>JAIOJX010000031.1:132269592-132736235 GCA_022376925.1 Tragulus kanchil
ACAGACACTTAAAAGCTTTTGTACAGCAAAAGAAACTACAAAAATGCTGAACAGACAACCCACAGAATGGGAGAAAATCATAGCAAATGAAACAACACACAAAGAATTAATCCCCCAAATCTACAAGCAACTCAGACAACTCAGCACCAGAAAAGTGAACAACCCAATCAAAAAATGGGATAAAGACCTAAACAGACACCTCTCCAGAGAGGACATACAGATGGCCAAAAACCATATGAAACAATGCTCAACCTCGCTTATTATGAGAGAAATGTAAATCAAAACTACAATGAGATATCACCTCACACCCGTCAGAATGGCCATCATCAAGAAATCGACAGACAATAAATGCTGGAGAAGGTGTGGAGAAAAGGGAACCCTCTTGCATTGCTGATGGGAATGTAAATTGATACAGCCTCTATGGAAGACAGTTTGGAGATTCCTTAAAAAGCTAAAAATAGAAGCACCCTATGACCCAGCAATCCCACTCTTAAGCTTATATCCTGATGAAATCAAAACTGAAAGAGGCACTTGTACCTCAATATTCATCGCAGCACTCTATACAATAGCTAGAACATGGAAGCAACCTAGATGTCCATCGACAAATGAATGGATAAAAAAAGATCTGGTACATATATACAATGGAGTGCTATTCAGCTATAAAAAGAAATGCAGAAGAATCAGTCCTAATGAGGTAGATGGACCTAGAACCTATTATAAAAAGTGAAGTAACTCAAAAAGAGAAAGAAAAGTACTGTATACTAACACTCCTGATTAATAGTCCTGTTTATGTTCTTGGTAGAACATGTCCTTTCCAAACAATTCCCTCAAGGATACGGTCATGAGAACAACAACTGACGGCTTGTTGTCAGTCATATCACTTGCCAAGTACCTTGCGTGTAAGATGTTATTTGCGATATCCTGCTCTCAGTCCTTCACCCTGGGGTTATGGGAAAGTCATGACAGGACTCTTGCCCAGTTTATCTTGGGTGGCCAGTTAAGCTCTGGAGGTCTAAGCTTCTTGGGGCCTAGAGAAACCTATATCATATGTGAAAAAGATAGTTATTGTCATTGTGCTGTGGGAATAGGGGATCCTGCACGGGCACTGTGTAATGGCTTGAAGTGGTGGGATGGGGAGACTGGGAGGGGGTCAGGGATATACATATGACTAATCTGGGATTTTACATATCTGTAAACAACAAAACTCTGTAAAAGTAAAAAGTGAGATATAAATAATTATTAAAAAAAAAAAAAAAAGAATACTGTAGTGGGTTTCCGTGCCCTCCTTCCTTGGGATCTTCCAAACCCGTGGATCAAACCCTTGTCTTTCAGTCCTCCTGCATTGTCAGGTGGATTCTTTGGGACTAGAGCGACGAGGGGAAGCTCAAAAGTGTGTATGAGAATGGTGATGTCCTAAATGCATATCTGATGACCAACAATGGAAGTAATGGAATAATTATTATGTCAGGTAAAAAATGACATAACTGATGGCTGAAAAGAATATGTGACCTAAAAGTTGAGAGTTCTGTTTCATTTGGTGAGAATGTTAGGACGTGAGGAAACAGTATGTAACCTGGCTCTGAGACACTGACTCTGAGGAGGCAGGCCAGACTACATACAAGTTTGCAGCAAGGGGTAGGTTATCTGAACACTTCAAGTTACAGTTGATTAAGAAAAATAAAGATCTCAGAGGAAGAGATTTATAGATCTCTCTGTATGGGAAGATGCAAGCAGTCAGGCACTCTGAAATCTTTTGGCTTGTTTGTTTCTTCATACACATCTAGCGATCTGGGGCCAATCTTGTTTCCTGCATTGTTCACATCCTAATTCCAAGGGGAGCACAGAGGACAAGAATGTTGCGTGGCACTGCCGACTCAAAGGATATGACTTTGAGGAAAAGTCTGGAAGACGGTGAAGGACAGGAAGTTTGGGTTGCTGAAGTCCATCGGTTCCAGTGTCAGACTCGAACTGAACTCATGTGTACAAGTGAGAAGGGACGGCATGGAAGAAATGTTCACACAGCCTAGAAAAAGATTTACCCCAATTACTTTATTGAAGCACCTTTATCATACAAACAAATACATAGAGACCAGATCCTGAGGTTTAGTGGAGTAGTACTACTTAAGTAAAGGTCTAAGCTCTTGGGGCCAAAACCTATATCATATGTGAAAAGATAGTTATTGTCATTGTGCTGTGGGAATAGGGGATCCTGCACGGGCACTGTGTAATGGCTTGAAGTGGTGGGATGGGGAGACTGGGAGGGGGTCAGGGATATACATATGACTAATCTGGGATTTTACATATCTGTAAACAACAAAACTCTGTAAAAGTAAAAAGTGAGATATAAATAATTATTAAAAAAAAAAAAAAAAGAATACTGTAGTGGGTTTCCGTGCCCTCCTTCCTTGGGATCTTCCAAACCCGTGGATCAAACCCTTGTCTTTCAGTCCTCCTGCATTGTCAGGTGGATTCTTTGGGACTAGAGCGACGAGGGGAAGCTCAAAAGTGTGTATGAGAATGGTGATGTCCTAAATGCATATCTGATGACCAACAATGGAAGTAATGGAATAATTATTATGTCAGGTAAAAAATGACATAACTGATGGCTGAAAAGAATATGTGACCTAAAAGTTGAGAGTTCTGTTTCATTTGGTGAGAATGTTAGGACGTGAGGAAACAGTATGTAACCTGGCTCTGAGACACTGACTCTGAGGAGGCAGGCCAGACTACATACAAGTTTGCAGCAAGGGGTAGGTTATCTGAACACTTCAAGTTACAGTTGATTAAGAAAAATAAAGATCTCAGAGGAAGAGATTTATAGATCTCTCTGTATGGGAAGATGCAAGCAGTCAGGCACTCTGAAATCTTTTGGCTTGTTTGTTTCTTCATACACATCTAGCGATCTGGGGCCAATCTTGTTTCCTGCATTGTTCACATCCTAATTCCAAGGGGAGCACAGAGGACAAGAATGTTGCGTGGCACTGCCGACTCAAAGGATATGACTTTGAGGAAAAGTCTGGAAGACGGTGAAGGACAGGAAGTTTGGGTTGCTGAAGTCCATCGGTTCCAGTGTCAGACTCGAACTGAACTCATGTGTACAAGTGAGAAGGGACGGCATGGAAGAAATGTTCACACAGCCTAGAAAATGATTTCCCCCAAATACTTTATTGAAGCACCTTTATCATACAAACAAATACATAGAGACCAGATCCTGAGGTTTAGTGGAGTAGTACTACTTAAGTAAAGATAAACAGTGATAATCTTATTTGAATAGAAGGGTGGCACTAGTTTATACTACAGAACATAGTGTACCATTACCATAGAATTAAGGAGGCAGATGACATCC
Source organism: Tragulus kanchil (assembly GCA_022376925.1). Classification (NCBI taxonomy): domain Eukaryota; kingdom Metazoa; phylum Chordata; class Mammalia; order Artiodactyla; family Tragulidae; genus Tragulus; species Tragulus kanchil. Next base: position 132,272,939 of record JAIOJX010000031.1, read on the forward strand.
AGGAAGAGGATGCTTTGAATTATGATCAGTTTCCATGAAGGCTTCTTTCTAAACTCACAAATACCCATTTTCCCCTGGAAAGCAGGGATCTGAAACCATTTGAAGACTCAAGAGAATTCCACGAGACACTTTAGAAATTAAGGAACCAAAGCTCTGTGGGTAGACAAAGAATTTTGGGAAAAAAGTTATCCTCACCCAAGGAGGCCAGGGTCCCATAGTTCTCTAACATCAGGTCCCTGTGCAATTCCCAGTGACTGTGGTCTAGGCGTTCCCACTCCTCTTGAATGGGTGGTTCAATTTGAAGTAAAATGAGCGAGATTTGGATGAGCTTTGTGACGTCTCATTAGAGGGGTGCATTAGAAGAAAAACACCCTGGGATGCAGGAAGATAACTGACCATACATACTTCAGGAGAAGAGTCTTAGGAGTTTCTATTTTCTTGCTATTTTGCAGGCTTTTATCAAGTGTACGAGCTCACAGCAATGGCTGGTGTCAGTTCAAGACATCTGGAGGCTGCCTGGCTCCACAAAACCGAGGCCAGAGTAGGAAGATCATGGAACAGTTTAGGTAAACTCTCAACAGTATTGTATGTAACCCTCATGAGAACCACCACATTGTCCCAGTGATGACAAAAAGGAGAAAAGCATAAATACACAAACGAGAGTCAACACAATCTCAGCTTCACTCTTGGAGGTTTCAAGTCAGTAGGAAAAGGGATTACTAGAGATGTCATCTCACTGTGCTCCCAAATGCTTTTATGTGACTGTCCTTTTCTTATTTTTATTTTTCCTGGTATATATATATATATATATATACACATATATATATATTTTTTATACAGTTTCATTGTTTACTGCCACACATTGACCTGAATCAACCATAAGTATACATATGCACCCCCCACAAACCTCTTGTGACTGTCTTTTACATACAACTTTAATAACAAGAGAGGTTAATGTTGGCTGTAGGGTAACACTTGACACAAGCTTAAGACATTAATAAATATTCAGTTTTATTAAGTAACATGCATTAAATATACACATACTCTAAAGCAAGGCATCCAAAATCATGGATGAAACTAAATCAAAATACAGACTACAATATTCTTTCTAAAATGTTCTTGTTTGTCTGATACAAGGATGTGAAAATTGGGATCTTCATAGTTTACAAAATTCATAGAATCATTTAGTAATCAAGAATTTAAATTAATTTTATGAGTTTTAGTCAAAAGTTTTGTTGTGAGCACTATGTAGTTACTTAATTTTGGGAAAAAAGTTATCCTCACCCAAGGAGGCCAGGGTCCCATAGTTCTCTAACATCAGGGCCCTGTGCAATTCCCAGTGACTGTGGTCTAGGCGTTCCCACTCCTCTTGAATGGGTGGTTCAATTTGAAGTAAGATGAGAGAGATCTGGATGAGCTTTGTGACGTCTCATTAGAGGGTGCATTAGAAGAAAAACACCCTGGGATGCAGGAAGATAACTGACCATACATACTTCAGGAGAAGAGTCTTAGGAGTTTCTATTTTCTTGCTATTTTGCAGGCTTTTATCAAGTGTACGAGCTCACAGCAATGGCTGGTGTCAGTTCAAGACATCTGGAGGCTGCCTGGCTCCACAAAACCGAGGCCAGAGTAGGAAGATCATGGAACAGTTTAGGTAAACTCTCAACAGTATTGTATGTAACCCTCATGAGAACCACCACATTGTCCCAGTGATGACAAAAAGGAGAAAAGCATAAATACACAAACGAGAGTCAACACAATCTCAGCTTCACTCTTGGAGGTTTCAAGTCAGTAGGAAAAGGGATTACTAGAGATGTCATCTCACTGTGCTCCCAAATGCTTTTATGTGACTGTCCTTTTCTTATTTTTATTTTTCCTGGTATATATATATATATATATATACACATATATATATATTTTTTATACAGTTTCATTGTTTACTGCCACACATTGACCTGAATCAACCATAAGTATACATATGCACCCCCCACAAACCTCTTGTGACTGTCTTTTACATACAACTTTAATAACAAGAGAGGTTAATGTTGGCTGTAGGGTAACACTTGACACAAGCTTAAGACATTAATAAATATTCAGTTTTATTAAGTAACATGCATTAAATATACACATACTCTAAAGCAAGGCATCCAAAATCATGGATGAAACTAAATCAAAATACAGACTACAATATTCTTTCTAAAATGTTCTTGTTTGTCTGATACAAGGATGTGAAAATTGGGATCTTCATAGTTTACAAAATTCATAGAATCATTTAGTAATCAAGAATTTAAATTAATTTTATGAGTTTTAGTCAAAAGTTTTGTTGTGAGCACTATGTAGTTACTTATCCCTGATTAATAGACGTGAAGAAATGCTAAATCATCTCTATTTTATTTTCAGAGAACTTCAACCTACACAATGTAGCTCCCTCTATTTTAAGAGATTAGAACTTCAACAGTAGAAAGGTATGGAGCTCAAATCAAGATCAGATTTATTAATATAAGAAATATTAAATCAGCAATCATATATTTCAATAATTAGCATCAGTACTTTGCATCAAAGTTCAGCACTCAAATAGTAACAATTTAAGGTTTTAAGATTATTCCAGAACTTCAGAACTTTAAAATCATTTCAGAACTTCAGAACTCAATCAACAAAATAACAGAAAATTCTTACCCCAGAGCTGGAGAGCAGCAGTCTCACCCCAGACACAGCTGAGTTCAGTGAGTGTGCTCCTGTACAATCTATCCTCCCCCTTTTACAATGAGAATTTTCTCTTTGTGGCACAGAATTTTCTGTGAACTCTGTGCAGCACAGAATCCTCTGCACAGCACAGAATTCCCTGCAGGCCGCAGAGGCTTTCTGGGCAGCTGCTCTTATCTTTAAGCAAACAGAATGTTGCTGTGGGGGATTTCCCTTTCCCGGAAACTAGAAGACTTCTTATTTACTTTTGGGTCTCTAAGTCTTATGAGGAGAAAGCATGAGTCGTGAATTCCTCATCATTAGAGGCAGAATCCTGGCTTATTTGACCATAGCTTCTTTTAGATACAACTCTTTTACCTTTTGGGTTAATATACACCCCATTTTTAGGTATCATCATATTCACCCATTCTTCCTCTCCATCTGAGCTAATTTCACTCTCTAAGGGGTGAATCATAGGTCTCAGGAGCTTATCTGGCACATCATCGTCTGAATCATAATCATCCACACTGCTTTCTTTATATCCTAGGGCCCAATATATTCCCAGAAATTCCCCAGTATTTGTCCATGATAGTTTTTTTCCAAAACCCTTTCTTGGAATATCCGTTTTAAGATACCTTTCTTTGAGTTCTGCTATACAAGGATGTGAAAATTGGGATCTTCATAGTTTACAAAATTCATAGAATCATTTAGTAATCAAGAATTTAAATTAATTTTATGAGTTTTAGTCAAAAGTTTTGTTGTGAGCACTATGTAGTTACTTATCCCTGATTAATAGACGTGAAGAAATGCTAAATCATCTCTATTTTATTTTCAGAGAACTTCAACCTACACAATGTAGCTCCCTCTATTTTAAGAGATTAGAACTTCAACAGTAGAAAGGTATGGAGCTCAAATCAAGATCAGATTTATTAATATAAGAAATATTAAATCAGCAATCATATATTTCAATAATTAGCATCAGTACTTTGCATCAAAGTTCAGCACTCAAATAGTAACAATTTAAGGTTTTAAGATTATTCCAGAACTTCAGAACTTTAAAATCATTTCAGAACTTCAGAACTCAATCAACAAAATAACAGAAAATTCTTACCCCAGAGCTGGAGAGCAGCAGTCTCACCCCAGACACAGCTGAGTTCAGTGAGTGTGCTCCTGTACAATCTATCCTCCCCCTTTTACAATGAGAATTTTCTCTTTGTGGCACAGAATTTTCTGTGAACTCTGTGCAGCACAGAATCCTCTGCACAGCACAGAATTCCCTGCAGGCCGCAGAGGCTTTCTGGGCAGCTGCTCTTATCTTTAAGCAAACAGAATGTTGCTGTGGGGGATTTCCCTTTCCCGGAAACTAGAAGACTTCTTATTTACTTTTGGGTCTCTAAGTCTTATGAGGAGAAAGCATGAGTCGTGAATTCCTCATCATTAGAGGCAGAATCCTGGCTTATTTGACCATAGCTTCTTTTAGATACAACTCTTTTACCTTTTGGGTTAATATACACCCCATTTTTAGGTATCATCATATTCACCCATTCTTCCTCTCCATCTGAGCTAATTTCACTCTCTAAGGGGTGAATCATAGGTCTCAGGAGCTTATCTGGCACATCATCGTCTGAATCATAATCATCCACACTGCTTTCTTTATATCCTAGGGCCCAATATATTCCCAGAAATTCCCCAGTATTTGTCCATGATAGTTTCCCATACTTTTCTTGGATATCCGTGAAGATACCTTTCTTTCAATCATATCGAGTAATACTCATGACTTCTGACTATTGCTATTATTACCTTGACATTTTTCATCAACTAGAATCTTTTCCACATTTAAAACAATGAGCACAGCTGTTGAAAACTTAGACTGGTCCTCTGTCTTACTTTGAGATGAAGAATGTTTCCCTGACAACTTCCCTCAAGTGACATAGAGTAATGTTATAAATGAATGACAAATAGCCACTCTGTGGTACATGGGATCTTCCCGGGCCAGGGATCAAACCAGTGCTCCTTACACTGTAAGGCAGACTCTTTCCCCACTGGACTACCAGGGAAACCCCTCAAAGCGTTTGAGCTTTGGACTCTTCTCTAAAATGTCCTCAATCCACTCTCTGACGCTGAGTGAGATGACAGTTCATTTTAAGGCTTTGTCATATTATTTGTATTCACAAGACTTGTCAGCATTATGAATTATTTTATGTCCAGTCAGTTTTGAGTGGCAATGAAAAGCTTTGCCACAGTCTTTACAATTGTAAGGCTTCAAAGCGGTGTGAAGTCTCAGATGGTGGGTAAGAAATGGCAAAAGTTGAAGGCTTTGCCAAATTTTGACCTTTGTAAGGCGTCTCTCCACTATGGATTTGCTCATGTCGACTAAGATCTGAGCAACGGATAAAGGCTTCTCCACGTTCCTTACACTTAAAAGGTTTCTCTCCGAATCTGAGGTGAATAGTGAGAGAACTACTATGCCTAAATGCTTTTCCACAACCTTTACATTTATAAGGCTTCTCTCCAGTATGGACTCCGAGATGACAAGTGAGATGAACTCTCTGCCTAAATGCTTTGCCACATTCCTTACATTTATAAGGCTTCTCTCCAGTATGGACTCCAAGATGACGAGTGAGATGAACTCTCTGCCTAAATGCTTTCCCACAGACCTCACATTTATAAGGCTTCTCTCCAGTGTGGACTCTGAGATGATTAGTGAGAGAACGGCTTTGCCTAAACGCTTTATCACAATCCTCACATTTATAAGGCTTCTCTCCAGTGTGGACTCTGAGATGATCAGTGAGGGAACGGCTTTGCTCAAATGCTTTCCCACAGACCTCACATTTGTAAGGCTTCTCTCCAGTATGGACTCCGAGATGACGAGTGAGATGAACTCTCTGCCTAAATGCTTTGCCACATTCCTTACATTTATAAGGCTTCTCTCCAGTGTGGACTCTGAGATGATCAGTGAGGGAACGGCTTCGCCCAAATGCTTTCCCACAGACCTCACATTTATAAGGGTTCTCTCCAGTATGGACTCTGAGATGATCAGTGAGAGAACGGCTTTGCCTAAACGCTTTATCACAATCCTCACATTTATAAGGCTTCTCTCCAGTGTGGACTCTGAGATGATCAGTGAGGGAACGGCTTTGCTCAAATGCTTTCCCACAGACCTCACATTTGTAAGGCTTCTCTCCAGTATGGACTCCGAGATGACGAGTGAGATGAACTCTCTGCCTAAATGCTTTGCCACATTCCTTACATTTATAAGGCTTCTCTCCAGTGTGGACTCTGAGATGATCAGTGAGGGAACGGCTTCGCCCAAATGCTTTCCCACAGACCTCACATTTATAAGGGTTCTCTCCAGTATGGACTCTGAGATGATCAGTGAGAGAACGGCTTTGCCTAAACGCTTTATCACAATACTCACATTTATAAGGCTTCTCTCCAGTGTGGACTCTGAGATGATCAGTGAGGGAATGGCTTTGCCCAAATGCTTTCCCACAGACCTCACATTCATAAGGCTTCTCTCCAGTATGGACTCTGAGATGAGTAGTGAGAGAACAGCTATGCCCAAATGCTTTCCCACAGACCTCACATTTATAAGGCTTCTCTCCAGTATGGACTCTGAGATGAGTAGTGAGAGAACAGCTTTGCCCAAATGCTTTCCCACAGACCCTACATTTATAAGGCTTCTCTCCAGTATGGACTCTGAGATGATCAGTGAGAGAACGGCTTTGCCTAAACGCTTTATCACAATACTCACATTTATAAGGCTTCTCTCCAGTGTGGACTCTGAGATGATCAGTGAGGGAATGGCTTTGCCCAAATGCTTTCCCACAGACCTCACATTTATAAGGCTTCTCTCCAGTGTGGACTCTGAGATGATTAGTGAGAGAACGGCTTTGCCCAAATGCTTTCCCACAGACCTCACATTTATAAGGCTTCTCTCCAGTATGGACTCTGAGATGAGTAGTGAGAGAACAGCTTTGCCCAAATGCTTTCCCACAGACCTCACATTTATAAGGCTTCTCTCCAGTATGGACTCTGAGATGATCAGTGAGAGAACGGCTTTGCCTAAACGCTTTATCACAATACTCACATTTATAAGGCTTCTCTCCAGTGTGGACTCTGAGATGATCAGTGAGGGAATGGCTTTGCCCAAATGCTTTCCCACAGACCTCACATTTATAAGGCTTCTCTCCAGTGTGGACTCTGAGATGATTAGTGAGAGAACGGCTTTGCCCAAATGCTTTCCCACAGACCTCACATTTATAAGGCTTCTCTCCAGTATGGACTCCGAGATGACGAGTGAGATGAACTCTCTGCCTAAATGCTTTGCCACATTCCTTACATTTAAAAGGCTTCTCTCCAGTGTGGACTCTGAGATGATCAGTGAGGGAACGGCTTCGCCCAAATGCTTTCCCACAGACCTCACATTTATAAGGGTTCTCTCCAGTATGGACTCTGAGATGATTAGTGAGGGAATGGCTTTGCCTAAATGCTTTATCACAATACTCACATTTATAAGGCTTCTCTCCAGTGTGGACTCTGAGATGATCAGTGAGGGAATGGCTTTGCCCAAATGCTTTCCCACAGACCTCACATTTGTAAGGCTTCTCTCCAGTATGGACTCCGAGATGACGAGTGAGATGAACTCTCTGCCTAAATGCTTTGCCACATTCCTTACATTTAAAAGGCTTCTCTCCAGTATGGACCCTGAGATGAGTAGTGAGGGAACGGCTTCGCCCAAATGCTTTCCCACAGACCTCACATTTATAAGGGTTCTCCAGTATGGACTCTGAGATGATTAGTGAGGGAATGGCTTTGCCTAAATGCTTTATCACAATACTCACATTTATAAGGCTTCTCTCAGTGTGGACTCTGAGATGATCAGTGAGGGAATGGCTTTGCCCAAATGCTTTCCCACAGCCCTCCCCTTTGTAAGGCTTCTATCCCGTATGGACTCCGAGATGACGAGTGAGATGAACTCTCTGCCTAAATGCTTTGCCACATTCCTTACATTTAAAAGGCTTCTCTCCAGTATGGACCCTGAGATGAGTAGTGAGGGAACGGCTTCGCCCAAATGCTTTATCACAATTCTCACATTTATAAGGCTTCTCTCCAGTATGGACTCTGAGATGATCAGTGAGAGAACGGCTTTGCCTAAACGCTTTATCACAATACTCACATTTATAAGGCTTCTCTCCAGTGTGGACTCTGAGATGATCAGTGAGGGAATGGCTTTGCCCAAATGCTTTCCCACAGACCTCACATTTATAAGGGTTCTCTCCAGTATGGACTCTGAGATGATTAGTGAGAGAACGGCTTTGCCCAAATGCTTTCCCACAAACCTCACATTTATAAGGCTTCTCTCCAGTATGGACTCCGAGATGACGAGTGAGATGAACTCTCTGCCTAAATGCTTTGCCACATTCCTTACATTTATAAGGCTTCTCTCCAGTGTGGACTCTGAGATGATCAGTGAGGGAACGGCTTCGCCCAAATGCTTTCCCACAGACCTCACATTTATAAGGGTTCTCTCCAGTATGGACTCTGAGATGATTAGTGAGGGAACGGCTTTGCCTAAATGCTTTATCACAATTCTCACATTTATAAGGCTTCTCTCCAGTGTGGACTCTGAGATGAGTAGTGAGAGAACAGCTTTGCCCAAATGCTTTCCCACAGACCTCACATTTATAAGGCTTCTCTCCAGTATGGACTCTGAGATGAGTAGTGAGAGAACAGCTTTGCCCAAATGCTTTCCCACAGACCTCACATTTATAAGGCTTCTCTCCAGTATGGACTCCAAGATGACGAGTGAGATGATCTCTCTGCCTAAATGCTTTTCCACAGTCTTTACATTTAAAAGGCTTCTTTCCAGTGTGGACTCTGAGATGATCAGTGAGGGAACGGCTTCGCCCAAATGCTTTCCCACAGACCTCACATTTATAAGGGTTCTCTCCAGTATGGACTCTGAGATGATTAGTGAGGGAACGGCTTTGCCTAAATGCTTTATCACAATTCTCACATTTATAAGGCTTCTCTCCAGTGTGGACTCTGAGATGAGTAGTGAGAGAACAGCTTTGCCCAAATGCTTTCCCACAGACCTCACATTTATAAGGCTTCTCTCCAGTATGGACTCTGAGATGAGTAGTGAGAGAACAGCTTTGCCCAAATGCTTTCCCACAGACCTCACATTTATAAGGCTTCTCTCCAGTATGGACTCCAAGATGACGAGTGAGATGATCTCTCTGCCTAAATGCTTTTCCACAGTCTTTACATTTAAAAGGCTTCTTTCCAGTATGTACTCTGTGGTGTGCAATAAGATAACGGCTGAACCTAAAGGCTTTGCCACAATCCATACATGTATAAGGTTTCTCTAGAGCAGGGATTTGTTGATGTTCCCTAAGCTTTGCATTCTGATTAAAGGCTTTGACACATCCTGTACATTTGAAAGATTTCATTACTGGGTGAGTTTTTCTAAGTTTATTTAGATCTGATGGGTTATAAAAGACATTCCCACACGTACTACATTTGTTTTGTTTGTGTGGATGCTGAATAGTCTGCTGTTCAATAATTTCTGAAGACTGATTAGAAACATCTCCATATTCATGATAATTACAAGTCTTCTCTCCAGTATGAGCACTCGTATATAGGGAAAGACCTGATGTTTGATGTTCCCAGTCTTTCATTAAATGTAAGTGTCGGTGGTGGACTCTTCTACATATTTCTAGATTTTCATTGGGGATTAAATCTTCTAAACATGGATTCTGTGGCATCCAACCCAGGGTGTTGTGAGAGAACACACCTGAAAGATTCCAAATAACATATTTTCTTATCTAGTATTTTCAGTAAATATCCATACAGATTTAGAGAAAATTGGGGAACTCTTAGGCTAGTTTAAGAATTAAAATAAAGATGCAAAGACAAAATGCCAGAGATTAGGTCTGCAGACATGGGGTTTATCTGTCTCCCCAAATGCATCAAGAATAGATCTGAAATGGGACAGTTCTCACACTGCCCCCTCTGACCACTAGCACAGAACCTGGGACACCTATGAGGACAAGAAAGATTCCTGCTTAGCCAGGTAGGACAAAAGAAAGTAGAAAGGAATGGATGAGGAGGGAAAGTGAGAGGGGACTTGCAACCCTAGAGGGATCTGAAGAGAGAAGAGGTGTTCACATCTGGGAAGCCCCCCACTAGGGGAGAGCTCTGATGGACAGGCAAGGAGCCTCATTCTCTATGGGAAGAGAACATGGCAAGCAGAGTGTGACCGCAGGACAGAGGGAGACCTCGACGCAGGTCAGTAAACACAGTCCTGCACATCCCAGCTGCAGAGGGCTGTCCACCACAGCAGACATGAGCTGTGTTTGGAATATGAGGTGTGGAGAGCAGACCCAGGTAGAGGAGTGCTGTTGGCTGTGAGGGGACATCTTGAGGGGATGGGAGGAGGAGCTCAGGAAATGGGAATGCTTGTGGAGGAAGCCTGAACCACCAGAGAGGCAGAGCACCACTGTTGAGTGAGGCCAAAGAAGAAACCAACTGGAGCCTCTCTTCCCCTTTGCTGGCCCTCCTCTCCAGGCACTAAGTAGAGATCCCACCAGGGTGGGCTCTCCTGAGCCCCCAGCCACTGCCTCCTCCAAATTCAGCAGCCTCCTGTGCTCTGGGACAGCCTCAGGAGTGGTCACCTGACCGTGAGCCACACGTACTACATTTGTTTTGTTTGTGTGGATGCTGAATAGTCTGCTGTTCAATAATTTCTGAAGACTGATTAGAAACATCTCCATATTCATGATAATTACAAGTCTTCTCTCAGTATGAGCACTCGTATATAGGGAAAGACCTGATGTTTGATGTTCCCAGTCTTTCATTAAATGTAAGTGTCGGTGGTGGACTCTTCTACATATTTCTAGATTTTCATTGGGGATTAAATCTTCTAAACATGGATTCTGTGGCATCCAACCCAGGGTGTTGTGAGAGAACACACCTGAAAGATTCCAAATAACATATTTTCTTATCTAGTATTTTCAGTAAATATCCATACAGATTTAGAGAAAATTGGGGAACTCTTAGGCTAGTTTAAGAATTAAAATAAAGATGCAAAGACAAAATGCCAGAGATTAGGTCTGCAGACATGGGGTTTATCTGTCTCCCCAAATGCATCAAGAATAGATCTGAAATGGGACAGTTCTCACACTGCCCCCTCTGACCACTAGCACAGAACCTGGGACACCTATGAGGACAAGAAAGATTCCTGCTTAGCCAGGTAGGACAAAAGAAAGTAGAAAGGAATGGATGAGGAGGGAAAGTGAGAGGGGACTTGCAACCCTAGAGGGATCTGAAGAGAGAAGAGGTGTTCACATCTGGGAAGCCCCTCACTAGGGGGAGAGCTCTGATGGACAGGCAAGGAGCCTCATTCTCTATGGGAAGAGAACATGGCAAGCAGAGTGTGACCGCAGGACAGAGGGAGACCTCGACGCAGGTCAGTAAACACAGTCCTGCACATCCCAGCTGCAGAGGGCTGTCCACCACAGCAGACATGAGCTGTGTTTGGAATATGAGGTGTGGAGAGCAGACCCAGGTAGAGGAGTGCTGTTGGCTGTGAGGGGACATCTTGAGGGGATGGGAGGAGGAGCTCAGGAAATGGGAATGCTTGTGGAGGAAGCCTGAACCACCAGAGAGGCAGAGCACCACTGTTGAGTGAGGCCAAAGAAGAAACCAACTGGAGCCTCTCTTCCCCTTTGCTGGCCCTCCTCTCCAGGCACTAAGTAGAGATCCCACCAGGGTGGGCTCTCCTGAGCCCCCAGCCACTGCCTCCTCCAAATTCAGCAGCCTCCTGTGCTCTGGGACAGCCTCAGGAGTGGTCACCTGACCGTGAGCCAACAACACAGATGGAGCTGAAAGGACAGCTGAGCCCCAGGGTTTTGTAGTTAGGGAGGAAAAGCTGAAATTTCTCCTCACAGCTAAAAATAACCATGGTTTTACACCCACAGCTGGCCCTGTCAACCCAGCCGCCACAGAGCATCTGAATCAACAACCAGGGCTTCTCCGTCATGACAAGTGGAGCTTCAGCAGCTGGAGACTCTGGGGCTCACACATGAGGGGGCGGGGCCAGGCCAGAGTCTGAGCTGCCTCCACAGCACCCCAGCAGGTCCAGCTCCATTATAAGTGCAATCCTGGGACCTGACTACACTAGACTATGCTGGTGACCTGGTGAAAACAGCACCTGAGCGACACCAGGGCCAAGGGCCAGCATACCCATGGCTGAGGCAGGGTTAAATAGGACCACAGGAGAGCCACACAAGGCATGAAAGGTCACACGCAGTGCACACCCTGAGGCGAACATTCCCAGAGGAGAAATACTCAGGGGCTTCTCTCCCAAGTGCGTGATTTCCCCATTCCACTTGCTTCTCAACACAGATCAGAAACACAGCCAAGAAATCGATCTGGGGTGTCTACTCCACCAACCAGGGAGCAGACCAATCCATCAAAGGGCAGGGACACCCACACAGCAAAGGGGAAGCTCCCCTCAGTGTACAGGGCAAACTCTGGTCACAACAAGAATCAATACCCCATGAAGGATATAAGGGTACGAGTCTCTAGACCAACCTCACCCACCAAGAGGCAGAATCCAGGAGCAAGAGGAACTATGAATGTGATCCTGTAGGCTATGCCATAGAGACCACAAACAGAAAACTGGACAAAATACAATGGCAAAGAAATATGTTATAGAGGAAGGAGCAAGATAAAACCCGGCAAGACATATGACTAATCTGGGAACATACATATCTGTAAACAACAAAACTCTGTAAAAGTTAAAAGTAAAATAAAAGTTAAAAAAAAAAAAAAACTGGCAAGAACAACTAAATCAAGAGGAGACAGGAAATCTAATGATTACTTTATGCTTTGAGTCATCCTAAATGTAGACCCCAAACACTTTGACAGATATTAGGTGCCTAATAATTCTTTAATCTACTTCTTACCACACGTGATTTTACTTGAGAATGTTCTATTAGCTGTCTGAATGTACAAGTCATAAATGATATTGACAGATACTCCTCAGAAAGTGAGATATGAAGGAGAAAGTCCAGGCAAGTTGATAACAGACAATTTCAACTTAACTAGTAGCTCTACTACAAGAAGAAAGAGCTTGAAAATATGCTTGGTTCCAATACAGGTGCAAGAAAATTATGTCCATGAACTTTCTGTCTGTCTGTTGCAGTCCAGATTGAATGGAGAAATACAGGGAAGATTTTTTGTACCTAACAAATAAACCTTGTGAGCAGTAATAAAAAATAAAAATAAAAAAATGCTTGGAATACAAGGAACTCTACTCAATGTTCTGAGGAGACCTAAATGGGAAGGAGACCTATAAAAGATTGGATATGTATGATATAGTTGATATCCTGCTGTACAGCAGCACAAGATTGTAAAACGGCTGTACTCCAATAGGAACTTAAAATAACATTTTCCTTATGTAATCTAAAACCCATAAGAGTCTGAAACAGCCATTGAAAATATGGTGGCAGGGCTTCCCTAGTGGTTCTGTAGGTAGAGAGTCCACCTTGCAGTGCAGGCAGCATTATTTGGATCCCTGGCCGGGGAAGATACCACGTGCCAAGGAGCAGCTGGTCTGTCCAATTGCAAGCCAGCACTTTGGAGCCAATGTGCCCATATCCGTTGTTCTACAAAGAGAGGCCACTGTGATGGGAGGCCTCCACAAGCCAAAGAATAAAGATGGATGAAAAATAGGCAATGACTTCGAGGCAGAAAAAATAAAAAACTACCAAAAAAATGATAGAAGCTCAGTTCACATTTAATAGTGCCAGTGTGGTAGATGGAAGATCTAAGAATTACAATGTATTGCAATAAAAAATATATATATATGGTGGAGGGGCTTCCCTGGTATCTCACAGGTAGAGTTTGCCTGCCAATGCAGGAGACACAAGTTCAGTCCCTGAATGGGGAAAATCCCACATGCTGGTGAGCAACTAAGCCTATGAGCCACACCTATTAAGCCTGGGCTCTAAAGCCTCAAAGCCGCATCTATGGAGCCCGTGTGCCGCAATTACTGAAGCCCGAGTGCCCTAGAGCCCGAGTTCCACAACAAGAGAAGCCTCCGCAACAAGAAGCCTACCACCTCAACTAGAGAGTAGCCACCACTCCCTGCAACTAGAGAAAAACCTGTGGCATCATCGAAAACCCTGAATAGACAAAAAAAAAAAGTGGAAAATGTTCTAAGTTCTTAGGCCAATTTATTTCAAAATTCTGAGCTAATTGAATACATTTTCATGGCATATTAACTGGAGTTGGGAAGTGTAATTGGAACAAATACGCTTAAGATATTTAACATGAGGGGGTTCCCTGGTTGTCCAGTGGGTAAGGACACTGCCTTGCAGTGCAAGGGGCGCCAGTTCGATCCCTGGCCTGGGAAGATCCCACATGCCGCCGAGCAGCTGGACCGATGTGTCCAACTACCAAGCCGGAGCTCTGGAGTGCATGCGCCGAGCCGCTGCTCTGCAACAACAGAGGCCACTGCAATGGGAGGCCCACACAGGCCAAAGAACAAAGATGGATGAAAATAGACATATGAAAGACCAATAGAAGTGGCCCGCCCACCCCTTTCCCTCCCCAATCCGCACACACACCCCGAAAAAAAGATATTTAACATGAGATCACACGAGCAAAAGAAAAACTTTGATTTTCATTCTTTGATTTTAGGGAGGTTTTGCTTTAGGCATTGAAAATATGACTTGAGTTAGAAATTTCTATGGTCATATTTGTAGCTCCCTGTGGATAGGAAGCTATCAATCAGAAAACAAAAACATGTCCCCATTCTTCCAAGAACTTAGTACTTTGTCTACAACTCCACTCACACATTTCTCTCTAGAGGTAGGAACAAACTCTGAGAGGAGTGCTCAGAAATGGGGACAGTTTTCCAAGACCTTCAAGAAACAGAAGAGCAACCAATTCATGAAGGCTGTCATAGGCTAAGAGGAGAATTTTTGTTCTCACTGTGACTAAGGAAAGGAATCACTGAAGAGGAAGTCAAAGATGACAGAATACGACAAGTGCAACAGGAAAAAAAAAGTTCAGTCGCTGAATGGGGAAAATCCCACATGCTGGTGAGCAACTAAGCCTATGAGCCACACCTATTAAGCCTGGGCTCTAAAGCCTCAAAGCCGCATCTATGGAGCCCGTGTGCCGCAATTACTGAAGCCCGAGTGCCCTAGAGCCCGAGTTCCACAACAAGAGAAGCCTCCGCAACAAGAAGCCTACCACCTCAACTAGAGAGTAGCCACCACTCCCTGCAACTAGAGAAAAACCTGTGGCATCATCGAAAACCCTGAATAGACAAAAAAAAAAAGTGGAAAATGTTCTAAGTTCTTAGGCCAATTTATTTCAAAATTCTGAGCTAATTGAATACATTTTCATGGCATATTAACTGGAGTTGGGAAGTGTAATTGGAACAAATACGCTTAAGATATTTAACATGAGGGGCTTCCCTGGTTGTCCAGTGGGTAAGGACACTGCCTTGCAGTGCAAGGGGCGCCAGTTCGATCCCTGGCCTGGGAAGATCCCACATGCCGCCGAGCAGCTGGACCGATGTGTCCAACTACCAAGCCGGAGCTCTGGAGTGCATGCGCCGAGCCGCTGCTCTGCAACAACAGAGGCCACTGCAATGGGAGGCCCACACAGGCCAAAGAACAAAGATGGATGAAAATAGACATATGAAAGACCAATAGAAGTGGCCCGCCCACCCCTTTCCCTCCCCAATCCGCACACACACCCCGAAAAAAAGATATTTAACATGAGATCACACGAGCAAAAGAAAAACTTTGATTTTCATTCTTTGATTTTAGGGAGGTTTTGCTTTAGGCATTGAAAATATGACTTGAGTTAGAAATTTCTATGGTCATATTTGTAGCTCCCTGTGGATAGGAAGCTATCAATCAGAAAACAAAAACATGTCCCCATTCTTCCAAGAACTTAGTACTTTGTCTACAACTCCACTCACACATTTCTCTCTAGAGGTAGGAACAAACTCTGAGAGGAGTGCTCAGAAATGGGGACAGTTTTCCAAGACCTTCAAGAAACAGAAGAGCAACCAATTCATGAAGGCTGTCATAGGCTAAGAGGAGAATTTTTGTTCTCACTGTGACTAAGGAAAGGAATCACTGAAGAGGAAGTCATGAATGACTTCAAAGACAGAATACGACAAGTGATATCCACCTATAACAGCAACAGGAATAAACCGAGACTTCTCCAAAATCAGTCCACTGATCCAGATCTTCCCAAACCACAGAACCACAGAAGACTTCCTCAGTTATGCTGAGCCTCTCACCTGCATCATCTGCTCCATCGATTCACACCTACCTGGGTATGTGGCTGTTGTCTCCATTCTCTTTCCATCCCAAGGATCCTTCCTTTGCTCCAGAAATGTGACCACATCTGGCTTAGACAACACAAGACCTGTTCATCAGAAAAGAAATCTTTGTTTTCTTAGATTTTAATCCATTTCCAAAACAGTATGTCTTCACGTAAGAAGACAAGGTAGGGCTTCCCTGGTGGTCCAGTGGGTGAGGACACCGCCTTGCAGTGCATGGGGCACCGGTTTGATCCCTGGCCTGGGAAGATCCAGCGTGCCACGGAGCAGCTGTATCGATGTGTCCAATTACCGAGCCAGAGCTCTGGAGCACATGCGCCCAGAGCCAGTGCTCTGCGATAAGAGAGACCACTGCTATGGGAGGCCCACACAGGCCAAAGAACAAAGATACATAAATAAAAGATCAATAGAAGTGGCCAAAAACAGAAAAGAAGACAAGGCATGGTAGATGGTTAATAGAGCCTAGCAAATAATTTCCCCCAGTTTATTGAAAGGACCTTTACAACAGTAACAAACACATTAGAGAATAGATATTGAGGTGCTCATCAACCACTGCAAAGGCAGAAGTATGTAATAGAAATCTGATTTGATATGGAGGGTGGCCTCATTTATAGCACAGATCTTAGAGAATTATCTGTAACTTAGAAGAAGGAAACAGATTACATCCAGGAAGAAAAAGTCAGGATCATAACGAATCATCATGAGGTCTGCTTTCTAAACTCACAAATTCCCATTTTCACCCAGAAGAGCAACCAATTCATGAAGGCTGTCATAGGCTAAGAGGAGAATTTTTGTTCTCACTGTGACTAAGGAAAGGAATCACTGAAGAGGAAGTCATGAATGACTTCAAAGACAGAATACGACAAGTGATATCCACCTATAACAGCAACAGGAATAAACCGAGACTTCTCCAAAATCAGTCCACTGATCCAGATCTTCCCAAACCACAGAACCACAGAAGACTTCCTCAGTTATGCTGAGCCTCTCACCTGCATCATCTGCTCCATCGATTCACACCTACCTGGGTATGTGGCTGTTGTCTCCATTCTCTTTCCATCCCAAGGATCCTTCCTTTGCTCCAGAAATGTGACCACATCTGGCTTAGACAACACAAGACCTGTTCATCAGAAAAAGAAATATTTGTTTTCTTAGATTTTAATCCATTTCCAAAACAGTATGTCTTCACGTAAGAAGACAAGGTAGGGCTTCCCTGGTGGTCCAGTGGGTGAGGACACCGCCTTGCAGTGCATGGGGCACCGGTTTGATCCCTGGCCTGGGAAGATCCAGCGTGCCACGGAGCAGCTGTATCGATGTGTCCAATTACCGAGCCAGAGCTCTGGAGCACATGCGCCCAGAGCCAGTGCTCTGCGATAAGAGAGACCACTGCTATGGGAGGCCCACACAGGCCAAAGAACAAAGATACATAAATAAAAGATCAATAGAAGTGGCCAAAAACAGAAAAGAAGACAAGGCATGGTAGATGGTTAATAGAGCCTAGCAAATAATTTCCCCCAGTTTATTGAAAGGACCTTTACAACAGTAACAAACACATTAGAGAATAGATATTGAGGTGCTCATCAACCACTGCAAAGGCAGAAGTATGTAATAGAAATCTGATTTGATATGGAGGGTGGCCTCATTTATAGCACAGATCTTAGAGAATTATCTGTAACTTAGAAGAAGGAAACAGATTACATCCAGGAAGAAAAAGTCAGGATCATAACGAATCATCATGAGGTCTGCTTTCTAAACTCACAAATTCCCATTTTCACCCAGAAAGCCAGGATCTGAAATGTCATTAGAAGAAGCAACAGGTGCTAGGAGTCATGTTAGAAAGGAAGCAACCAAGACGCTGAGGGTAGATAAGGGACTGTGGAAGGAAGTTATCCTCACCCAAGGAGGCCAAGTTTCCATAGGTCTCTAACGTCACATCTCTGTACAATTCCTGTTGACTGAGCTCCAGGCATTCCCACTCCTCTTGACTAAAATCGATAGTCACGTCCTGGAACCTCAGCCGTCCCTGAAATACAAAGCACGCATGTCAATGGCCCATGGGAAGTCTTCCAAATGGGACCCAAGATGAAAACAGCTAGTTCAGAGACCCGGTTTGGATTTAGGGAGTGCGTGGTTTTCCACGGAAATATAGTTTGTACACAGTAATATTTTCTACCGTATTGCTAACCCCAAGAAGACAGGATGAGTTAGGATCCATAAACCACTATAGAAGCTATGCTGATCTGGAAGAGACATTATAAAACAATCCGATCAATGGAGGCATATTTATTTTTGAGTGCTGTAGTCTTGTCACACAGGATCAAGTGCTTATCTAAGAAGTAGGAAACAGTTTTTAACAAGCTACTCTGATCCAAGAGCACTGCAGTGGGACGCATGGGCCCCATTTTCTAATGTTGATTTTAACTAATAATTTTGAGAATTCTATTCCATCCATGACTACTTTTGAACAGCAATGTAGTAGACCAGTAAGGGAAGACTTCCGGCTTTACTTTATTTCTGGGGGTGGTTGAGGAGGGGAAGGGGCCACTTCTATTGGTCTTTCATTTATCTCTTTTTTCATCCATCTTTGTTCTTTGGCCCGTGTGGGCCTCCCACCGTGGTGGCCTCTGTTGTCACAGAGCACCGGCTCTGGGCGCACATGCTCCAGAGCTCTGGCTCGGTAATTGGACACATCGGTCCAGCCGCTCCATGGCACGTGGGATCTTCCCAGGCCAGGGATCGAACCGGAGCCCCTTGCACTGCAAGGCAGTGTCCTTACCCACTGGACCACCAGGAAGCCCCGGCTTTATCTGTAACTTAGAAGAAGGAAACAGATTACATCCAGGAAGAAAGTCAGGATCATAACGAATCATCATGAGGTCTGCTTTCTAAACTCACAAATTCCCATTTTCACCCAGAAAGCCAGGATCTGAAATGAAAGGAAGTCTAACCAAAAAAAAGACGCTGAGGGTAGATAAGGGACTGTGGAAGGAAGTTATCCTCACCCAAGGAGGCCAAGTTTCCATAGGTCTCTAACGTCACATCTCTGTACAATTCCTGTTGACTGAGCTCCAGGCATTCCCACTCCTCTTGACTAAAATCGATAGTCACGTCCTGGAACCTCAGCCGTCCCTGAAATACAAAGCACGCATGTCAATGGCCCATGGGAAGTCTTCCAAATGGGACCCAAGATGAAAACAGCTAGTTCAGAGACCCGGTTTGGATTTAGGGAGTGCGTGGTTTTCCACGGAAATATAGTTTGTACACAGTAATATTTTCTACCGTATTGCTAACCCCAAGAAGACAGGATGAGTTAGGATCCATAAACCACTATAGAAGCTATGCTGATCTGGAAGAGACATTATAAAACAATCCGATCAATGGAGGCATATTTTTTTTTGAGTGCTGTAGTCTTGTCACACAGGATCAAGTGCTTATCTAAGAAGTAGGAAACAGTTTTTAACAAGCTACTCTGATCCAAGAGCACTGCAGTGGGACGCATGGGCCCCATTTTCTAATGTTGATTTTAACTAATAATTTTGAGAATTCTATTCCATCCATGACTACTTTTGAACAGCAATGTAGTAGACCAGTAAGGGAAGACTTCCGGCTTTACTTTATTTCTGGGGGTGGTTGAGGAGGGAAGGGGGGCCACTTCTATTGGTCTTTCATTTATCTCTTTTTTCATCCATCTTTGTTCTTTGGCCCGTGTGGGCCTCCCACCGTGGTGGCCTCTGTTGTCACAGAGCACCGGCTCTGGGCGCACATGCTCCAGAGCTCTGGCTCGGTAATTGGACACATCGGTCCAGCCGCTCCATGGCACGTGGGATCTTCCCAGGCCAGGGATCGAACCGGAGCCCCTTGCACTGCAAGGCAGTGTCCTTACCCACTGGACCACCAGGGAAGCCCCCGGCTTTACTTTAAACTTCAAGTATTTTACAGATTTTACAGAATGTATGGGATAGTAATCTTGTCAGTATGAATCACTTCAACTTTAATATATATTCTATATTGTTCTGATAGTTTTTATGGTCTCCAATGTACAACAAAAATCATGTAAAATCAATATATTGCTGTTGTACCTTTGACAAATACTTTAACAATCATTCTGTAAATGGCAGAGCTTCAAGTTTACTTCAGCTTATGGATTCTAGACTTTAAGAAAACACAAATACACAGAAACAACTAGAATGAAAATTTAGAGAAATGTCTATATGTGAAAATACTACTTGGCGATATTTGTACATAAGACATGTGTAAGTCACTCCGTCTTATCCCACTCTCTGTAACCCCATGGACTGTAGCCTAACAGGCTCCTCCCCTGTCCATGGAATTCTCCAAACAAGAATTCTGGAGTGGATACTTCTGAGGGAATCTTCAAAAAAAAACCCAGCAAAGGATTGATCAAATCATGCTCAAATGTTCATGCACATAGACATACACTAAAATGAGACTATTGACTTACCAATAGTAATAGAAAACAATTGTCTTCTCAATACAATTACCTTAATTTTTAACTGACTCATAATGTACATAAGTATTTGAGAATGAGTGGTGAAGACACCCACTCCCAAAACCCAGTACCTCTGCCCAACGCACATGAGTGTGGTCAACCACAGACTGGCACTTGCCAAGAGCTTTGTCAGCGACTGAAGAGCAACCACAAGGGCATCGGCCACCTGCCTCTGGGGAGAAGGAACCCTGCAGCTGTGGAGGTTCAACCTCCCCTTCAGGCAGTTCAGGATGGACTGAGGCACCCTGGGTTCCAAGGGATCTGGTGGGGCAGGTCTTCAGGTATTTCCAGGAACTGATTCCATGATCCAAATCCTTGCTTCTCTTCATATCTAGAAAAGCACTAAAGCACTAAATGATGGCATCATCTCCTCATGACTGGCAAAAACCCTTTTCTAAAGGAAGGCTTTGATTGCATTCAGCTCCCCCTGCGACAAAAGCTTATGCTAACCTTCCCTCACCCTGGAGCAGTCTCTGTGAGGTGCTGTCTCCTGGGCTGCACTCCTCATTTTGGCCCTGTATGGGATAGTAATCTTGTCAGTATGAATCACTTCAACTTTAATATATATTCTATATTGTTCTGATAGTTTTTATGGTCTCCAATGTACAACAAAAATCATGTAAAATCAATATATTGCTGTTGTACCTTTGACAAATACTTTAACAATCATTCTGTAAATGGCAGAGCTTCAAGTTTACTTCAGCTTATGGATTCTAGACTTTAAGAAAACACAAATACACAGAAACAACTAGAATGAAAATTTAGAGAAATGTCTATATGTGAAAATACTACTTGGCGATATTTGTACATAAGACATGTGTAAGTCACTCCGTCTTATCCCACTCTCTGTAACCCCATGGACTGTAGCCTAACAGGCTCCTCCCCTGTCCATGGAATTCTCCAAACAAGAATTCTGGAGTGGATACTTCTGAGGGAATCTTCAAAAAAAAACCCAGCAAAGGATTGATCAAATCATGCTCAAATGTTCATGCACATAGACATACACTAAAATGAGACTATTGACTTACCAATAGTAATAGAAAACAATTGTCTTCTCAATACAATTACCTTAATTTTTAACTGACTCATAATGTACATAAGTATTTGAGAATGAGTGGTGAAGACACCCACTCCCAAAACCCAGTACCTCTGCCCAACGCACATGAGTGTGGTCAACCACAGACTGGCACTTGCCAAGAGCTTTGTCAGCGACTGAAGAGCAACCACAAGGGCATCGGCCACCTGCCTCTGGGGAGAAGGAACCCTGCAGCTGTGGAGGTTCAACCTCCCCTTCAGGCAGTTCAGGATGGACTGAGGCACCCTGGGTTCCAAGGGATCTGGTGGGGCAGGTCTTCAGGTATTTCCAGGAACTGATTCCATGATCCAAATCCTTGCTTCTCTTCATATCTAGAAAAGCACTAAAGCACTAAATGATGGCATCATCTCCTCATGACTGGCAAAAACCCTTTTCTAAAGGAAGGCTTTGATTGCATTCAGCTCCCCCTGCGACAAAAGCTTATGCTAACCTTCCCTCACTGCCTCTCTGGAGCAGTCTCTGTGAGGTGCTGTCTCCTGGGCTGCACTCCTCATTTTGGCCCAAAGAAAAGTTAACTCACAGTTCTCAGGTGGCCCATCGATTTTAGCCAACAGTGTTCATTTTCCAAATCAAAGAGAAACTAAGAAGATAAGAGAGTTTTCCCATTACCTGTGAAGGTTTAGGGATATCCCCCACTTTTTCTAAAACCTTTGTTCAAGGCAGACAGAAAAAAGATGAACTTCATACCATGGGATTCTCACAGAAGGACCTGAACCAGTGAACATCAAAGGTCATGGGCAAGAAGTACATGGAAGAATACATTATTACCACTGGGTGTGTCAGCAATATTATTGTTGGAGCTGAAAATCTGCACAACATCGGCCCTGTTCCTATACTTCTTTGGAGTCTGGAACGTTGGGAATTGTAAATCTGCAGAAAGCAGAGGCAGCCCCGCCCTCCCCGCAGTCTCTTCCTGCCAGGGACCTCAACATTCGCAAAGCTTTCCTACCTACACACTCACGTCAGCACCAGTCCCTCCTCCGGCCACTTCCCTGGCCGCACCCAGATACTTAACCCCCACTGTCGGCTGCAACGCCCCTTTCAGTCCACTGACCTCTTGGCCTCTGGGCCCGCCTGGCCACTCTCTCCCTCTTTCTCCCTGAACCCTTCTTCCCTCTTGAACCCCTTGCCTTGATCCCTCTCGCTCTCCCCCTGCTTGTTTCGCTCCCGGTCATGACTATGTATCCAGATCCCTCATAGAAGCTCCCCTCAAGCCTGAATATGAATAAACCTGTTCCTCAACCCATCGCTCGGCTCTTCTCTTTCTTTTACACTTTTCTAATGATTATGGAAACCATGATCTCAATCGATTGTGAAAAGGGATCAGTTTTAAGCAAATCTCACTTTATGTTTACCTCCCATGATCTGTAACCTAATCATCCATTTAATAAGCAAGTTTTTCTTATTGATGTTGTCAACTACAAACTGGCATTTACCAATTACATTGGCAATACCTGGACAACAAGGATGTTTGCCGTCTGCCTCTTCAGAGACCAGATCCTATGCTGTTGAGAACTGCTGACCTTCCACCCCACCCCCACCCCTCCACCCCCCACCCAATGGAGATCAGAGTGAGGTTGAGACTCCATGCTGCTGAGGGCTGCTGACCTTCAATACCCCCTGATGGAGATCAGGGTGGGATAGAGGCACTCTTTGCTCCAGGGAATCTGGTGGGGCAGGTCTTTAGACAGGTGAATGACTTTTAGGAATAGATTTTATCATCTCAATCCTTGCATCTCCGCACACCTAGAAAAGCCCTAGACAGACCCAAACCATTTGTAAAACAAAAACCCCTTTGGAAACGTTTTACTTGATGGCATTTGAATTTTCCCCACACTGAAACCCTTATGTTGGCTTTCCTCCCCTGCCTCTTTGGAGCAGTCTCTCAGAGCTACCTGGGGTGCTGCCTCCCGGGCTGCAGTCCTAATTATACCCCAAATAAAACTTAACCCACGACTCAAGTTGTTCATCTTTTTAGTTGACAATGTAAAGGATAGTCTCTGCTACTTTGTTGATTTCTAAAGAATTCTGGACCGCTGAGGTCATTCTATTTATACAGTCATTTTTGAACTCCTTCTAAAGAGCTGAACTGCATCCAGATGTAAATTCATCACTGTATTGTGCCTACTTAGCTAAGATCCCAACCCTGAACCACATTCCAAAGAAAAAATACCCAAACGAACAGGGTCTCCCTCTACTGATCTCACACAAAGGAACTAGATTTCACAATGAAAGTCACTAATTCACATAGAGAATTCATCGCACTCTAGAGAAACCAGGGAGGCAGACACTACAGCAAAGGCCTTTTTAGGGACATAAGGGAGAAGTTGTCTAAGGAGCAGGTCTTCTCTACTCCTATAATCAAGTTGAAAACAAACACCCAGGCAGGAAAAAGAGAAGCAGAGAAGTAAAGGTGTGCAGATTCTCACTCCAGGAATTTCAGGAGGAAAAGTAGACACAGCTACAGACCCAGGACTGGAGATATACCTGAGAAGCGGCCATTTTCTCTTATTCCTCTGCCTCTGTGTCTCCTCTGGGCGAGTTATGTCGTAAACTCACATCTACAGGGGAGAAAATACTTTCAAAGGCGTCAGCACAGCTTTTGACCTGTCACTGCTGAACTGAAAAAGAGGAAAACGTTTCCAGTTTCTCTTGCTCCTTTCGGAGCTCTCTTTTGACTTTCTAGCTCCTGATTGGTAGTCGGTCAAAAAGACTTTCGTGATATGCTAATCACATCCTGTGTTTGGAGCTCACCTTTCCTGTCCCATCTTTGCAGACCACCCCTGCTAGTTCTCCTTTCTGTTTGCATTACAGAGAGCAGGCTACAGCACAACCCAAGAGAGACAATGGACCCAACTACCAGGTTATCTAAGGGCAGTCTATGAGGAGTTCAAGCAGAGTAAGCAGAAGACCCATGTTCAAGAGCCCTGAGTTTAAGCCTCATACTAAGCACACCTGAGACGTCAAAGGAGGGGAACACTTAGGGTGGGAACATCCAGAAATGGAGACTGTTGGCCTGATCCCTGGGGAGGGGCTCTTTCAAGGATGGGTGTGGCCCTGGGCCCTTTTGGAGGAGACAGGGGGAATGAGGGCTTTCAGGGATCCCCCAGAGTCTTGTGTTCCCCCAAGGCTTTGTTCTCACAATTCTACCCAAAGGGATCCTGGCTGTTAGCCTGGTAAGTGAATCAATCATCACGGACTCTTTGCGACCCCTTGCACTGTAGCCTGCCTAGCTCCTCTTGCCCATGGGGATTCTTCAGGCAAGAGTACTGGAGTGGGGGGCTTCCCTGGTGGTCCAGTGGGTAGGGACACCACCTTGCAGTGCAAGGGGCGCCGGTTCGATCCCTAGCCTGGGAAGATCCCACGTGCCATGGAGTGGCTGGAACGATGTGTCCAATTACCGAGCCAGAGCTCTGGAGCACATGCGACAACAGAGGCCACTGTGACGGGAGGCCCACCAGGCCAAAGAACAAAGATGGATGAAAATAGATAAATGAAAGACCAATAGAAATGGCCCACCCACCCCCCTGCCTCCCAAACCCACACCCCTCCCCCCTCCAAAAAAATTACTGGAGTGGGTTGCCATACTCTCCTTTCATGGGAGCTTCCCAACCCAGGGTTCAAACCCTTGTCTTTTACTCTTTATACCTGGGAAAGTGATGCTCTAAAGGCATATCAGATGACCAATGAAGGGAGTAATGATCTGTGTCAGGTAACTGAAAGGTATTTCGCGCGGCAAATACAAGCTGGACCATGTTAGAGCAGAGACAACTCAGGTTGTTTATTGGGACAACGCTCCGGGGTGAGATTCACATGGTCCCAAGAGGCAGGGCCAGTGAATTCACGCCCAGGGATAGGGTGGGGAGGTTTTTATAGCCTGGCAGTGGAACATTTTTGCGGGCAGTAAGGGGGGTGGGGTGAAGTCTTGCATCAGCCACATTTGGAGTGGTGGGAAGCTTTCACATGCAGTTAGCTGGGAGGGATTTCTTATCCGGCCCTGCAGATGTCCTGGGGAGGGGGTTTCTTATCACTGTCCTGCAACCAGCGAAGTTAGTGCACTGTTCCATCGACCCAACAGTAATAAGTGACCTATCAGCTCAGAACAACAAAAGGAAAAACATGTGATATAAACGTTGAGAATTACATTTCATTTGGTGGGAATGTTAGGACTTGAGCCTAGGCAACAATATGGAAGCTGACCCTGAGACTCTAACTCTGAGGAGGCAGGGCACGAGCCAGACTATACCCAAGTTTCCAGAAAGGGGCAGGTAATCTGAATATTTGAAGTTACAATTAATTAAGAACAGAACAGATATCGAGGGAAGATGTAGAGTGATTGTCAATATATGGCAAGATAGAAGCATCCAGGAGTACTGAAATCAGGTTTGTTTGTTTTCTTATATGCGCAGATTAATCTGGGGCCAATCCTGTTTACTGGATTGTTCACATCCTGATTCCAAGGGGAGCACAGAGGAGCAGAATATTGGATGCCATCACTGACTCAAAGGATATGACTGAGCAAACTCTGGAAGATGGTGAAGGACAGTAGGCGACAGGCAGTCCATGCGGTCCCAAAGAACAAAGATGGATGAAAATAGATAAATGAAAGACCAATAGAAATGGCCCACCCACCCCTGCCTCCCAAACCCACACCCCTCCCCCCTCCAAAAAAATTACTGGAGTGGGTTGCCATACTCTCCTTTCATGGGAGCTTCCCAACCCAGGGTTCAAACCCTTGTCTTTTACTCTTTATACCTGGGAAAGTGATGCTCTAAAGGCATATCAGATGACCAATGAAGGGAGTAATGATCTGTGTCAGGTAACTGAAAGGTATTTCGCGCGGCAAATACAAGCTGGACCATGTTAGAGCAGAGACAACTCAGGTTGTTTATTGGGACAACGCTCCGGGGTGAGATTCACATGGTCCCAAGAGGCAGGGCCAGTGAATTCACGCCCAGGGATAGGGTGGGGAGGTTTTTATAGCCTGGCAGTGGAACATTTTTGCGGGCAGTAAGGGGGGTGGGGTGAAGTCTTGCATCAGCCACATTTGGAGTGGTGGGAAGCTTTCACATGCAGTTAGCTGGGAGGGATTTCTTATCCGGCCCTGCAGATGTCCTGGGGAGGGGGTTTCTTATCACTGTCCTGCAACCAGCGAAGTTAGTGCACTGTTCCATCGACCCAACAGTAATAAGTGACCTATCAGCTCAGAACAACAAAAGGAAAAACATGTGATATAAACGTTGAGAATTACATTTCATTTGGTGGGAATGTTAGGACTTGAGCCTAGGCAACAATATGGAAGCTGACCCTGAGACTCTAACTCTGAGGAGGCAGGGCACGAGCCAGACTATACCCAAGTTTCCAGAAAGGGGCAGGTAATCTGAATATTTGAAGTTACAATTAATTAAGAACAGAACAGATATCGAGGGAAGATGTAGAGTGATTGTCAATATATGGCAAGATAGAAGCATCCAGGAGTACTGAAATCAGGTTTGTTTGTTTTCTTATATGCGCAGATTAATCTGGGGCCAATCCTGTTTACTGGATTGTTCACATCCTGATTCCAAGGGGAGCACAGAGGAGCAGAATATTGGATGCCATCACTGACTCAAAGGATATGACTGAGCAAACTCTGGAAGATGGTGAAGGACAGTAGGCCTGACATGCTGCAGTCCATGCGGTCCCAAAGTCAGACATGAACTAAACTGATGTGTGCAAGTGAGAAGGCATGGTAGAATGTTAACACAGCCTAGAAAATGATTTCCTCCAAATACTCTATTGAAGCACCTTTATCACACAAAAAAATACACGGAAATCAGCTCCTGAGATTTGGTCAAGTGCTACTACTTAGGGAAAAGTAAGTAGTGGTAATCTGATTTAGAAGGGCAGCACTGATTTATACCACTGAAGATAGAATAGTACCACTAACACTGAATGAAGGAGGCAGACGTCAAGGGTGAGGATGTTTAGAACGATGATGAATTTTCATAAACTCACAGCTATCCATTTTCCCCCTGAAAAGCATGGTTCTGAAAGTCGATTTTAAGAATCAGAGGATTTCGGGACATATTCTGGAAATGAAAGAATCAAAGCCCTGTTGGGATTCTGGAAGGAAATGATCCTTACCCAAGGAGGCCAGGATCCCATAGTTTTCTAACATCAGGTCCCTGTGCAATTCCCACTGACTGAGGTCCAGACATTCCCACTCCTCTTGATTGGATGGTTCAATCTGAAGTAAAATGAATGAGATCTGGGTGAGCTCTGTGAGGTCTTATTCAAGCAGTGCATGAGAAGAGAAACACCCTGGGATTCAGGAAGGCCGCTGACCATATGTACTGTAGGGAAGTGGAATGGTCGAATCTGGTTCTCAAGTTCATGCGCATATACATCCACTAAAATGGACTATAAACTTATATATAGTAATAGAGAAAAATTGTCCTGTCAATAAAATTAGTATAATTTTTAACTGATCCAAAATGTACATAAATATTTGAGGATGACAGTATTTTATTTTTTAAAAATAGACGAGGGCAGGCTTCCCTGGTGGTCCAGTGGGTAAGGACACCTCCTTGCAGTACAAGGGGCGCCGGCCCGATCCCTGGTCTAGGAAGATCCCACGTGCTGCGGATCAGCTGGACCGATGTGTCCAACTACTGAGTCAGAACGCTGGAGCGCGTGTGCCCAGAACCAGTGCTTTGTAGCGAGCGAGGCCACTGTGATGGGAGGCCCACACAGGCCAAAGAACCAAGATGGATGAAAAGGACCAAGAGAAGTGGCAAGAAAATAACAATCGTAATAAAAATAGACTACGGTGCAGAGATACAGAATGATGTAGATCAAATTTGAGCCCTCATTGTGAAATTTTTAATTTCCTGAAAATTGGTATCATTTCCATTGAGCATATTTCACATTTAACACTGTTGAACATAGATAACCACCAACATGATTCTTGTAAACATTTTGGAAAATACAAAAATGAGATGAGACTGTATGTCTAATGTGTTCATTTTCCACAACAAAGAGAAACTGAAATATGGAGTTACCTCAGATAGTTTAAGGATATACCTCACTTTTTCTGAGACCATTGTTCAAAACAGAAAAAAGTTGAACTTGATACCATGGGAAACTCACAGAAGGACCTAAACCAGTGAACATCAAAGGTCATGGGGCAAGAAGTACATGGAAGGATGTATTATTACAGCCGGGGGTCTCGGCAATATTATGGAAACCGTGATCTGAATTGATTGTGAAAACAGGTGAGTTTTAAGCAAATCTCACTTCGTGTATACCTCCCATGATCTGTACCTAATCATCCATGTAATAAGCAAGTTTCTCTTATTGATATAAAGAATAGTCTCTGGTACTTTTGTTGATTTCTGAAGAATTCAGGACTTCTGGGCTCATTCTATTCATAAGGCCATTTAAGAACTCCTGTTCTGGGGCTTCCCTGGTAGCTTAGTGGTGAAGAGTTCACCTGCCAATACAAGAAACACGGGTTCGAACCCTGATCTGGGAAGACTCCACATGCTGCGAAGCAACTACGTCCATGAGCCGCAACAACGTAGCCTGTGCTCTAGAGCCTTGGAGCCACAACTATTGAGCCCATGTGCCGCAACTACTGAGGCCCGTGTGACCTAGAGTTCAAGAAGTCACCGCAACAAGAAGCCTGCTCACCTCAAATAGAGAGTAGCCCCCACTCCCTGCAACTAGAGAGGAGCCTGCAGCAGCAGTAAAGACCCAGAACAGCCAAAATAAAATAAATAAATAAAAACTATTTCTTAAAGAAAAAAAAGCTGAATTGCATCCACATGTAAACTCATCACAGCATTGCATCTACTTCCCTAAGATGCCAACCCTGAACCACATCCCAAAGGGAATCTCCATACTGTCAGGGCTGCTGGGAACCCCTCACCCTTGCAAAACTTGTATGCTCCTGGTAAGATCTCATTCCGCTGCTGAGGTCCCAACCACTCTTGCAAGACTACATGTCCCTGCGAAGGTCTGATAAGAAGGGGAACAGCACATCACAACCAAGCTGGTGGTGCACATCTTGCTGAGGCTCCATGACCAATTCCTGATTCTGAGAAGACCCCCTTCCTAGAATGATGCCACCTGACCTATGAAAAAAATTTTTTTTCAGCCCTAGCTTTTCCCGCTTGCCTAGCTTTTCACGCCTGGATCAGGTATATAACCTCTGCTGTAAAACCCATTGATGCTGTTCTCTCTTTTAGAGGCAGCCCAGCTGTTCTCCTGAATGAACCTGGTTTGTTCTGGCAGCCCAGCTGTCTCCTCCTTTCTTTTCCTTCCAAAACCTTACATTGGGTATTTTTACCTGATTACTCTAGTCTCTCCTTGGCTCTTTCTTTTTCTTCTCTCTCTCTCACCTCTCCCTTCCCATAGGGACTCTCTGCGAACAGGCAAGTGACTGTGAAGGCAACTGAAGGGCCATGGCCAGGGCTACTCTCTGGTGAGTGCTAAAGGCCCCTAGGCTCACTCTGCCTCAGTAGCTGTCACCCGAAAGGGTGAGAGCCCCTTTTGCCTTTTTTAGAACTGAGGACTAGGCCGCATAACAGCCTGTGGGCACGGGTCAGGCACTTAGAAGCCATTAGGGCACCTGCCACTTGAAGACTCCCAGGATAGGATAAGGGGGTCACAGAATGGACCAGGCCACTAGGGCGTCTTTCCCCTGCAAGACAACTTCCGTGCATCGTGTTAGGCACATAGTGGTTAAAGCAAAACATATGGCCCATCTTCCCTGGCCACCACCTCCCTGAAAGGATTTTAGCCGGAGTACTACTCTCTCTCACTCTCTCTCTCTCTTGCTCTCAGTGCAAGATCGTCCTCTTCCTGGGCTTGATCCGCCTCTTGTCGTTCCTCTTGGACGGCCACCAAGACACCGCCGCGAGGAATTCTCTGCCCTTGCCATTGCTGGCTTCTCAGAGCCATTCTCACACTGTTACAAGATCACCAATTGTATTGACGAGTTTCTCCTCGTCCGGTCTCCCTGCTCTCTCTCTCCTTAGGCTCCTGGGGGCCTTCCTGAAAATCTTACTGGTAGGTCAGGGCAGATCTCCGTCCTTTTGGACAGTCTTCTTCAACCTTGGGGACGCCCATTGTTGGGGACAGATTTCCACCTTTTGGCTCCCATTGACAGTCTCATAGACCTTGGGGACACCCTCTGTCCATTGAGATTGCCTGGGAGAGTCTCAAGTACTCACTCTTAAAATTATGGGATCAGCTCAATCACGACCACCTTGAGACACCCCTTTGGGATGTCTACTTAAGTCCCTTGAGACACTCAGGCTTAAAAATTACGTCAAACCAAAAGGCTGTGACACAGTCTGGTCACAATAAAAATGGCACATTAGATCACAAAATTTTAACAAGATTTTGGTAATTTTTACCACCGCAATGGCAAGTGGTCAGCGATTCCTTCTGTTCAGGCCTTCTTTACTCTCTGTTCCTCCCTGCTTTTCTTAAAGCCACCTCCAGGCTTCTCATGGCTGCAGCAGGAGATACAGTGGGGCGGGGCGTTTCTCCTGGGCCCCACAGCTGCAGATACAGCTGCGGGCCCAGCAGGTACCCCCTCCTGCTGACGTTTCTTTCCCCCTTCCTAATCTCTCTATCTCTCACTCTCCCTGTCATTCTTTCTCCTAATGCAAAATTTAAGACATTTTCTAAAGTTCAGGCAAGAGTCATTTGCCATTTAACAAGACTGCACTGAAACTATGACTAACTTCTATGGATTCATTCTGAGATAAGCACTCCTTCCCCTCACTCAGCCCTTCAGATCATTCTCTTTCTCTCTAAGACTTCCTCATGGCAGATCTGCCCCTCCCTTCGGCTCAGACCCAGGAGTCCTGAGCTGCCGCTGCCTCTTACACTCGGACCCCAGAGGGCCAAGCCTTCCCTTGCTCTTGGGACCAAGGGGTCCAGAGCCTAGCCCTCTTTGGGCCATTCCATTCCACACACTCGGGCCCTGGGGGTCCTGAGCTATCCTTGCCCCCATTAGCCCCTCCTTAGGGGTATTTATGATCTGCCCCCTTTGCCAACCTCAACCCAACTCTTTCTGCAAGTCTTACTCCTCCTGGCACCTCCCATCTCCCATTGCCAGAACAAAATCTTCACAAAAGTTTCCCTGCCTTCCTATACAAATCTGCCCCTGTCACATTATTTGTCCCCCTCAGAGATGCAGCGGATCGGAAGGCAAAGTCAGGGTCATCCCAGCACTCAGACAGACACCCTCTTCTTACATACACTATTTATAAGCCAGTTAGCCCCAGATATCTGTAAAAAACTCCAAGAGACAGAACAGGGACCTCAGACTCCACACCTAAACATGGCCTTCTGAGCTTTTACCAACAAAGAACACAAGGCCAGATGGGAGAAAGAGAGATACCTGCAGGCCCCTAGACCACATAAGGTCAGGTCCAACATGCTGAGACCCCACGATCCTGCCTGACATCACAGTGGCAACCTGAGACACTGGGCTAAGGCAAGCACAAACCCTAGGCCTTCCTCTGACCTGTAGACAATGGGACACTGGAAGCTGGACTGCCCCCAGAGCTGACCACTCTAGTCCTCAGTTCAGTCCTCTGGACATGCCCACCCCATACGCTCAACTGCTGGAATAAAGAGGCCTAGGCTCCTTTTGCTCTGCTGCCCACCGCAATGTGTCTGGAGAGCCTAAGATAACAGAGACCATGGCCAACTGGACGTTATCTTTTGTGGTCAACACTGGGGCAACTCTCTTCTCACTGAATGGCCACGAAAGGCTTATGCCCATCGTGAGAGTCGCAGACATACTTAAATACCATCAGGTGACTACACCTGCCCCCTACTCTTTTAGAGATCTTACTTTAACCCATTCCCTGCTAATAACACCCCAGTGCCTTATGTCTCTCTTAGGGTGAGACCTTCATCAGCTTATTCACACGGATTCATTCTGAGATAAGCACTCCTTCCTCACTCAGCCCTTCAGATCATTCTCTTTCTCTCTAAGACTTCCTCATGGCAGATCTGCCCCTCCCTTCGGCTCAGACCCAGGAGTCCTGAGCTGCCGCTGCCTCTTACACTCGGACCCCAGAGGGCCAAGCCTTCCCTTGCTCTTGGGACCAAGGGGTCCAGAGCC
Source organism: Tragulus kanchil (assembly GCA_022376925.1). Classification (NCBI taxonomy): domain Eukaryota; kingdom Metazoa; phylum Chordata; class Mammalia; order Artiodactyla; family Tragulidae; genus Tragulus; species Tragulus kanchil. Next base: position 132,305,733 of record JAIOJX010000031.1, read on the forward strand.
TAGCCCTCTTTGGGCCATTCCATTCCACACACTCGGGCCCTGGGGGTCCTGAGCTATCCTTGCCCCCATTAGCCCCTCCTTAGGGGTATTTATGATCTGCCCCCTTTGCCAACCTCAACCCAACTCTTTCTGCAAGTCTTACTCCTCCTGGCACCTCCCATCTCCCATTGCCAGAACAAAATCTTCACAAAAGTTTCCCTGCCTTCCTATACAAATCTGCCCCTGTCACATTATTTGTCCCCTCTCAGAGATGCAGCGGGATCGGAAGGCAAAGTCAGGGTCATCCCAGCACTCAGACAGACACCCTCTTCTTACATACACTATTTATAAGCCAGTTAGCCCCAGATATCTGTAAAAAACTCCAAGAGACAGAACAGGGACCTCAGACTCCACACCTAAACATGGCCTTCTGAGCTTTTACCAACAAAGAACACAAGGCCAGATGGGAGAAAGAGAGATACCTGCAGGCCCCTAGACCACATAAGGTCAGGTCCAACATGCTGAGACCCCACGATCCTGCCTGACATCACAGTGGCAACCTGAGACACTGGGCTAAGGCAAGCACAAACCCTAGGCCTTCCTCTGACCTGTAGACAATGGGACACTGGAAGCTGGACTGCCCCCAGAGCTGACCACTCTAGTCCTCAGTTCAGTCCTCTGGACATGCCCACCCCATACGCTCAACTGCTGGAATAAAGAGGCCTAGGCTCCTTTTGCTCTGCTGCCCACCGCAATGTGTCTGGAGAGCCTAAGATAACAGAGACCATGGCCAACTGGACGTTATCTTTTGTGGTCAACACTGGGGCAACTCTCTTCTCACTGAATGGCCACGAAAGGCTTATGCCCATCGTGAGAGTCGCAGACATACTTAAATACCATCAGGTGACTACACCTGCCCCCTACTCTTTTAGAGATCTTACTTTAACCCATTCCCTGCTAATAACACCCCAGTGCCTTATGTCTCTCTTAGGGTGAGACCTTCATCAGCTTATTCACACATTCCCCCTTAAATTTGGGGCCATGTTTCTTATACAAATTGACCCTGACACAAGCCATCCACTCCCTAAGCTCCTCCTCCATTCTTTCCCCTAATTCCCTAAGCCTTGTCCCAGCCTATTGAGGCCTACTCTAAAATCCTCGCACCCTCACATTTACCAAAATACCTAAATCAGACTGTTCTTCTGACTACTTAGTGCTACTCTCTCTCCATTCTCTGCCTGTTTCACTTATCTCAGACTGCAAATCAGGCCTTCCCAACCCACACCCGCGTTTGGCTGATTTCTGCTTCGGGTTTCCATTAACACAGCCCAGAGCCCTTCCCACATCAATGTTGATCTTTCTCACAGTCATGGCATGGGCAAACTCTATCAGATCTCACGCTTTGACCTTATCCCATGTCTCTATCACCAGATAGGCTTTTTCGGATATGTGGGACCAGTGCCTACATGTCTCTTCCTACAAATTGGCTCATGCTAGCCTTACTACCATGCCTTATAAGTTTCTTTCAGAAAATTTTGATCAACAGTCACTGCCACTTCTTGTGGAGCAACTCAATAATATGTTAAGGCCTTGCTCTTGTTTTTGGTCCCTGTCTCATCTGCTGTTTCTCTAATTTTTTGGACAAGTGCATGCGAGCTTTGATCAACCAGACTGCTGTCAAAATGATCATGATGGGACAATATCAAACACTCAAAGACCTCGAGTTCACTCGTCTTCAGGACTCTAATATCAGCCCTCTAGAAAATGTGCCCCCAAAACACCCTGCTGGGAACTCCCCTGGAGGTCCTGACCCAGCGTTCCTAGGAGACAATGCCCCTTTTGACAGCCAGAAGCAGCTACAGAAGAGACCTTGCCACCCAAGCCGCCCCTAAAATTATATATATAACAAAAGGCTGGAATGTCAGGACTGCCTGGGGTCCCCATCAGCCTTGCAAAACTTGCATACTCCTGCTAAGGTCCTATCCCCCTGCTGAGGTCCCATTCCCACTTACAAAACCACATGTCCCTGTGAAGGTCCGATAAGAAGGGGAACAGCACATCACAACCGAGCTGGTGGTGCACATCCTGCTGAGGCTCCATCACCAGGCTCCTGATTCTGAGAAGACCCCCTTCCTAGAATGATGACCCCAAAGTCACTATTAGAAAACTACTAGAGGGCTTCCCCTGGTGGTCCAGTGGGTAGGGACACCGCCTTGCAGTGCAGGGGGCGCCGGTTCGATCCCCTGGCCTGGGAAGATCCCATGTACCACCGAGCAGCTGGACCGATGTGTCCAATTACCAAGCCGGAGCTCTGGAGTGCATGCGCCCAGAGCCGGCGCTCTGTGACAAGAGAGGTCCCTGGAATGGGAGGCCCACACGGGCCAAAGAACAAAGATGGATGAAAATAGAGAAATGAAAAGACCAATAGAAGTGGCCCTCTCACTCCCCTCCCTCCCCAATGCGACCCCCGCCCAAAATAAAAAAATAAATAAATCTTTAAAAAAAGAGAAAACTACTAGAGTTAATCAATTAATTCAGTGAAGTCGCAGGATACAAAATCAATACACAAAAATCACTCTCATTCCTATATACAAACAATGAAAAATTAGAAAGAGAAATCAAGGATGCAATTCCATTCACCACAGAAACCAAAAGAATAAAATGTATAGGAATTAACGTACCTAAAGAGACAAAAGAAATGTACACATAAAATTACAAGAGGTCAGTTTTAAGCAAATCTCACTTTATGTTTACCTCCCATGATCTGTAACCTAATCGCCCATTTAATAAGCAAGTTTCTCTTATTGATATAAAGGATAGTCTCTGGTACTTTTGTTGATTTCTGAAGAATTCTGGACCGCTGGGTTCATAAGGCCATTTAAGAACTCCTGTTCCCTGGTAGCTCAGTGGAGGAGTTTATTTGACAATGCAGGAAACATGGGTTCTATCTGATCCGGGAATATCCCACATGCTGGAGCAACTAAGTCTGTGCTAGAAATTGACATCCCTTGCCACCCAAGCCGCCCCTAAAATTATATATATAACAAAAGGCTGGAATGTCAGGACTGCCTGGGGTCCCCATCAGCCTTGCAAAACTTGCATACTCCTGCTAAGGTCCTATCCCCCTGCTGAGGTCCCATTCCCACTTACAAAACCACATGTCCCTGTGAAGGTCCGATAAGAAGGGGAACAGCACATCACAACCGAGCTGGTGGTGCACATCCTGCTGAGGCTCCATCACCAGGCTCCTGATTCTGAGAAGACCCCCTTCCTAGAATGATGACCCCAAAGTCACTATTAGAAAACTACTAGAGGGCTTCCCCTGGTGGTCCAGTGGGTAGGGACACCGCCTTGCAGTGCAGGGGGCGCCGGTTCGATCCCCTGGCCTGGGAAGATCCCATGTACCACCGAGCAGCTGGACCGATGTGTCCAATTACCAAGCCGGAGCTCTGGAGTGCATGCGCCCAGAGCCGGCGCTCTGTGACAAGAGAGGTCCCTGGAATGGGAGGCCCACACGGGCCAAAGAACAAAGATGGATGAAAATAGAGAAATGAAAAGACCAATAGAAGTGGCCCTCTCACTCCCCTCCCTCCCCAATGCGACCCCCGCCCAAAATAAAAAAATAAATAAATCTTTAAAAAAAGAGAAAACTACTAGAGTTAATCAATTAATTCAGTGAAGTCGCAGGATACAAAATCAATACACAAAAATCACTCTCATTCCTATATACAAACAATGAAAAATTAGAAAGAGAAATCAAGGATGCAATTCCATTCACCACAGAAACCAAAAGAATAAAATGTATAGGAATTAACGTACCTAAAGAGACAAAAGAAATGTACACATAAAATTACAAGAGGTCAGTTTTAAGCAAATCTCACTTTATGTTTACCTCCCATGATCTGTAACCTAATCGCCCATTTAATAAGCAAGTTTCTCTTATTGATATAAAGGATAGTCTCTGGTACTTTTGTTGATTTCTGAAGAATTCTGGACCGCTGGGTTCATAAGGCCATTTAAGAACTCCTGTTCCCTGGTAGCTCAGTGGAGGAGTTTATTTGACAATGCAGGAAACATGGGTTCTATCCCTGATCCGGGAATATCCCACATGCTGCGGAGCAACTAAGTCTGTGCTCTAAAGCCTTGGAGTTGCAACTATTGAGCCCACGTGCTGCAACTACTGAAGCCTTGTGCCCTAGAGCCCGAGTTCCATGACCAGAGAACTCACCACAACAAGAAGCCTGCTCACCTCAAGAAAAGAGTAGCCCCCACTGCAACTAGAGAAAAGCCTGTGGTATCAGTGAAAACCCAGAATAACCAAAAATAAATAAATTAATTTTTTATAAAAGGAATACCGGAGTGGGTTGCCATGCCCCCCTTCCGTGGGATCTTCCAAACCCATGGATCAAACTCTTGTCTTTCTGGCCTCCTGCATTGGAAGGTATATTAAAAATACCTGTGAAAGTGACAGTCTAAATGCTTATCTGATGACCAACAAAGGAAATAATGTTGTGTGTTAGGTAATAAGTGACATAACTGTTGGCTGGAAAAAAACTAAAAACACGTGACCTAAAAGTTGAGAGTTATGTTTCATTTGGTGGGAATATGAGGACTTCAGCAAAGGAAACAATATGTAAGGTGACCCTGAGAAAGCTGACCTCTGAGCAGGCAGGGCAGGAGCCAGACTACAATTCGTGTTAACCTGAAACAAACAACAGAGCAATGGTACTCCAATAGAAAATAAACAGCCCATGCTCTGGAGCGCATGTGCCCAGAGCCGGTGCTCTGCAACAAGAGAGGCCACCGCAACAGGAGGCCCACACAGGTCCAATAATTAAGATGGATGAAAATAAATGAAGGACCAATAAAAGAGGCCAAAGTTGAAAAAAAAAAATTTTTTTTAAATCCAGGTTTAAAGGAGAAGCATCCCATTCAACAATTTATTTTCTGTGTTAACACTACAGAGTATAGAGAAATGTGAGGGAAATAAAGACACAGGTTAATACAGAAAAAGACCCTCTCCATTTTCCAGGCTTCTTTTTTTTTTTTTTTTATTCTTTATTTTAAAGATTTTACAGAGTTTTGTTGTTCACCAACATGTATGTTCCCAGATCATTCATATGCATATCCCTGAACCCTCCCCAGTTCCCCCCCTCCCACCCCTCCAGACCATCGCCCCAAGTGATTGTAGGTACTTCTATTCCCTTAGCGCAACGACCATAGCTATCTTTTCCACACGTGCCAGTACAGGTTTCGATGTTACTTCCTCTATGCCTCCCTCTCACTGTTCGGTCTCCACAATGTCCTTATGTCTATTCTCTGTTTTTCCATGAGTTCACTGCATGTGTTATCATGACCATCTTTCTAGATCCCATATATATGAGTTAGTATACTGTACTTGTCTTTCTCTTTTTGACTTACTTCACTTTTTATGATAGGTTCTAGAGCTAGCCACCTCATTAGGACTGAGTCTTCTGCATTTCTTTAACAGCTGAGTAGTATTCCATTGTATATATGTACCAGAGCTTCTGTATCCATTCATTCGTTGATGGCCAGAGTTCTGCATTTCGTTGATGGCCATCTAGGTTGCTTCCAAAAAGTGGGGAGGTAATAAGTGACATAACTGTTGGCTGGAAAAAAACTAAAAACACGTGACCTAAAAGTTGAGAGTTATGTTTCATTTGGTGGGAATATGAGGACTTCAGCAAAGGAAACAATATGTAAGGTGACCCTGAGAAAGCTGACCTCTGAGCAGGCAGGGCAGGAGCCAGACTACAATTCGTGTTAACCTGAAACAAACAACAGAGCAATGGTACTCCAATAGAAAATAAACAGCCCATGCTCTGGAGCGCATGTGCCCAGAGCCGGTGCTCTGCAACAAGAGAGGCCACCGCAACAGGAGGCCCACACAGGTCCAATAATTAAGATGGATGAAAATAAATGAAGGACCAATAAAAGAGGCCAAAGTTGAAAAAAAAAAATTTTTTTTAAATCCAGGTTTAAAGGAGAAGCATCCCATTCAACAATTTATTTTCTGTGTTAACACTACAGAGTATAGAGAAATGTGAGGGAAATAAAGACACAGGTTAATACAGAAAAAGACCCTCTCCATTTTCCAGGCTTCTTTTTTTTTTTTTTTATTTATTTTAAAGATTTTACAGAGTTTTGTTGTTCACCAACATGTATGTTCCCAGATCATTCATATGCATATCCCTGAACCCTCCCCCCACCCAGTTCCCCCCCTCCCACCCCTCCAGACCATCGCCCCAAGTGATTGTAGGTACTTCTATTCCCTTAGCGCAACGACCATAGCTATCTTTTCCACACGTGCCAGTACAGGTTTCGATGTTACTTCCTCTATGCCTCCCTCTCACTGTTCGGTCTCCACAATGTCCTTATGTCTATTCTCTGTTTTTCCATGAGTTCACTGCATGTGTTATCATGACCATCTTTCTAGATCCCATATATATGAGTTAGTATACTGTACTTGTCTTTCTCTTTTTGACTTACTTCACTTTTTATGATAGGTTCTAGAGCTAGCCACCTCATTAGGACTGAGTCTTCTGCATTTCTTTAACAGCTGAGTAGTATTCCATTGTATATATGTACCAGAGCTTCTGTATCCATTCATTCGTTGATGGCCATCTAGGTTGCTTCCATGTTCTGGCTATTGTACAGAGAGCTGCAATGAACATTGGGGTACAGGTGCCTCTTTCATTTTTGATTTCATCAGGATATAGGCCTAATAGTGGGATTGCTGGGTCATAGGGTGCTTCTATTTTTAGTTTTTTAAGGAATCTCCATACTGTCTTCCATAGAGGTTGTATCAGTTTACATTCCCACCAGCAATTTCCAGGCTTCTTATCTTCATCTATGAATAAAATCTCCACCACCCTCCATTAATACTGAACAAGACCAAAACTGAATTTGTGTCAATGTGTGTCAGGTATTACCCCAAATTATGGAGATAAAATTTGTGGAAACTCTTGAAATGTTGTTGAAGGTAGGACTGTTCTTTCAGAGAGATTCCTGGAAAATATGGAATGGCCTCCTTAACAGTGGCATAGATCTCCCCAGCACTTGCATTAAATCAACCTTTCTTGTTCACTGGATTTTAGGTATAAAGTGGTGTTGAGTACAAATGACAAAAGGTATAACAGCCAGTTACAAAATAAATAAGTCATGGGGATGTTACGCCCAACATAGTGACTGTAGTTAGTCTCTGTCTTGCATTTTCGGAAATTGTTGAGGGATTCAAATTTCAAAGTCCTCATCATGGGAAAGAACCTGTACCATGTGTAGAGAGGATGCACAGATGGAAAGGAGAATTGAGGGGCTCCTTTTGCAACACATTCAAATACCTATTTGTTACATTGTAAAACTAATGCAATGTTATATACTTATTATAACTCAAAAACTTAGGATTGAGTAGTTACAGAGTAATTTCTGTTATCAGTCAAGCTGTCTACTAAATATCTGCCACTTCAGACACACTTTCTAATGACTCATGAACAGAACTGAGGAGTTCTAGGATCTCTGAGGAGCAGCAAGAAGGGGTAAACGGTGGTAAAACAATAACCCGACATGAGAGGTCTGTATCAGCCAAAGATGAAAATTTAAAGTGGCAGTGATGCAATAAACAAAAATAGAATTCAGCACATAGAAGATGACGAAAGTGACCACCAGTGTCAGGATGGTGTGGATGGCTCTGATCTCTCCATTCATTCGTTGATGCTTTGTCCATGTTCATTTATAGAGAGCTGCAATGAACATTGGGGTACAGGTGCCTCTTTCATTTTTGATTTCATCAGGATATAGGCCTAATAGTGGGATTGCTGGGTCATAGGGTGCTTCTATTTTTAGTTTTTTAAGGAATCTCCATACTGTCTTCCATAGAGGTTGTATCAGTTTACATTCCCACCAGCAATTTCCAGGCTTCTTATCTTCATCTATGAATAAAATCTCCACCACCCTCCATTAATACTGAACAAGACCAAAACTGAATTTGTGTCAATGTGTGTCAGGTATTACCCCAAATTATGGAGATAAAATTTGTGGAAACTCTTGAAATGTTGTTGAAGGTAGGACTGTTCTTTCAGAGAGATTCCCTGGAAAATATGGAATGGCCTCCTTAACAGTGGCATAGATCTCCCCAGCACTTGCATTAAATCAACCTTTCTTGTTCACTGGATTTTAGGTATAAAGTGGTGTTGAGTACAAATGACAAAAGGTATAACAGCCAGTTACAAAATAAATAAGTCATGGGGATGTTACGCCCAACATAGTGACTGTAGTTAGTCTCTGTCTTGCATTTTCGGAAATTGTTGAGGGATTCAAATTTCAAAGTCCTCATCATGGGAAAGAACCTGTACCATGTGTAGAGAGGATGCACAGATGGAAAGGAGAATTGAGGGGCCCCTTTTTGCAACACATTCAAATACCTATTTGTTACATTGTAAAACTAATGCAATGTTATATACTTATTATAACTCAAAAACTTAGGATTGAGTAGTTACAGAGTAATTTCTGTTATCAGTCAAGCTGTCTACTAAATATCTGCCACTTCAGACACACTTTCTAATGACTCATGAACAGAACTGAGGAGTTCTAGGATCTCTGAGGAGCAGCAAGAAGGGGTAAACGGTGGTAAAACAATAACCCGACATGAGAGGTCTGTATCAGCCAAAGATGAAAATTTAAAGTGGCAGTGATGCAATAAACAAAAATAGAATTCAGCACATAGAAGATGACGAAAGTGACCACCAGTGTCAGGATGGTGTGGATGGCTCTGATCTCTGGAGGACTTTTTTGGTACCCAGTGGTTGTATGAATGTACTGCATTCTCTGGTGGTGTCTGTGTAAGAGAAGCACCATGCAGCCACTGGACCAGATCATGAGGCCAATAAACATGACATCAGAGATGAACGAAAAGTAGACAAAGCATGTTTGAGGAACTGAGGCTGAGTAGAATTGCTTGCTTTGTGTATCAGTATAGTTGTGCATGTTGTGGACCAGTGATTTTCAGAGGCATAAGGATGTATATTAAGAAACCAAGAATCCAGCAGGTATGACAGGGAAGACTAATAACCATAGGGATTCTTCCTCTGAGCGTCATCCACTCCACTCTCCTGGGGATGAAAATGAAGGACTTATAGGTGCTCAGGACACAGGTGGAGCACAGGGTAGTGCTGCGAGCCACTCTCTGTATATACCATACAAATATACACTCAAGACTGGATAGGGGGTTTCCTGAAACAAAAGCTGCCTTTGTGTTGGGAATCCCAGGAGACAGAAGAATCAGGAGATTGGCCATGGCCATGTGGGTGAGAATTGTATATGTGGGTCTCTGGCTGAATTCAAGCAAGACTGGAGAGATGCTGTGGAAGAAAAGGATGACGTTGACCAGAGATCCAATCCCAATCTCTGTAAGAAACATGGTTCTCAGAGTCACCTGGATTGTGGTTCTCAGGGCATCTTTCTGAAACGAGATGGTGAGGACTTCAGAGTGTCCTGGAGCAGATAGGAAGCTATGCTGGTGATGACATCAGCAGTCTTCTTACGTAACCAAGTTCGACAAGGATTCCCACAGTTTATTTCTCCTGAAAAGGAAGACACTGTCATAGTCCAAAGAAATTACTTTACCTGGATAACATACCCTTATACTAGTTAAAACATTCACCATTATTATTCTATATTTAATGTCTATTATAACTTAATCTTCTACCTCCATGTAAAATTGATGAACATAGGAAACAAATAGGTCTTGCTCAACAACATTGTTGGCCCAGTTCAACCATATCCAATATAATTATTCACAGGGATATTTTTTTAATCAGCCAAAGATGAAAATTTAAAGTGGCAGTGATGCAATAAACAAAAATAGAATTCAGCACATAGAAGATGACGAAAGTGACCACCAGTGTCAGGATGGTGTGGATGGCTCTGATCTCTGGAGGACTTTTTTGGTACCCAGTGGTTGTATGAATGTACTGCATTCTCTGGTGGTGTCTGTGTAAGAGAAGCACCATGCAGCCACTGGACCAGATCATGAGGCCAATAAACATGACATCAGAGATGAACGAAAAGTAGACAAAGCATGTTTGAGGAACTGAGGCTGAGTAGAATTGCTTGCTTTGTGTATCAGTATAGTTGTGCATGTTGTGGACCAGTGATTTTCAGAGGCATAAGGATGTATATTAAGAAACCAAGAATCCAGCAGGTATGACAGGGAAGACTAATAACCATAGGGATTCTTCCTCTGAGCGTCATCCACTCCACTCTCCTGGGGATGAAAATGAAGGACTTATAGGTGCTCAGGACACAGGTGGAGCACAGGGTAGTGCTGCGAGCCACTCTCTGTATATACCATACAAATATACACTCAAGACTGGATAGGGGGTTTCCTGAAACAAAAGCTGCCTTTGTGTTGGGAATCCCAGGAGACAGAAGAATCAGGAGATTGGCCATGGCCATGTGGGTGAGAATTGTATATGTGGGTCTCTGGCTGAATTCAAGCAAGACTGGAGAGATGCTGTGGAAGAAAAGGATGACGTTGACCAGAGATCCAATCCCAATCTCTGTAAGAAACATGGTTCTCAGAGTCACCTGGATTGTGGTTCTCAGGGCATCTTTCTGAAACGAGATGGTGAGGACTTCAGAGTGTCCTGGAGCAGATAGGAAGCTATGCTGGTGATGACATCAGCAGTCTTCTTACGTAACCAAGTTCGACAAGGATTCCCACAGTTTATTTCTCCTGAAAAGGAAGACACTGTCATAGTCCAAAGAAATTACTTTACCTGGATAACATACCCTTATACTAGTTAAAACATTCACCATTATTATTCTATATTTAATGTCTATTATAACTTAATCTTCTACCTCCATGTAAAATTGATGAACATAGGAAACAAATAGGTCTTGCTCAACAACATTGTTGGCCCAGTTCAACCATATCCAATATAATTATTCACAGGGATATTTTTTTTTAATCCCCCGAATTGTATGATACCACAAAATACCCCAAATAGTCAAACATCTTATGAAGGAAGAATAAGGCATCAAAATTCCTCATTTCAAAATATATGTCAAATTAATGGTAAAAGAAACAGTATGGTAGGGCATAAAAGTAGACAGATCAATGGAACAGAATATAGAGCCCAGAAATAAATCCATGCAACTATGGTTAATGAATTTTTGACAAAGGTACTAAAAATATATAATGAAAAAAGGGTACTCTCTCCAATAAATCTTCTTTGCAAAACTAGAAATCCACTTGTAAAGACTGAAACTGAGAAACTAATTCTGGGGGAAAAAAAAACAATTTTTTTTTAACAAGGCATATAAGAGATGTTCACTAGGGCTTCCCTGGTGGTCCAGTGGGTAAGGATAACCGCCTTGCAGTGCAAGGGACTCCAGTTCGATCCCTGGCCTGGGAAGATCCCATGTGCTGTGGAGCAGCTGGACCTATGTGTCTGATTACCGAGCTGGAGCTCCGGAGCGCATGCACCCAGAGCCAGTGCTCTGCGACAACAGAGGCCACTGCAATGGGAGGGCCCACAGGGTCCAAAGAATGAAGATGGACAAAAATGAATAAATGAAAGACCAATAGAAGTAGCCAGCCCACCCCTCTCTCCTTCCCTCCCCCCCAAAAAAAAATTTAAAAAAAAAATGAGAGATGTTCACTAGACTTACAATGATCAACTGGCAATATATACAAGTTTTGTACTCATGAAACTGACATAACCTTATAATAATTATATCCCAATTTTAAGAACTGCAAAAAGAAGCTGGATATTATATTATACTACACACAAAAATGATCTGAACTGGATCAGATTTGGATCTAAGATCTGAAACCACCAACTCCTAAAGGAAAGAAGTGAGCTCCTCGACTTTTAAAATAGATTCTCAACAACATTGTTGGCCCAAGTTAAAACATTCACCATTATTATTCTATATTTAATGTCTATTATAACTTAATCTTCTACCTCCATGTAAAATTGATGAACATAGGAAACAAATAGGTCTTGCTCAACAACATTGTTGGCCCAGTTCAACCATATCCAATATAATTATTCACAGGGATATTTTTTTTTAATCCCCCGAATTGTATGATACCACAAAATACCCCAAATAGTCAAACATCTTATGAAGGAAGAATAAGGCATCAAAATTCCTCATTTCAAAATATATGTCAAATTAATGGTAAAAGAAACAGTATGGTAGGGCATAAAAGTAGACAGATCAATGGAACAGAATATAGAGCCCAGAAATAAATCCATGCAACTATGGTTAATGAATTTTTGACAAAGGTACTAAAAATATATAATGAAAAAAGGGTACTCTCTCCAATAAATCTTCTTTGCAAAACTAGAAATCCACTTGTAAAGACTGAAACTGAGAAACTAATTCTGGGGGAAAAAAAAACAATTTTTTTTTAACAAGGCATATAAGAGATGTTCACTAGGGCTTCCCTGGTGGTCCAGTGGGTAAGGATAACCGCCTTGCAGTGCAAGGGACTCCAGTTCGATCCCTGGCCTGGGAAGATCCCATGTGCTGTGGAGCAGCTGGACCTATGTGTCTGATTACCGAGCTGGAGCTCCGGAGCGCATGCACCCAGAGCCAGTGCTCTGCGACAACAGAGGCCACTGCAATGGGAGGGCCCACAGGGTCCAAAGAATGAAGATGGACAAAAATGAATAAATGAAAGACCAATAGAAGTAGCCAGCCCACCCCCCTCTCTCCCCACCCTCCCCCCCAAAAAAAAATTTAAAAAAAAAATGAGAGATGTTCACTAGACTTACAATGATCAACTGGCAATATATACAAGTTTTGTACTCATGAAACTGACATAACCTTATAATAATTATATCCCAATTTTAAGAACTGCAAAAAGAAGCTGGATATTATATTATACTACACACAAAAATGATCTGAACTGGATCAGATTTGGATCTAAGATCTGAAACCACCAACTCCTAAAGGAAAGAAGTGAGCTCCTCGACATTGGTTTTGGTCATAATGGTTTGAATTTGACAACAAAACCAAAGATAAATGAGTGGAAGTGTATCATATAAGAGACTCTGCGGAGCAAAGGAAACTAAGAAAAGGCAGCTATGCAGTAGGAGACAAAAGTAGCAAATCACATACCCAGTAGTGAGTTAATATACAAAGCATAAAAGAAATTTTCGAAAAAAGTAAATAATCCAGTTTACAATGGCAAAGGACCCAAATAGACAATTTTCCAAAGAAGTCATACAAAGGGATAGAAGGTACATGGACAGGTGCTCAACATCTCTAGTCATCAGATCAAAGTTATAAGATAGCTTCTCACTGTTAGTGTGTATCTTTCTCCAAAAGACAAAAGGTAACACATTGGTAAGGATGTTGAGAAAAAGGACAACAACTTTATACACTGTTGGTAGAAATTTAAACTGGAACAACCTGTATGGAAAATGTTATCAAAGTTCCTCAACAAATTAAAGGCAGAACTTTCATATGAGCCAGCAGTCCTGCTTCTAGCATATATTCAAGGAAAAGAAATCAAGATGTGGAAGAGATATATGCACCCCACGTTCACTGGAACATTATTACAACAGCCAAGATGTGGAATAAACCCAAATGTCCACTGATAGATGAATACATAAAGATGCTGTGGTATATTTATACAGTGGAAAAACTTTTATTCATATATGTTGCTTTACAATGTTGGGTTAGTTTCTACTGTACAGCAAAGTGAATCAGCCATACATATACACATATCTGCACTTTATTAGATTTCCCTCTGATTTAGGTCACCTACAGAACACAGAGTAGAGTTACCCGTGCTACACAGTAGGTTCTCATCAGTTATCTATTTTATTCATAGTAGTGTACATATGTCAATGGAATAACATCCAGTTTTTAAAAAGGGGGAAATTCTTGATTTCGCAATATGAGTAAAACTGGAGGATATTTTGGTATGTGAAATATCCACACGTATTAAGAAAAACACTGGGTCCTATCACTTATAGGTGGAAGTTGAAAAAATTCAGACTACGGCATGATTCAGGGTACATTTCACCGTATTTCCAAATATAAAATGCAATGTTGAAATACCACAGAGAGAATGTCTTTGATTCCTAATTTCAATCTTTCAAAATAACCACTTTATTTTATTTACTTTGCAACATTTAAACTCATTTGGCAGACTGGAAAGTTAACTGGATTCTATCTCAATACAAATTCTTTTTCTTTCCCCTACTGCCCATGGTAAAAAGGCAGAGGGCATTTTGCCATTCGTTTAGACAGAGAAAAACATGAGCAATACTCACATACATAACACAAAATGCAGAGAGAACTGCAAAGGAATATCATGGCAGCAATTACTGAGCCGACTGCATCCAGAGAAAGACGGTGTGAACATTTCACAGGGCAGTGTCATTCTCTCTGTGTTTGTACCTGTACATGTCTGTCTCTGGATCTTATTTTGAGACTTTCAGATTCTAATTCAAACTCAGCACATCAATATATTCCACTATGTTCACACCCAAGCCTAATCTATTAGGTCCAAGGAAATGAGTTGTCCTTGTTACACAATATTGAGAAGCCCACGGCCCTGGTCCTACAAGACTTGGCACAGACTCCACAGTGACCCCTTCCCTCTTCCTCTCGTTGTCAGGGACTCCAGGATGCAGGGAACTGCAGTGAACTCATGGCTCTGGTCCCACTCAGATCCACAGCCCAACACGTTCCCACCTTCCACCTGCCCAGCCAGGGCATGGATGGGGCGGCTCAGGACAAGGCAGGGCGCACCTGGCCTGCCCAAGGTGCCGACAACACAGCTCAGAGCTCCTCGCCTGCTGGAGAGCCTTCTCCCCTGGTCCCTGCCCTGACACTGAACACAAGGAAGCACTCACCTGCCTGCACTTGGCTCCACACTCTGGGCAGAGGAGTGTCCGTCAGCATGGGCCACTGTTATAGGGACACGGTCCCTGGACCCGATCTCCCCACAGAGGAGCCATTACCATGTCATCTGGAGTGGAGCTGACACTGTCTGCCTGGGGGGTCAGGGGTGTCTCCCCTGAGCAGCACATCTTACCCCCAGTGCTCATCACCCTCACCCACGTCTGGGGACTGGTGACAGCTCCTGGCAATTACTGAGAAGGTCTGAAGAGCAGCTGAGCAGAGGGCAGGGAGCGTTTTCTGTGTCTTTGATTCCTAATTTCAATCTTTCAAAATAACCACTTTATTTTATTTACTTTGCAACATTTAAACTCATTTGGCAGACTGGAAAGTTAACTGGATTCTATCTCAATACAAATTCTTTTTCTTTCCCCTACTGCCCATGGTAAAAAGGCAGAGGGCATTTTGCCATTCGTTTAGACAGAGAAAAACATGAGCAATACTCACATACATAACACAAAATGCAGAGAGAACTGCAAAGGAATATCATGGCAGCAATTACTGAGCCGACTGCATCCAGAGAAAGACGGTGTGAACATTTCACAGGGCAGTGTCATTCTCTCTGTGTTTGTACCTGTACATGTCTGTCTCTGGATCTTATTTTGAGACTTTCAGATTCTAATTCAAACTCAGCACATCAATATATTCCACTATGTTCACACCCAAGCCTAATCTATTAGGTCCAAGGAAATGAGTTGTCCTTGTTACACAATATTGAGAAGCCCACGGCCCTGGTCCTACAAGACTTGGCACAGACTCCACAGTGACCCCTTCCCTCTTCCTCTCGTTGTCAGGGACTCCAGGATGCAGGGAACTGCAGTGAACTCATGGCTCTGGTCCCACTCAGATCCACAGCCCAACACGTTCCCACCTTCCACCTGCCCAGCCAGGGCATGGATGGGGCGGCTCAGGACAAGGCAGGGCGCACCTGGCCTGCCCAAGGTGCCGACAACACAGCTCAGAGCTCCTCGCCTGCTGGAGAGCCTTCTCCCCTGGTCCCTGCCCTGACACTGAACACAAGGAAGCACTCACCTGCCTGCACTTGGCTCCACACTCTGGGCAGAGGAGTGTCCGTCAGCATGGGCCACTGTTATAGGGACACGGTCCCTGGACCCGATCTCCCCACAGAGGAGCCATTACCATGTCATCTGGAGTGGAGCTGACACTGTCTGCCTGGGGGGTCAGGGGTGTCTCCCCTGAGCAGCACATCTTACCCCCAGTGCTCATCACCCTCACCCACGTCTGGGGACTGGTGACAGCTCCTGGCAATTACTGAGAAGGTCTGAAGAGCAGCTGAGCAGAGGGCAGGGAGCGTTTTCTGTGTCTCCTGTGGGAGAGCCCAAGTTCAGAGTGAAAGTTCTGACTAGAGGGAGGGACTCTCACAGTGCCCCGGGGGCTCCATTCACTGTGTCTCCCACTGGGCATTTTCCCTCATGGTCTCACTTTTCCAGACTGTTCCAAAGTTTCTTCACACTGATCATCAGCATGTTTTCTAGAGGCTGGTCTTTCCCCTGACTTTAAGTTCACAACCCTTGCCATCCACTGCCTCATGTCTTATTTTTTTTTTTTTTAAAGATTTATTTATTTATTTATTTTGGGCGGGGGTCTGGTTGGGGAGGGAGGGGAGTGGGCGGGCCACTTCTATTGGTCTTCCATTTCTCTATTTTTCATCCGTATTTGTTCTTTGGCTCCTGTGGGCCTCCCATCGCGGTGGCGTCTGTTGTCACAGAGCGCTGGCTCTGGGCACATGCGCTCCAGAGCTCCGGCTCGGTGATTGGACACATCAGTCCAGCCGCTCCGCGGCACGTGGGATCTTCCCAGGCCAGGGATCGAACCAGCGCCCCTTGCACTGCAAGGCGGTGTCCTTATCCACTGGACCACCAGGGGAAGCCCCTGCCTCATGTCTTATTAATCTGCAAAATACCCCATTTGAAACCAGAGCTTCCATCCTCAGCGTCCTCAGGTCTCGCTCATGTCCACATGACTTTGCAAGGAGACTAGTTTGCTCTAATTCAACCATGAATCCTTTTTCTTGAGTCTCTCATTGCACCACCAGTCAGTCCCTGGGTTCTAGGCCATTTGGCATGGAAAAGCCACGAGGTAGACTTTAAAATGGAAATTGTCTCAAGAGACAAAAAAGGACACTACATAATAATCAAAAGATCAATTCAAAGAGAAGATAAAACAATTGTAAACGCATATGTAACCAACATAGGAGCACCTTAACATGTGAGACAAATATTAACAGGTATTAAAAAGAAAATCCCTAGTAACACCCTCATAGTGGGGACTTCACCATCCCAATTACATCACAGACACTGTCTGCCTGGGGGTCAGGGGTGTCTCCTGAGCAGCACATCTTACCCCCAGTGCTCATCACCCTCACCCACGTCTGGGGACTGGTGACAGCTCCTGGCAATTACTGAGAAGGTCTGAAGAGCAGCTGAGCAGAGGGCAGGGAGCGTTTTCTGTGTCTCCTGTGGGAGAGCCCAAGTTCAGAGTGAAAGTTCTGACTAGAGGGAGGGACTCTCACAGTGCCCCGGGGGCTCCATTCACTGTGTCTCCCACTGGGCATTTTCCCTCATGGTCTCACTTTTCCAGACTGTTCCAAAGTTTCTTCACACTGATCATCAGCATGTTTTCTAGAGGCTGGTCTTTCCCCTGACTTTAAGTTCACAACCCTTGCCATCCACTGCCTCATGTCTTATTTTTTTTTTTTTTAAAGATTTATTTTTTTTTTTTTTTGGGGGGGGGGTGGGGTGGGGGGGGGGGGGGGGTGGGCGGGCCACTTCTATTGGTCTTCCATTTCTCTATTTTTCATCCGTATTTGTTCTTTGGCTCCTGTGGGCCTCCCATCGCGGTGGCGTCTGTTGTCACAGAGCGCTGGCTCTGGGCACATGCGCTCCAGAGCTCCGGCTCGGTGATTGGACACATCAGTCCAGCCGCTCCGCGGCACGTGGGATCTTCCCAGGCCAGGGATCGAACCAGCGCCCCTTGCACTGCAAGGCGGTGTCCTTATCCACTGGACCACCAGGGGAAGCCCCTGCCTCATGTCTTATTAATCTGCAAAATACCCCATTTGAAACCAGAGCTTCCATCCTCAGCGTCCTCAGGTCTCGCTCATGTCCACATGACTTTGCAAGGAGACTAGTTTGCTCTAATTCAACCATGAATCCTTTTTCTTGAGTCTCTCATTGCACCACCAGTCAGTCCCTGGGTTCTAGGCCATTTGGCATGGAAAAGCCACGAGGTAGACTTTAAAATGGAAATTGTCTCAAGAGACAAAAAAGGACACTACATAATAATCAAAAGATCAATTCAAAGAGAAGATAAAACAATTGTAAACGCATATGTAACCAACATAGGAGCACCTTAACATGTGAGACAAATATTAACAGGTATTAAAAAGAAAATCCCTAGTAACACCCTCATAGTGGGGACTTCACCATCCCAATTACATCAGCAGACAGACTATCCAGACAGAAAACGAATAAGGAAACACATTACACCAAATGAATCTCACCACTTAAATTCAACATAATTTTGGAAGTCCTAGCCACAGCAGAGAAGAAAAAAAAAAAAAAAAGGAATGCAAATTAGTAGTAAAAGTATCACTGTTTGCAGATGATGTGATATTACACATAAATAATTCTAAAGATGCCACCAGAAAACTATGAGAGCTCACCAAGAAAGTAATAATGCAGGAGACAAAACTAATACCCAGAAATCTCTCACATTATTTTTTTTTTTCTGAGAGGGTAGTAAAGTTTATTAGAGTGTGGGAAGGGAGAGCCGACATTGTTAAAGTGGGAGACACTGCTAGAACAGTAGGCCGGCTCAAGGGAGAGCTGACTCTCACATTACTTTAACAACAAACTATCAGAAAGGGAAATTAAGGAAACAATACATTTAGCATTGCATCAAGAATAAAATACCGGGCTTCCCTGGTGGTCCAGTGGGTAGGGACACCGCCTTGCAGTGCAAGGGGCGCCGGTTTGATCCCTGGCCTGGGAAGATCCCACGTGCCGCCGAGCGCCTGGACCGATGTGTCCAATTAAGCCAGAGCTCTGAGCGCATGCACCCAGAGCCGGTGCTCTATGACAACAGAGGCCACTGTGATGGGAGGCCTACACAGGCCAAAGAACAAGGCTGGACCACCAGGAAGTCCCATGTTGGAACCAGAGCTTCCATCCTCAGCGTCCTCAGGTCTCGCTCATGTCCACATGACTTTGCAAGGAGACTAGTTTGCTCTAATTCAACCATGAATCCTTTTTCTTGAGTCTCTCATTGCACCACCAGTCAGTCCCTGGGTTCTAGGCCATTTGGCATGGAAAAGCCACGAGGTAGACTTTAAAATGGAAATTGTCTCAAGAGACAAAAAAGGACACTACATAATAATCAAAAGATCAATTCAAAGAGAAGATAAAACAATTGTAAACGCATATGTAACCAACATAGGAGCACCTTAACATGTGAGACAAATATTAACAGGTATTAAAAAGAAAATCCCTAGTAACACCCTCATAGTGGGGACTTCACCATCCCAATTACATCAGCAGACAGACTATCCAGACAGAAAACGAATAAGGAAACACATTACACCAAATGAATCTCACCACTTAAATTCAACATAATTTTGGAAGTCCTAGCCACAGCAGAGAAGAAAAAAAAAAAAAAAAGGAATGCAAATTAGTAGTAAAAGTATCACTGTTTGCAGATGATGTGATATTACACATAAATAATTCTAAAGATGCCACCAGAAAACTATGAGAGCTCACCAAGAAAGTAATAATGCAGGAGACAAAACTAATACCCAGAAATCTCTCACATTATTTTTTTTTTTCTGAGAGGGTAGTAAAGTTTATTAGAGTGTGGGAAGGGAGAGCCGACATTGTTAAAGTGGGAGACACTGCTAGAACAGTAGGCCGGCTCAAGGGAGAGCTGACTCTCACATTACTTTAACAACAAACTATCAGAAAGGGAAATTAAGGAAACAATACATTTAGCATTGCATCAAGAATAAAATACCGGGCTTCCCTGGTGGTCCAGTGGGTAGGGACACCGCCTTGCAGTGCAAGGGGCGCCGGTTTGATCCCTGGCCTGGGAAGATCCCACGTGCCGCCGAGCGCCTGGACCGATGTGTCCAATTACCAAGCCAGAGCTCTGGAGCGCATGCACCCAGAGCCGGTGCTCTATGACAACAGAGGCCACTGTGATGGGAGGCCTACACAGGCCAAAGAACAAGGACGGATGAAAATAGATAAACAAAAGACCAATAGAAGTGGCCCACCCACCTCCCTCCCCAATCCGCCCCTCCTTGCCCCCCCAAAAAAAAGAATAAAATACCTCAGAAAAAATCTTACAGGAGGATATAAAGGAACTCTGCTGGAAAAGTCTGAGACACTAACAAAAGAAACTGAAGGGGACCTCAACAAATGGAAAGATAGATTCTATTCTCAGACAGAAGAATCAACATTGTTAAGATGATTAAACTGTTACCAAAAATAGGGTCTGTCCCCTTGGCATTCAAAAGCCATTGAAGAGATCAGGTTGGTGCAGTGGAATGTTTGCTTTATTTTGGATGACAGTAAGCAGTGAGGTGGGGAGGGAGCGACGTCTGTCCAGTGGCCAACTCCATCTATAGACAATCAGTGGATGAGAGGACAGAGGGAGTGGGGTCCATGCAGAAGCAGCACAGTTAGCTCTGACAGTCATCTTGAAATTGGTCCTCGGTGGTCTGACCAGCGTCATCATGTTTCAGGTGCAGTTAGTCTTCAGTTCCATGTTTTTTTCCCATTTCCTGAGGTCAATTTTTGGAATTGTGACAGTTTATGACGTGGTTACAATCTGGCATCATGTAGTTAACTTCTTCCACCTGGCAGGGGTTTCTGTATCTACAAGGAAGCTCATATGATATGGCTCAGAATATTTTCTATAGCCCTTGATAAGGAATTAAACGTCCTTCACTTTGCTTAATAACTGCATTATTATTTGGACTCCTTTGACTATTTTCCTTTGTTTTGTTTTTTGTTTGTTTGTTTGGGTTTGTTTTTTTTTCATGTTTTTACTTCTCTGATTAAATTTGTTCTTTGGCTAAAATTTTTCCAGAGGTGAAAGGAAAGCAGAAGAAATGAGGAAGGAGGGGAGGCAAGGACTATAGGGTGCTTCTCCCTTTCAATATCAACCAAGGTTATCTACAAACTCAATGCAATCTCTATCAAATTACCAAGCCAGAGCTCTGGAGCGCATGCACCCAGAGCCGGTGCTCTATGACAACAGAGGCCACTGTGATGGGAGGCCTACACAGGCCAAAGAACAAGGACGGATGAAAATAGATAAACAAAAGACCAATAGAAGTGGCCCACCCACCTCCCTCCCCAATCCGCCCCTCCTTGCCCCCCCCAAAAAAAGAATAAAATACCTCAGAAAAAATCTTACAGGAGGATATAAAGGAACTCTGCTGGAAAAGTCTGAGACACTAACAAAAGAAACTGAAGGGGACCTCAACAAATGGAAAGATAGATTCTATTCTCAGACAGAAGAATCAACATTGTTAAGATGATTAAACTGTTACCAAAAATAGGGTCTGTCCCCTTGGCATTCAAAAGCCATTGAAGAGATCAGGTTGGTGCAGTGGAATGTTTGCTTTATTTTGGATGACAGTAAGCAGTGAGGTGGGGAGGGAGCGACGTCTGTCCAGTGGCCAACTCCATCTATAGACAATCAGTGGATGAGAGGACAGAGGGAGTGGGGTCCATGCAGAAGCAGCACAGTTAGCTCTGACAGTCATCTTGAAATTGGTCCTCGGTGGTCTGACCAGCGTCATCATGTTTCAGGTGCAGTTAGTCTTCAGTTCCATGTTTTTTTCCCATTTCCTGAGGTCAATTTTTGGAATTGTGACAGTTTATGACGTGGTTACAATCTGGCATCATGTAGTTAACTTCTTCCACCTGGCAGGGGTTTCTGTATCTACAAGGAAGCTCATATGATATGGCTCAGAATATTTTCTATAGCCCTTGATAAGGAATTAAACGTCCTTCACTTTGCTTAATAACTGCATTATTATTTGGACTCCTTTGACTATTTTCCTTTGTTTTGTTTTTTGTTTGTTTGTTTGGGTTTGTTTTTTTTTCATGTTTTTACTTCTCTGATTAAATTTGTTCTTTGGCTAAAATTTTTCCAGAGGTGAAAGGAAAGCAGAAGAAATGAGGAAGGAGGGGAGGCAAGGACTATAGGGTGCTTCTCCCTTTCAATATCAACCAAGGTTATCTACAAACTCAATGCAATCTCTATCAAATTACCAACAGTATTTTTTTTACCAAATTACCACAGAACTAGAATAGGAAATGTAAACTTATCCTGTCATAAGGAGTCATCAGAAGCACTGAGTGCAGGGTCATTTTATAGAGTAAAGTAGGCCCAAGGAGTGAAGCAAGAAAGGAATGACAGAGGAAGACTGAGATAGGGGAAGAAGGAAAGGGTGTGACAACTAAATGCAACACATGGTCCTGGCTGAGAATCTCAACCAGAAAAGAAGAGAAGATATTTGGGATCAGTTGGAAAATTTGAACAGGACCTGTGGATAGTGTTGTATCCACACTGGTTTTCTAAATGAAATAGCAGTGTGTTTGTCATGTAGGAGAGCATCTTTAGGGAAAATCAGGCCAGTCAGTTAAGGGTGGAATTCACCATGTTCACATTGCTCTTAAGTGATTAAGGGGAAAAAATCTAGTGATAAAGGGATAAATATAGAGAAAGCAGTTGATACAGCAAATATGTTAAAGTGTTAACAGTGGAGTATCTAAGTAAGGAAGAAAACAAAGTATTCTGGAAATTATTCTAATCAAATATTTAAAAACAATAATAACACAGGCATTCAATCCCTAGTGTTTAAAATGAGTTGTCTATTACTAATTTTGCTTTTATTATTGATCACATTTTATTACATTATTTTACATTTAATAAAAGCAGCAAGCAAATTTTAAATATTTTTAGATAAATAAACATTAAAACAGTTCACTCATAATAAACCTAACTCCTTAAAAGCTAAAGGAAGTTCTTCAAAGAGAAGGCACATTATGCCAAAGTGAAAACATTTTACCGCCAAAAAAAAAAAAAAAATCAGGCTTCCCTGGTAGTCCAGTGGGTAAAGAGTCCCCTTTGCAATGCAAGGGGCACAGGTTCGATCCCTGGCCCAGGAAGATCCCACATGCCAAGGAGTGGCTGGACCAGTGTGTCCAGTTGCAAGCCAGCGCTCTGAACTGCATGCACCTAGAGCCAGTGCTATGCAGTGAGAGAGGCCACTGCAATGGGAGGCCCACATGGGCCAAAGAATAAAGATGAATGAACAACAACAACAACAAAATGATGACTTAGAGGCAAAAAAAAAACCAAGTCACTAAAAGCAATAGAAATGGCAATCACACTGATACATGTACAAACTATACTTTCTCTTTGTTTCTTACATTTAGAAGACACAACTAGTCCATGACAGCAAAAATTACAGAATGAACTGTAGGTAACAAATATATGCATGCATGCATGGTAATTCCCTTCAGTCGTGTCTGATTCTTTGTGAGCCCACAGACTGTAGCCCACCAGCCTCCTCTGTCCATGGGATTCTCCAGGCAAGAACACTGGAGTAAGCTGTCATACCCTCTTCCAGGGGATTTTCCTGACCCAGGGACCAAGCCCGTGTCTCTTATGTCTCCTGCACTGGCAGGCAGGTTCTTTACCTTAGTGCAACCTGGGGAACCTAACAAATATTGCACTATTTGGAATCCATATTTAATGGATTAATAAATAGTTAATGAATTTATTAATGGATTAATAAATAGTTATACTATAATATCACACTGTCCAAGAAAAGGAAAGCTAAAAACAGGAAAAAAACAGATATGACAACAGAAAACAAATCCCAAATTTCCACTTTGTAATGATGAAAATATTCAAGTGACAATACAAAGAGGGAACTTCTGTCTTTTCTGAAATGATTTCAAGTGTTGACTTTCAGATCTCTCAAAGTAGCACCTGCATTAAATTAACCTTCAATGTTCATTGGATTTTATGTAAAAAATGTTGTTTGGTACAAATGTCAAAAGGAATCAACAGTATGTGTGCTCAGTCAGTAAGTCGTGACTTACTGTTTGCTACCCCGTGAACTGTAGCCCAGCAGGCTCCTCTATCCATGGGACTCCCCAGACAAGAGTACTGGAATGGGTAGCAATTTTCTTCTCCAGGAGATCTTCCCAACCAGGGAACCAACCTGACTCTGCCTTGGAAGACAGATTCTTTACTACTGGAGCCACCTGGGAAGGCTGAAAAAGAGGGCTTGCCCAAAATAAGTAAGTCGTGGGGTGGGAATGTGATGTCCAGCATGGTGACTATAGTTAATTACACTGTGTTGCATTTTTGAAAATGCTGAGGGATTCAAACTTCAAAGTTCTCATCACAAGAAAGAATCTGCACCATGTATAGGGAGGGATGCATGGATACTACAGAGAATTATGGGGATCATTTGCAGCATATACAAACACCCATTCACTATGCTGTACAACTACATCTAATGTAATACTATATATTACTTACATGTCTATTTTAAAACTTTGTCATGCTTATTGACAGAATAATTTCTGCTGTTATTCATGCTGTCTTCCAATACTTACTGCTTTAGTCATACTTTCTAATAACTCAAGAACAGAACTTAGCATTTCTAGGACCCCTGAGGAGCAGCAGGAAAGCAGAAATTATGGGAAAACAGGAACCCAAGACGTTAGAAGTCAGTATTAACCAAAGATGAAAATCAAAAGAGGCAGTGATATAAAAAACAAAAATAGAATTCAGCACATAGAAGACGACAAAGGTGACCACCAGCATCAGGATGGTGTGGGTGGCTCTGGTCTCTGGGGGACATTTGTGGTTCCCAGTGGGGGGGTGAAGGTACTGCACCCTCTGCTGGTGTCTGTGCAGGAGAAGCACCATGGAGCCACTGGACCAGACCATGACGCCAAGAAACATGGCATCAGAGATGAACCAAAGGTAGAGAAGGCCTGCTCGAGGACCTGAGGCTGAGCAGAACCACTTGTTTTGGGTGACAGTATAGTTGTTCCTGTTCTGTGAACCAGTGACTTTGAGAGGAACCAGAATGTACATTAAGAGACTGAGCATCCAGCAGGTGCAGCAGGAAGGACCAACGGCCTTGGGGGCTCTTCCTCTGAGTATCATCCACTCCGCTCTCCTGGGGATGAGCGTGAAGGACTGGTAGGTGCTCAGGAGGCAGGTGGAGCACAGGGTGGTGCTGCGAGCCACTCTCTGTGTGTAATACACAAGCTTACACCCAAGAGTGGACAGGGGATTCTCCAGAACAAAAGCTGCCATTATGTGGGAATCCCAGGAACAAAAAGAACCAAGTGAGTGAGAATTTTTTTTGCCAAAAAAAAGGCCAACCCCGGAATGATGAGTACTACAGAGACATTATGTTTGTGTTGTTTTAAATGCTGAGGGATTCAAACTTCAAAGTTCTCATCACAAGAAAGAATCTGCACCATGTATAGGGAGGGATGCATGGATACTACAGAGAATTATGGGGATCATTTGCAGCATATACAAACACCCATTCACTATGCTGTACAACTACATCTAATGTAATACTATATATTACTTACATGTCTATTTTAAAACTTTGTCATGCTTATTGACAGAATAATTTCTGCTGTTATTCATGCTGTCTTCCAATACTTACTGCTTTAGTCATACTTTCTAATAACTCAAGAACAGAACTTAGCATTTCTAGGACCCCTGAGGAGCAGCAGGAAAGCAGAAATTATGGGAAAACAGGAACCCAAGACGTTAGAAGTCAGTATTAACCAAAGATGAAAATCAAAAGAGGCAGTGATATAAAAAACAAAAATAGAATTCAGCACATAGAAGACGACAAAGGTGACCACCAGCATCAGGATGGTGTGGGTGGCTCTGGTCTCTGGGGGACATTTGTGGTTCCCAGTGGGGGTGTGAATGTACTGCACCCTCTGCTGGTGTCTGTGCAGGAGAAGCACCATGGAGCCACTGGACCAGACCATGACGCCAAGAAACATGGCATCAGAGATGAACCAAAGGTAGAGAAGGCCTGCTCGAGGACCTGAGGCTGAGCAGAACCACTTGTTTTGGGTGACAGTATAGTTGTTCCTGTTCTGTGAACCAGTGACTTTGAGAGGAACCAGAATGTACATTAAGAGACTGAGCATCCAGCAGGTGCAGCAGGAAGGACCAACGGCCTTGGGGGCTCTTCCTCTGAGTATCATCCACTCCGCTCTCCTGGGGATGAGCGTGAAGGACTGGTAGGTGCTCAGGAGGCAGGTGGAGCACAGGGTGGTGCTGCGAGCCACTCTCTGTGTGTAATACACAAGCTTACACCCAAGAGTGGACAGGGGATTCTCCAGAACAAAAGCTGCCATTATGTGGGGAATCCCAGGGAACAGAAGAACCAGGAGATTGGCCATGGCCAAGTGAGTGAGAATTGTGTCTGTGGGTCTCTGGTTGTGACCAAGCAAGATTGGAGAGATATTGTGGAAGAAAAGGATGATATTGGCCAAAGACCCAACTCCTACTAGTATAAGATACATGGTGTTCAGGGCGGCCTGGCCTGTGTTTCTCAGGGCATCTTTGTGAAAACACATGGAGAGGACTTTGGAGTAGCCTAGAGCAGACAGGAGGCTGTGCAGATAATGACATGAGTAGTCTTCTTACATAACTAACATTGGAGAAGGGTTCCCGCATTTTATTTCTCCTGAAAAGAGAAGACACTGTCATACTCCAGAGAAATGACCTTACCGGGATAATACACTCCTGATATCAGTTAAAGCATTCACCAATATCATCTTGTATTTTTTTCTGTTTACTTTTACTTTAAAATTTTTAATTGAGGGATAATTGATTTACAATGTTTTGAACCAGACATAAGTACACATACCTCCCCTCCCTCTTGACCTTCCCTCTGTCTCCCAGTCATGCCCCTCTAGGTCAGTACAAGACACCGAGCTGATCTCCCCATGGTGTACAACAGCTTTTATTCGTTTTTATATCATGATCTTCTATCTCCATGTAAGCTCTATCAACTTTGGAAACATGTTTGCCTTCTTCAGCAACATAGTTGGCTCAATTCAACCATTTTCAATATCATTATTCATAGAAACAGAAAAAATATCCCTAAATTTGTATGCAATTGTAAAATACCAAAATAGTGAAAGAATCTTGAAAAAGAACAGCAAAGCATGAAACTTTCTAATTTCAAACTGTATGTCAAATTTATAGTAAAACAAACACTATGGTATAGGCATTTAAACAGATGGATAAATGGAACAGGATAGGTAAAAATAAACCCATGCTCTTCTGGTTAATTAAATTTTGGCAGAGGCACTAAAAATACATAATAGAAAACAATAGCTTTTTCAAGAAATGGTATTTTGAAAACTGAACATCCATATCGAAAGCTGAAACTGAGATTAAACCTACCAAATTCTGATCAACTGAAAAAAATTGTAACTACACGTATAATACATGTTAACTAGACTTACTGTGACCAACTGGAAATATATACAAACCGAATCATTATTATATACACATGAAACTGATATAATATTATGTCAATTATGTTTCAATCTTAAAAACTACACAAAAGCTGCACACTACCTTGCACCACACACAAAAATGGTCTCAGCTGAGTTATGACTGGGATGAAAGAGCTGAAACCACGAAACTCCTAGAGGAAAGAAGTGAACTCCTTGACACTGGTCTTGATCATAATGGCTTGGATTTGACAACAAAAGCAAAGGTAGACAAGTGTGAGGGTATCATAGAAGAGTCTCTGCAGACCAAAGGAAACCATGAAATGAAAGCTACAGAACAGGAGATGGTATTAGAAATCCACATATTCAGTAATGATTGAATATCCAAAATATAAAAGGAATTTGTGGAAAAAAACCCAAATAACCCAGCTTAAAATGTGCAAAGGACTCAAATAGATATTTTTCCAAAGAAGACATACAAAGGCCAAGAAGGAGCATGAACAGGTGCTCAACACCTCTAGTCATCAGATCAAAATCACAACGTGATAGCATCTCTCACCTATTAGTGTATCTATTCCCCAGAAGGCAAGAGATCACACACTGGCGAGGATGTTGAGAAAAAGAAACACTTTCTATGCTTTTGGACTTCCCTGGTAGCTCATCTGGTAAAGAATCGGCCTGCAATGTAGGAGACTCTGGTTTGATTCTTGGGTCAGGAAGATATCCTGGAGAAGGGACAGGCTACCCACTCCAGTATTCTTGCCTAGAGAATTCCATGGCTCGTTCCTGGGATTACAAAGAGTTGGACATGACTGAGTGACTTGACTTTGACTTTACACACTATCAGTGTTAATGGGGCTCAGTCTCTGTGGAAAATGTTATGGAAGTTCCTCAGAAGTTAAAACCAGAACTACCATATGACCCAGAAGTTCTGCTTTTAGGTTATATTCAAGGAGATGAAATCAAAATCTCAAAGAAATGCCTGAACCCCTGTGTTCACTGCTGCATTGTTACAACAGCCAAGACATGGAAACAACCCAAGTGTCCACTGACAGATGAATAAACCTACCAAATTCTGATCAACTGAAAAAAATTGTAACTACACGTATAATACATGTTAACTAGACTTACTGTGACCAACTGGAAATATATACAAACCGAATCATTATTATATACACATGAAACTGATATAATATTATGTCAATTATGTTTCAATCTTAAAAACTACACAAAAGCTGCACACTACCTTGCACCACACACAAAAATGGTCTCAGCTGAGTTATGACTGGGATGAAAGAGCTGAAACCACGAAACTCCTAGAGGAAAGAAGTGAACTCCTTGACACTGGTCTTGATCATAATGGCTTGGATTTGACAACAAAAGCAAAGGTAGACAAGTGTGAGGGTATCATAGAAGAGTCTCTGCAGACCAAAGGAAACCATGAAATGAAAGCTACAGAACAGGAGATGGTATTAGAAATCCACATATTCAGTAATGATTGAATATCCAAAATATAAAAGGAATTTGTGGAAAAAAACCCAAATAACCCAGCTTAAAATGTGCAAAGGACTCAAATAGATATTTTTCCAAAGAAGACATACAAAGGCCAAGAAGGAGCATGAACAGGTGCTCAACACCTCTAGTCATCAGATCAAAATCACAACGTGATAGCATCTCTCACCTATTAGTGTATCTATTCCCCAGAAGGCAAGAGATCACACACTGGCGAGGATGTTGAGAAAAAGAAACACTTTCTATGCTTTTGGACTTCCCTGGTAGCTCATCTGGTAAAGAATCGGCCTGCAATGTAGGAGACTCTGGTTTGATTCTTGGGTCAGGAAGATATCCTGGAGAAGGGACAGGCTACCCACTCCAGTATTCTTGCCTAGAGAATTCCATGGCTCGTTCCTGGGATTACAAAGAGTTGGACATGACTGAGTGACTTGACTTTGACTTTACACACTATCAGTGTTAATGGGGCTCAGTCTCTGTGGAAAATGTTATGGAAGTTCCTCAGAAGTTAAAACCAGAACTACCATATGACCCAGAAGTTCTGCTTTTAGGTTATATTCAAGGAGATGAAATCAAAATCTCAAAGAAATGCCTGAACCCCTGTGTTCACTGCTGCATTGTTACAACAGCCAAGACATGGAAACAACCCAAGTGTCCACTGACAGATGAATAGCTCAAGAAGCTGTGGGGTATTACATAGTGGAATATTACTGAGGTTAAGAGAGGTGGAAATCCATCTTTTTGCAACATCATGGGTAAAATTTGAGGACACTTTGGTACCTGAAATATCCAGACATAGAAAGACAAACACTAGGTTTATCACTTATAGGTAGAGTTTGAAAAGATTCAATTTCATAGAAACAGAGTTGAATGGTGGTCACTTAGTAATCAGGGTTGGAGAAAGGGGAGAAGATATTATACAATCTTTCAGTTGTAAGATGAACAAGGTCTGAGGATTAATGTAGAACATGGTGATAACATCTAATATGTGAGGCAATGGATGCATCAATTCAGTCAGCTGTGCACTCCTTTCACAATGTGTACATATATTAAATCATGATGTACATTTTAGATATACTGCAATTTCAGTAATCACTTATGACCTATGACCTCCTTCCTGTGGGGCTGAGTGATGTGGGCAGACCTCCTGGTTAGGCATTTCCTGAGGCACAGAGACCAATGCCACAGGTAAGGTGCCTCTTTGACAGTAACAATCTTGATTCAGGATTGCAGGAGGACACACCTGTTTCAACACAACCCATGACCCCAGCCCCATGCAGTCACACATGGGGGCACCACCACAGCCAGAGTCAGAAATGAACCCATAACAGGTCCCTTTGTGCTGTGACAGGAACATACATCCCAGTGCCACCCTCAGGAGTCTCTCTGCACCCACAGGTGTGGAGGGAACCATGTGGGCAGATCAGTTACAAGAATTTGGGCAAGGAGGGAATCCTAGTCACAAAGCCCCACCCACTTAATAGAAGCACCTCCAAAGGCCCCTTGTCCTAACACGACTATCTTTAAGGTTTAGGATTTTGACATATGAATATTTGTGGGACACAAACATCAAATGATAGCATGGCCCAAGGTACATCTCACTGTCATATTTCCAAATATAAAATGTTGAATTAAAAAACATTTAGGAGATGAAATCAAAATCTCAAAGAAATGCCTGAACCCCTGTGTTCACTGCTGCATTGTTACAACAGCCAAGACATGGAAACAACCCAAGTGTCCACTGACAGATGAATAGCTCAAGAAGCTGTGGGGTATTACATAGTGGAATATTACTGAGGTTAAGAGAGGTGGAAATCCATCTTTTTGCAACATCATGGGTAAAATTTGAGGACACTTTGGTACCTGAAATATCCAGACATAGAAAGACAAACACTAGGTTTATCACTTATAGGTAGAGTTTGAAAAGATTCAATTTCATAGAAACAGAGTTGAATGGTGGTCACTTAGTAATCAGGGTTGGAGAAAGGGGAGAAGATATTATACAATCTTTCAGTTGTAAGATGAACAAGGTCTGAGGATTAATGTAGAACATGGTGATAACATCTAATATGTGAGGCAATGGATGCATCAATTCAGTCAGCTGTGCACTCCTTTCACAATGTGTACATATATTAAATCATGATGTACATTTTAGATATACTGCAATTTCAGTAATCACTTATGACCTATGACCTCCTTCCTGTGGGGCTGAGTGATGTGGGCAGACCTCCTGGTTAGGCATTTCCTGAGGCACAGAGACCAATGCCACAGGTAAGGTGCCTCTTTGACAGTAACAATCTTGATTCAGGATTGCAGGAGGACACACCTGTTTCAACACAACCCATGACCCCAGCCCCATGCAGTCACACATGGGGGCACCACCACAGCCAGAGTCAGAAATGAACCCATAACAGGTCCCTTTGTGCTGTGACAGGAACATACATCCCAGTGCCACCCTCAGGAGTCTCTCTGCACCCACAGGTGTGGAGGGAACCATGTGGGCAGATCAGTTACAAGAATTTGGGCAAGGAGGGAATCCTAGTCACAAAGCCCCACCCACTTAATAGAAGCACCTCCAAAGGCCCCTTGTCCTAACACGACTATCTTTAAGGTTTAGGATTTTGACATATGAATATTTGTGGGACACAAACATCAAATGATAGCATGGCCCAAGGTACATCTCACTGTCATATTTCCAAATATAAAATGTTGAATTACCACAAGGGGAATGGCTTTAATTCCTAATTTCAATCTTTCAAAAAAATTTACATTACTTACTTTGCAGCATTTATACTCATTTGGCTGACCAGAAGTTAAGTGGATTCTATCTCCATACAAATTTTTTTTCTTCCTCCTGCTGCTCACGGTAAAAAGGCTGAGGGCATGTTTGCCATTCGTTTAGACAGAGAAAAACATGAGCAACACTGACAAGCATAACACAAAACACAGAGGAACTCACGACAGGAGACTATGGCAGAAATTACTGAGCCGACTGCATCCAGAGAAGGAAACAGGGCAGTCTTTCTCTATGGATTCTGTTTGTGTATGTTTGTGTCTGTCACTGGGTCTTATTTCAGGACTTCCAGGTCCTAACCCAAACTCAGCACATCAATATATTCCACTATGTTCACACCCAAGCCTAATCTATTAGGTCCAAGGAAATGAGTTGTCCTTGTTACACAATATTGAGAAGCCCACGGCCCTGGTCCTACAAGACTTGGCACAGACTCCACACTTGGAAGACTTCCCTCTTCCTCTCGTTGTCAGGGACTCCAGGATACAGGGAACTGCAGTGAACTCATGGCTCTGGTCCCACTCAGATCCACAGCCCAACACGTTCCCACCTTCCACCTGCCCAGCCAGGGCATGGATGGGGCGGCTCAGGACAAGGCAGGGCGCACCTGGCCTGCCCAAGGTGCCGACAACACAGCTCAGAGCTCCTCGCCTGCTGGAGAGCCTTCTCCCCTGGTCCCTGCCCTGACACTGAACACAAGGAAGCACTCACCTGCCTGCACTTGGCTCCACACTCTGGGCAGAGGAGTGTCCGTCAGCATGGGCCACTGTTATAGGGACACGGTCCCTGGACCCGATCTCCCCACAGAGGAGCCATTACCATGTCATCTGGAGTGGAGCTGACACTGTCTGCCTGGGGGGTCAGGGGTGTCTCCCCTGAGCAGCACATCTTACCCCCAGTGCTCATCACCCTCACCCACGTCTGGGGACTGGTGACAGCTCCTGGCAATTACTGAGAAGGTCTGAAGAGCAGCTGAGCAGAGGGCAGGGAGCGTTTTCTGTGTCTCCTGTGGGAGAGCCCAAGTTCAGAGTGAAAGTTCTGACTAGAGGGAGGGACTCTCACAGTGCCCCGGGGGCTCCATTCACTGTGTCTCCCACTGGGCATTTTCCCTCATGGTCTCACTTTTCCAGACTGTTCCAAAGTTTCTTCACACTGATCATCAGCATGTTTTCTAGAGGCTGGTCTTTCCCCTGACTTTAAGTTCACAACCCTTGCCATCCACTGCCTCATGTCTTATTAATCTGCAAAATACCCCATTTGAAACCAGAGCTTCCATCCTCAGCGTCCTCAGGTCTCGCTCACATCCACATGACTCTGCAAGGACTCTGTCATTTGTCCCACGTCACCCACAGAGCTCCCTCCTTGAATCTGTCATTGGACATCCAGCCTGTTCCCATGTTCTAGTCAATTAGCCCTAGCAAGATGCATTACTGGACATGTGGACAGGGATTAGGAAAAAGTATTTATTAGAAGAATAATAGAGAGACATTAGAATTCTTTAATCATTGGAATGATAAATTCCTAGCTGTAAATTTAAACCAATAATGGATGTTTGAAACTTGCTCCATCAGCTGGGATGTAAACCTTGGGTCATTCTTCTGAGAGACCACGAAGGAGAAGCAACACCATACACCCTCCCCATCAGGCTCCTTCTGTGGTGAACTGCTGCATGAAGGCAGTAGACATGACCACATTTCATAAACATGGTTCCTCACAATCATCCAGGCGGACAGAACATCTACTTCTTCTATGCTTGTATAAAGTTGTCCATTCTCCGTCTGGGACAATGTGTGTGATAATGGTTTTAATATGTTGAATGATTATCTACCATGGGGACCTTGCTTGATATGGTCAAACATGTGGAGAGAGTTTGGACCTACACTGAGCCATTCCTTGACTAGGTAATGAAGATACAAAGAGAATTACTAACACTTCAGGTTCTGATATTTGAAACACATGATTCACTACCAGACTTCTAGTTGAGCTAGTGAAAGCGTCCAGATCTGGGCTGTCCAGTGTGGAAACTCCAGTCCTGTCTGAAGGAGCAGCTGAGCAGAGGGCAGGGAGCGTTTTCTGTGTCTCCTGTGGGAGAGCCCAAGTTCAGAGTGAAAGTTCTGACTAGAGGGAGGGACTCTCACAGTGCCCCGGGGGCTCCATTCACTGTGTCTCCCACTGGGCATTTTCCCTCATGGTCTCACTTTTCCAGACTGTTCCAAAGTTTCTTCACACTGATCATCAGCATGTTTTCTAGAGGCTGGTCTTTCCCCTGACTTTAAGTTCACAACCCTTGCCATCCACTGCCTCATGTCTTATTAATCTGCAAAATACCCCATTTGAAACCAGAGCTTCCATCCTCAGCGTCCTCAGGTCTCGCTCACATCCACATGACTCTGCAAGGACTCTGTCATTTGTCCCACGTCACCCACAGAGCTCCCTCCTTGAATCTGTCATTGGACATCCAGCCTGTTCCCATGTTCTAGTCAATTAGCCCTAGCAAGATGCATTACTGGACATGTGGACAGGGATTAGGAAAAAGTATTTATTAGAAGAATAATAGAGAGACATTAGAATTCTTTAATCATTGGAATGATAAATTCCTAGCTGTAAATTTAAACCAATAATGGATGTTTGAAACTTGCTCCATCAGCTGGGATGTAAACCTTGGGTCATTCTTCTGAGAGACCACGAAGGAGAAGCAACACCATACACCCTCCCCATCAGGCTCCTTCTGTGGTGAACTGCTGCATGAAGGCAGTAGACATGACCACATTTCATAAACATGGTTCCTCACAATCATCCAGGCGGACAGAACATCTACTTCTTCTATGCTTGTATAAAGTTGTCCATTCTCCGTCTGGGACAATGTGTGTGATAATGGTTTTAATATGTTGAATGATTATCTACCATGGGGACCTTGCTTGATATGGTCAAACATGTGGAGAGAGTTTGGACCTACACTGAGCCATTCCTTGACTAGGTAATGAAGATACAAAGAGAATTACTAACACTTCAGGTTCTGATATTTGAAACACATGATTCACTACCAGACTTCTAGTTGAGCTAGTGAAAGCGTCCAGATCTGGGCTGTCCAGTGTGGAAACTCCAGTCCCATCTTGCTACTGAGCTCCTGAAATGGGCTCATCTGACTGAGAGAGGCTAGGATGTAACAGACACACTGGATTTGCCATCTGCATTGAGGTGCTCCTCTGCTGACTGCATATATATTTACAATTCATGAGTGACTCCTCAATCATCATGTAGTATATTCTGTGTCTCTTGTAACAATCTTTATTTTAAAGTCTATTTTGTCAGAATAAATATTTCTTGTCTCATTTTGTTTTTTGTTTGTGTACAAGACCTTTTTTCCCTTTCCTCACTTTCAGTCTGTGTATGTCTCTAGATTTAAAGTGAGTGGTTTGTAAACAGCAGGAATATGGGTCTGTTTTTTATCTGCTGAGGTGATCTGTGTCCTTTGGTTGGAGCATTTGGATTCTTACATATTCTTTGAAATGGTCGCAGTAGATCTAAAGAGAATGTAAGAATTTGGGAACCCATATGTAACAGATACAATAATCAATACAAATAATAATACATTAAGACTACTGAGTTCTACAATGATTATTAAAAATGCCACATTTTCCCAGAAAAAAGCATATTAGAAGAAAGGAAAACAGCAATTAGGATAAAATAGAAAACTAAGTTTCAGTGTTCTGTACTTCAGTGATGAAGACTAAACATTCCAGTGACAAATCTGTAAAGAGCAGCTTCTCCTCCCTCTTCAGAAGGCTTCATCTGTCTAAACAAGCAGATTTACTGATGGTCAACCACATAAAGTAAACCCAGATTGAAAGGTGAAGGAGCCCACTGAATAACATTGACTTTTGCATAACATGAAAACATACTGGAGAAACATAGGTGAGAAAAAGAAAAACGAAAATATTTCACCTTCACCACTTTCTGGGAATGTTATCTCCATCAGTGAAACAAAACCTCCTCCGATTTTGGTGTAGCATTAATGTGGAGCAATATGGATTATGTGTAAACGTATATCAAGTATTAGCCATACTCACAGGAAGACCACTTTGTGCAAACACTTCAGATGGAGCTTCCTGATGGGTCCAGTAGATGAAGAGTCCGCCTTGCAGTCTGATTTGAAACACATGATTCACTACCAGACTTCTAGTTGAGCTAGTGAAAGCGTCCAGATCTGGGCTGTCCAGTGTGGAAACTCCAGTCCCATCTTGCTACTGAGCTCCTGAAATGGGCTCATCTGACTGAGAGAGGCTAGGATGTAACAGACACACTGGATTTGCCATCTGCATTGAGGTGCTCCTCTGCTGACTGCATATATATTTACAATTCATGAGTGACTCCTCAATCATCATGTAGTATATTCTGTGTCTCTTGTAACAATCTTTATTTTAAAGTCTATTTTGTCAGAATAAATATTTCTTGTCTCATTTTGTTTTTTGTTTGTGTACAAGACCTTTTTCCATTTCCTCACTTTCAGTCTGTGTATGTCTCTAGATTTAAAGTGAGTGGTTTGTAAACAGCAGGAATATGGGTCTGTTTTTTATCTGCTGAGGTGATCTGTGTCCTTTGGTTGGAGCATTTGGATTCTTACATATTCTTTGAAATGGTCGCAGTAGATCTAAAGAGAATGTAAGAATTTGGGAACCCATATGTAACAGATACAATAATCAATACAAATAATAATACATTAAGACTACTGAGTTCTACAATGATTATTAAAAATGCCACATTTTCCCAGAAAAAAGCATATTAGAAGAAAGGAAAACAGCAATTAGGATAAAATAGAAAACTAAGTTTCAGTGTTCTGTACTTCAGTGATGAAGACTAAACATTCCAGTGACAAATCTGTAAAGAGCAGCTTCTCCTCCCTCTTCAGAAGGCTTCATCTGTCTAAACAAGCAGATTTACTGATGGTCAACCACATAAAGTAAACCCAGATTGAAAGGTGAAGGAGCCCACTGAATAACATTGACTTTTGCATAACATGAAAACATACTGGAGAAACATAGGTGAGAAAAAGAAAAACGAAAATATTTCACCTTCACCACTTTCTGGGAATGTTATCTCCATCAGTGAAACAAAACCTCCTCCGATTTTGGTGTAGCATTAATGTGGAGCAATATGGATTATGTGTAAACGTATATCAAGTATTAGCCATACTCACAGGAAGACCACTTTGTGCAAACACTTCAGATGGAGCTTCCCTGATGGGTCCAGTAGATGAAGAGTCCGCCTTGCAGTGCAAGGGACACTGGTTTGATCCTTGGCCCAGGAAGATCCCACAGCCCCAGAGCGGCTGGACTGGTGTGTCTAACTGCAAGTCAGCGCTCTGGAGCGCATGCACCCAGCGCCGGTACACTGCAGTGAGAGAGGTCACTGCGATGGGAGGCCCACATATGCCAGAGAATGAAGATGGATGAAAATAAATAACTAAATAAAACAATAAAAGAGGCCAAAATTTAAAAAAATAATAAAATAACAAACAAAAAAAAAAACCACCGCTTCAGGCGTTCCTGAAGAAAGAAGGTTTCTTACAGACAGCTGCACTGATCAAGTGGAAAACTGGTTTCCTCAATAATAATTGCAATTTCCTTCAAGTCAGTAATTTTATGGATTGACTTTCAGACCTCCCAAGGTGGCACCAGCATTTAATTGACCTTTTTGGATTTTGTGTGAAAATTTGGTATTGAGTACAAACATCAACAGTATCAACTTCTAGTTATAAAATAAATAAGTCATGGGTATGTAATGTACAGCACAGTGACAGTAGTCAATAATACTGTATTGCATAATGAAAATAACTAAGAGAACTAATCTTCAAAGTTCCTGTCACAAGAGAAAATTCTGTATGTATGTATGTATGGAACTGATGGTAGAAAGTGAAGAGGAACTAAAGAGCCTCTTGATGAAGGTGAAAGAGGAGAGTGAAAAAGCTGGCCTAAAACCCAACATTGAAAAAACGAGGGCCACTGGATTTGCTCTGCCATGGCCCACACTTTGTCTGTGGAGTGTGCTTTCTCTGAATCTGAATAAATCCATTTCTTACCTAAAAAAAAAAAAAAACAAAAACCAAGGGCTTCCCTGGTGGTCCAGTGGGTAAGGACACTGCCTTGCAGGGCAAGGTGCGCTGGTTCGATCCCTAGCCTGGGAAGATCCCATGTGCCGCGGAGCGGCTGGACCCATGTGTCCAACTACCGAGCCGGAGCTCTGGAGCGCGTGTGCCCAGAGCCAGTGTTCTGCAACGAAAGAGGCCACTGTGATGGGTGGCCAACACAGGCCAAAGAACAAACATAAATAAATGAAAGACCAATAGAAGTGGCCAAAGAAAAAAAAGAGAGAAAAGAAAACAAAGTTCATGGCATCCAGTCCCATCACTTCATGGCAAACAGATGGGAAAACAATGGAAACAGTGACAGACTTTATTTTCTTGGACTCCAAAATCACTGCAGACAGTGACTGCAGCCATGAAATTAAAAGACACTTGCTTATTGGAAGAAAAGCTATGATAAATACACACCATATTAAAAAGCAGACATTACTTTGCCTACAAAGGTCTGTTTAGTCAAAGCTATAGTTTTTCTCTAGTCATGTACAGATGTGAGAGCTGGACCATAACAAAGGCTAAGTGCTGAAGAACTGATGCCTTCAAACTGTGCTGTTGGAGAAGAATCTTGAGAGTCCCTTGGACTGCAAGGAGATCAAGCCAGTCAATCCCAAAGGAATTCAATCCTGAATACTCACTGAAAGAACTGATGCTGAAGCTCCAATACTTTGGCCACCTGATGAGAAGAGCAGACTCACTGGAAAAGATCCATGGTGCTGGGAAAGAAAAAAATCAGGAAAAGAAGTGGATGTCAGAAGATAAGATGGTTGGATGGCATCACCGACTCATTGGACACGAGTTTGAGCAAACTCTGGGAGACGGCAAAGGACAAGGAAGCCTGGTGTATTACAGTCCATGGGGTCACAAAGAGTCAGACAGGACTAAGCAACTGAACAACAATGGAAGTGGAAACAGTGACAGATTTTATTTTCCCGGGCTTCAAAATCATTGGGGAAGGCGACTGTCACCACAAAATTAATAGATGCTTGTTCCTTGGATGAAAGCTATGACAAACCTAGAAAGCATATTAAAAAGCAGAGATATCGCTTTGTTGACAAAGGTCTGTATAGGCAAAGTTATAGTATTTCCAATAGTCACATATGGACGTGAGAGTTGGACCATAAAGAAGGCTAAGTGCCAAAGAATTTGCTTTTGAACTGTGATGCTGGAGATGACTCTTGAAGAGTCCCTTGGACTGCAAGGAGATCAAACTGGTCGATCCTAATGGAAATCAACCCTGAATATTCATTGGAAAGACTGATGCTAAAACTCTGATACTTTGGCCACCTGATGTGAAGAGCTGACTCACTGGAAAAGACCCTGATGCTGGGAAAGATGGAAGGCAGGAGGAGACGGGGGTGACAGGGCATGAGATGGTTGGATGGCATCACTGTCTCAATGGACAGGAGTTTGAGCCAACTCCAGGAGATAGTTAAGGACAGGGAAGCCTGGAAAGCTGTGGTCCATGAGGTCACAAAGGGTCAGACACAACTTAGTAACTGAACAACAACATGGAGGTAGATAGAGGTCAACTAGACTTATTGGGCTGATCATCTGTAACATATACAAATATTCAATCATAATCTTGTAAAATCAGAAGTGATACAATGTCACATTAACTATGCTTCAATAAAATGGATACAAAATAGGGGAGGAAAAAAATTGATACAAAATAAATATTATAGAAGAGAAGAACTAGTTCTTATTGAAGCTTTCCACATGGGGCAATGGTAAAGAATTCGCCCACCAATGCAGAAGACACAGGAGATGGGGGTTTGATTCCTGGTTTAGGAAAATGCCCTGGAGCAGGAAGTGGCAACCTGCATTCTTGCCTGGAAAATTCCATGGACAGAGGAGTCTGGTGGGCTACAGTCCTTGTGAACACAAAGAGCCAGACACAACTAAGCGACTAAACATGCACACACTACATATTTAGCAAATTAACAATTATTTCTAACAACTTAAATGCATATCCTAGGTGTTCTAGGATCCCTCAGGAGCAATAGCCAAGGGTAAAAAGTGGGAAAACATGCAGCCAAGATACTAGAGGTCTGGGCTTCCCTGGTGGTCCAGTGGATAAAGAGTCCACCTTGCAGTGCAGGGGGCACCGGTTCGATCCCTGACCCGGGAAGATCCCATGTGCCACAGAGCAGCTGGACTGGTATGTCCAATTACAAGCCAGCGCTCTGGAGCACATGCGCCCAGAGCTGGTGCTCTGCAACCAGAGGCCTCTGCAATGGGAGGCCCACACAGGCCAAAGAATTAAGATGGATGAAAACAAATAAATGAAGGATCAATTAAAAAATAAAAGAGGCCAAAAATTAAAAAAAAAAAAAAGATACTAGAGGTCTGTATGGAATGTAGAGGAGAATCTAAAAAGGCACTGATATAAAGTGGAAAAAGAGAACTCAGCACATGGAAGAAGACGAAGGTGACCACCAGCATCAGGATGGTGTGGGTGGCTCTGGTCTCTGGGGGACATTTGTGGTTCCCAGTGGGGGTGTGAATGTACTGCACCCTCTGCTGGTGTCTGTGCAGGAGAAGCACCATGGAGCCACTGGACCAGACCATGACGCCAAGAAACATGGCATCAGAGATGAACCAAAGGTAGAGAAGGCCTGCTCGAGGACCTGAGGCTGAGCAGAACCACTTGTTTTGGGTGACAGTATAGTTGTTCCTGTTCTGTGAACCAGTGACTTTGAGAGGAACCAGAATGTACATTAAGAGACTGAGCATCCAGCAGGTGCAGCAGGAAGGACCAACGGCCTTGGGGGCTCTTCCTCTGAGTATCATCCACTCCGCTCTCCTGGGGATGAGCGTGAAGGACTGGTAGGTGCTCAGGAGGCAGGTGGAGCACAGGGTGGTGCTGCGAGCCACTCTCTGTGTGTAATACACAAGCTTACACCCAAGAGTGGACAGGGGATTCTCCAGAACAAAAGCTGCCATTATGTGGGGAATCCCAGGGAACAGAAGAACCAGGAGATTGGCCATGGCCAAGTGAGTGAGAATTGTGTCTGTGGGTCTCTGGTTGTGACCAAGCAAGATTGGAGAGATATTGTGGAAGAAAAGGATGACATTGGCCAAAGACTCTACCACTACCTTTAACAGAAAGATGGTTTTCACAGCCATACCCTCTGGGTTTCTCAGGGCATCTTTGTGAAAAGACATGGAGAGGGCTTCAGAGTGTCCTGGAGCAGAAAGGAGGCTGTGCTGGTGATTACATCATTAGTCTTCTTACATAAACAACGTGAGACAAAGATTCCCACATTTTATGGACTGGTATGTCCAATTACAAGCCAGCGCTCTGGAGCACATGCGCCCAGAGCTGGTGCTCTGCAACCAGAGGCCTCTGCAATGGGAGGCCCACACAGGCCAAAGAATTAAGATGGATGAAAACAAATAAATGAAGGATCAATTAAAAAATAAAAGAGGCCAAAAATTAAAAAAAAAAAAAAGATACTAGAGGTCTGTATGGAATGTAGAGGAGAATCTAAAAAGGCACTGATATAAAGTGGAAAAAGAGAACTCAGCACATGGAAGAAGACGAAGGTGACCACCAGCATCAGGATGGTGTGGGTGGCTCTGGTCTCTGGGGGACATTTGTGGTTCCCAGTGGGGGTGTGAATGTACTGCACCCTCTGCTGGTGTCTGTGCAGGAGAAGCACCATGGAGCCACTGGACCAGACCATGACGCCAAGAAACATGGCATCAGAGATGAACCAAAGGTAGAGAAGGCCTGCTCGAGGACCTGAGGCTGAGCAGAACCACTTGTTTTGGGTGACAGTATAGTTGTTCCTGTTCTGTGAACCAGTGACTTTGAGAGGAACCAGAATGTACATTAAGAGACTGAGCATCCAGCAGGTGCAGCAGGAAGGACCAACGGCCTTGGGGGCTCTTCCTCTGAGTATCATCCACTCCGCTCTCCTGGGGATGAGCGTGAAGGACTGGTAGGTGCTCAGGAGGCAGGTGGAGCACAGGGTGGTGCTGCGAGCCACTCTCTGTGTGTAATACACAAGCTTACACCCAAGAGTGGACAGGGGATTCTCCAGAACAAAAGCTGCCATTATGTGGGGAATCCCAGGGAACAGAAGAACCAGGAGATTGGCCATGGCCAAGTGAGTGAGAATTGTGTCTGTGGGTCTCTGGTTGTGACCAAGCAAGATTGGAGAGATATTGTGGAAGAAAAGGATGACATTGGCCAAAGACTCTACCACTACCTTTAACAGAAAGATGGTTTTCACAGCCATACCCTCTGGGTTTCTCAGGGCATCTTTGTGAAAAGACATGGAGAGGGCTTCAGAGTGTCCTGGAGCAGAAAGGAGGCTGTGCTGGTGATTACATCATTAGTCTTCTTACATAAACAACGTGAGACAAAGATTCCCACATTTTATTTCTCTGGAAAGGAAGACACTGTGATAGCTCAGAGAAATGACTTAACATGGATAGCATCCCTCTGACACCAGTAATAATATTCACCATTATTATTTTGTATTTAATTTCTATCTCAATCGTCTACCTCCATTTAAAGTCGATGAATGTAGGAAACAAGTCTGTCTTGTTCAACAACATTGTTGGCCCAGCTCAACAATTTTTAATATCATGATTCACAAAAATACTTTTTTAAATCCCCTAATTTACACAACCACAAAATACCCCAGATCATCAAACGCCTTGTAAAGGAAGAATAAAGGGATGTGAGGGCGATCTGGTTGCGACATCTGTCAATGGATCGTCAGGGTTGATTCGGCTGATCTGGCTGGCTAGGCAGGTGTCCGCTTCCTCCCTCACCGCTCCATATGCATCCTTCCCAAAGCTGCGTGCTTGGTCGAAGAGGATGACCATCCCTGATAGAGGAGGACTGGTCTTTGGTATACAAGTAGCTACGCTCCCCTGCTAGAACCTCTAAACAAGCTCTCAAGGAAGAATAAAGCATAAGATTTCTCAAATTATATGTCAGATTTATGGTAAGAGAATATGTATGGGCATAAAAAACTAATGGATCAATGGGAAAGAATACAGAGTGTATAAATAAATTCATACACCTATGGCTAGTTACATTTTAACAAATGTACTTTGATTATATAATGCAAAATGATAGTTTCCTTAATAAATGGTATTTGGAAAACTAGAAGTCCTTATCTAAAGATTAAAACTGAGACACTATACCTTACAAATTCTGAGGATGGATTGAAAATTCTGATGGACTGAAAAAATTTTAACTATGATACGGTAGATGTTAACTAGACTTACGATGAAGAACTACCAATATATACAAACATTGAATCATTATTTTGCACCTGTGAAACTTACATAATTTTAAGTTAATTATATCTCAATTTAAAACTGCAAAAAGAAATGGATATGATCTCATACAACAATGATCTGAACTAGATTAAGGGTTGGATAGAAGATCTGAAATCAAGAAACTGTAAAGAAGTCAGCTCCTTTGAATTGGTCATGTTTATAATGGTTTTGATTTGACAGCAAAAGCAAAAGTAAACAAGTGGGACAGTATCACAAGAGAGCCATAGCAGAGCAAAGAAAACCATGAAAAGGCAGCTATGCAATAGGAGACAATAATTACCAACCACATATCCAGGAATGTGTGAATATCCAAAAGCGAAAAGGAATTCACCAGAAATCAAACAACCCAGGTTAAAATGGGCAAAGGAATTGAAGAAATATTTTTCCAAAGATGATATACAAAGGGCTAAAAGCTACATGGAATGTACATCTCTCATCATCAGATTGTGGGAAATAAAGCCCACCAGTTCAAGTCCAAAGAATGGACTTGGAGACAAGAGGTGCAGTGGAAAGCAAGACTTTAATGATGGTCTTGCGAGATTGGTGTCTAGTGGGCAGGCACACCCAGAGTCATTACGATAGATTTTTATCCTCTAGGCATGCAAGTCCCTTCCCAAGTTTGTCTGAGTACTCTGGGGTTAACAGTGTCACCTGGAGGCTTCCCTGGTGGTCCACTGGGTAAATAGTCCACCTTGCAGTGCAAGGGACACTGGTTCGATCCCTGGCCCTGGAAGATACCACGTGCCGAGGAG
Organism: Tragulus kanchil; assembly: GCA_022376925.1. Taxonomy (NCBI): domain Eukaryota; kingdom Metazoa; phylum Chordata; class Mammalia; order Artiodactyla; family Tragulidae; genus Tragulus; species Tragulus kanchil. Next base: position 132,349,716 of record JAIOJX010000031.1, read on the forward strand.
CGGCTGCACTGGTGTGTCCACTTATGAGCCAGTGCTCTGGAGTGCATATGCCTGGAGCTGATGCTCTACAGTGAGAGGCCACTGCAATGGGAGGCCCACACATGCCAAAGAATTAAAAAGTTGGATGAAAATAAATATAAATAAAAGAGGCATGATGGAGAAAAGAAAAATATATATTAAAAATCCAAAACACCCCAATGTCACCTGGAGTTATTATTCTTCCCGCCCACTTCTTCCCATTCTTATGCTTTGAATTCTCCAACAGAATGGGTCCATATAAAAATCCTAGGCATTCTACCCTCCCTTTGCCTGGATTTTCCTGCACAAGTATCCTAATGGCTACTACATCAGCAGGCTGTCGCTAGGATAACTAGTCCTGAAAATGGACCATCTCAAGTTTGTATTTCTTACAAGATCAAAATTACAATGAGATAGTATCTCTCACCTGTTAGTGTGTCTATTCACCAAAAGGCAAGAGATAAAGGAACACTATTGGTGGGAATGTAAACTAGTACAGTCTCAATGGAAAATGGACCATCTCAAGTTTGTATCTTAAAGACATTACAATGTGGGACAGTATCACAAGAGAGCCATAGCAGAGCAAAGAAAACCATGAAAAGGCAGCTATGCAATAGGAGACAATAATTACCAACCACATATCCAGGAATGTGTGAATATCCAAAAGCGAAAAGGAATTCACCAGAAATCAAACAACCCAGGTTAAAATGGGCAAAGGAATTGAAGAAATATTTTTCCAAAGATGATATACAAAGGGCTAAAAGCTACATGGAATGTACATCTCTCATCATCAGATTGTGGGAAATAAAGCCCACCAGTTCAAGTCCAAAGAATGGACTTGGAGACAAGAGGTGCAGTGGAAAGCAAGACTTTAATGATGGTCTTGCGAGATTGGTGTCTAGTGGGCAGGCACACCCAGAGTCATTACGATAGATTTTTATCCTCTAGGCATGCAAGTCCCTTCCCAAGTTTGTCTGAGTACTCTGGGGTTAACAGTGTCACCTGGAGGCTTCCCTGGTGGTCCACTGGGTAAATAGTCCACCTTGCAGTGCAAGGGACACTGGTTCGATCCCTGGCCCTGGAAGATACCACGTGCCGAGGAGCGGCTGCACTGGTGTGTCCACTTATGAGCCAGTGCTCTGGAGTGCATATGCCTGGAGCTGATGCTCTACAGTGAGAGGCCACTGCAATGGGAGGCCCACACATGCCAAAGAATTAAAAAGTTGGATGAAAATAAATATAAATAAAAGAGGCATGATGGAGAAAAGAAAAATATATATTAAAAAAATCCAAAAACACCCCAATGTCACCTGGAGTTATTATTCTTCCCGCCCACTTCTTCCCATTCTTATGCTTTGAATTCTCCAACAGAATGGGTCCATATAAAAATCCTAGGCATTCTACCCTCCCTTTGCCTGGATTTTCCTGCACAAGTATCCTAATGGCTACTACATCAGCAGGCTGTCGCTAGGATAACTAGTCCTGAAAATGGACCATCTCAAGTTTGTATTTCTTACAAGATCAAAATTACAATGAGATAGTATCTCTCACCTGTTAGTGTGTCTATTCACCAAAAGGCAAGAGATAAAGGAACACTATTGGTGGGAATGTAAACTAGTACAGTCTCAATGGAAAACATTATGGAATTTCTTCAAGAAATTAAAACCAGATTTGCCAAAGAACCCAGCAGTCTTGCTTCTTATATATATCTAAGGAAATGAAATAAAGATCTTGAAGAGACATCTGAATCTACATGTTCACTACTGAATTATTATAACATCCAAGACATGGAAATAAATTATACAATAGCTATTTTTTATTGAAGGATAGCTGTATTATAAGGTTGTAACACATGTTTTTATTGGAGTACAATAGTGTTACATTGTATGCTTTGCAATGTTGTTTAGTTCCCGTTGTAGAGCAAAGTGATTCACCTATATGTATAAAAATCCCTCTTTTTAAAAAGATTTCCTTCCCATTTACATCACCACAGACCAGAGTAGAGCTCCCTGTGCTATACAGCAGGTTCTCATTAGTTATCTATTTTATACATAGTAGTGTCTATATGTCAATGGAATATTATTCAGCTCTAAAAAATGGCTGAATAATATCTTCCTCTAACAACAACATAGATAAAATCGGAGAACATTTTGGTATGTGAAATACCCATACATGGAAACACAAACACTGGGTCCTATAACTTACAGGTGGAATTTTGAAAAAAATCACACCACAGCATAGCCCAAGGTACTGTGTATTTCCAAATATAAAATGCAATGTTGAAATACCACAAAAAGAACAGCTTTCATTCCTCATTCCAATCTATTCAAAAAAACTTTACATTACTTACTTTGCAACATATATGCTCATTTGGCAGATACGGAAGTTAACTGGATGATATCTCAATACAAATTCATTTTTCTTTCCCCTGCTGCTCATGTTAAGAAAGCTGAGGGCATTTGCCGTTCATATAGAGTGAGAAAACATGAGCAACACCTGACATACATAACACAAACCACAGAGAATTGTGACGGAATATCACAGAAGAAATTATGCAGCTACAATACTGACATCAGCAGGCTGTCGCTAGGATAACTAGTCCTGAAAATGGACCATCTCAAGTTTGTATTTCTTACAAGATCAAAATTACAATGAGATAGTATCTCTCACCTGTTAGTGTGTCTATTCACCAAAAGGCAAGAGATAAAGGAACACTATTGGTGGGAATGTAAACTAGTACAGTCTCAATGGAAAACATTATGGAATTTCTTCAAGAAATTAAAACCAGATTTGCCAAAGAACCCAGCAGTCTTGCTTCTTATATATATCTAAGGAAATGAAATAAAGATCTTGAAGAGACATCTGAATCTACATGTTCACTACTGAATTATTATAACATCCAAGACATGGAAATAAATTATACAATAGCTATTTTTTATTGAAGGATAGCTGTATTATAAGGTTGTAACACATGTTTTTATTGGAGTACAATAGTGTTACATTGTATGCTTTGCAATGTTGTTTAGTTCCCGTTGTAGAGCAAAGTGATTCACCTATATGTATAAAAATCCCTCTTTTTAAAAAGATTTCCTTCCCATTTACATCACCACAGACCAGAGTAGAGCTCCTGTGCTATACAGCAGGTTCTCATTAGTTATCTATTTTATACATAGTAGTGTCTATATGTCAATGGAATATTATTCAGCTCTAAAAAATGGCTGAATAATATCTTCCTCTAACAACAACATAGATAAAATCGGAGAACATTTTGGTATGTGAAATACCCATACATGGAAACACAAACACTGGGTCCTATAACTTACAGGTGGAATTTTGAAAAAAATCACACCACAGCATAGCCCAAGGTACTGTGTATTTCCAAATATAAAATGCAATGTTGAAATACCACAAAAAGAACAGCTTTCATTCCTCATTCCAATCTATTCAAAAAAACTTTACATTACTTACTTTGCAACATATATGCTCATTTGGCAGATACGGAAGTTAACTGGATGATATCTCAATACAAATTCATTTTTCTTTCCCCTGCTGCTCATGTTAAGAAAGCTGAGGGCATTTGCCGTTCATATAGAGTGAGAAAAACATGAGCAACAGCTGACATACATAACACAAAACACAGAGAATTGTGACGGAATATCACAGAAGAAATTATGCAGCTACAATACTGACAGTGACTCTCCCTTCCCCCACTCTAATAAACTTTACTTTCCTCTCAAAATAAAAAAAGGAATTACTCAGGCAGTTGCCACCAGTAAGGTCAAATGTGAATGCTCTTATATGGCAATGCCTTTCTCTCTGTATTTGGTTTATATGTGTACATGTCTGTTACTGCATCTTATTTCAGGACTTTCAAGTTCTAACTCAAACTCTGAACATCAATATATGCTATCATATTCATGCTCAACCCTAACCTATTAGCTCTGAGAAGATCACTAGACACTTTATTACATCACTGGATAACATAATCCTGACACCCATTTAAAAATTTACCATTATTATTTTAAGGTTTTTTTTCCTTTAAAATCTTCATCTTCTACCTCCATGTAAGATCTATAAACATAGAAAGCATGTCTGTGTTGTTCAACAACATTGTTGGCCCCCCTAAATTCAACCATTTTCAGTGTCATTATTCACATAAATATTTTCAAAATTCCCCAAATTGCATACAACCACAATATACACCAAACACTCAAAGCATCATGTGAAAGAAGAACAAAGCATCAACCTTCCTCATTTCAAACTGTATGTCAAAGTTATGATAACAGAAACTGTGCGACATGGGCATAGAAATAGATGGATCAGTAAAGCAGAACAGAGAGCCCAGAAATAAACCCATGCACCTCTGGCTAACTAGGTTTTGACACTACGATTATGTGATGGGAAAAGGATACTCTCGTCAATACACAGTGTTTGGAAAAATTGGAAATTCATACAGAGACTGAAACCGAGTGAGTAGACCTTACAAATTCTGATTAAATTGTAACTTTGTACTTATAGGTGTAACTAGAAGCACTGTAATCAACTGGCAACATACACAAGTACTGAATCATTATTTTTCCCATGAAACTGACATAGCATTATGTCAGTTATATTTCAGTTTAAAAAGTGCAAAGTAGGGCTCCTGTGGAAGCTCAAAGGTAAAGAGTGTGGCGCTCTGAATTGAAAGAGGACCATTGCAAGCATAAGGAAGCTTAAGCACATGTTTGCAGTTTGGAGCTAAGATGGTGCCTACAGGAAGGGACATGGGAAAGGAAGCTTAAGCACATTGTTTCAGTTTGGAGCTAAGATGGCGCCTACAGGAAGAGACAGGGCGTGATCTAAATTGTTAACTGATGGTCAAAATTTCTGGTTGGTTCCCCTAGTTTCGCGCTGGTGGATGATTGCTTGACCTTTAGCTTGATTGGTGTAATCTATAGGAAGTCCCCTGCAAAACCCCTTCACTTGCCTATAAAAGCTGTGCATCCGCATTAATAAACGGAACTGCTTACACAGAACCCCTGTTGCGTCTGATTGTCTCCTCGTGTGCCAGGGGGCTAGGGGGCGGCTGCAAGAGTCACCTCTCTCCGAGATATCCCGGTTCAGCCGGGGCAATCCCGCTGCCTTCCCTTTCACCCATTTAAAAATTCTACCATTAATTATTTTAAGGTTTTCCTTTAAAATCTTCATCTTCTACCTCCATGTAAGATCTATAAACATAGAAAGCATGTCTGTGTTGTTCAACAACATTGTTGGCCCCCCTAAATTCAACCATTTTCAGTGTCATTATTCACATAAATATTTTCAAAATTCCCCAAATTGCATACAACCACAATATACACCAAACACTCAAAGCATCATGTGAAAGAAGAACAAAGCATCAACCTTCCTCATTTCAAACTGTATGTCAAAGTTATGATAACAGAAACTGTGCGACATGGGCATAGAAATAGATGGATCAGTAAAGCAGAACAGAGAGCCCAGAAATAAACCCATGCACCTCTGGCTAACTAGGTTTTGACACTACGATTATGTGATGGGAAAAGGATACTCTCGTCAATACACAGTGTTTGGAAAAATTGGAAATTCATACAGAGACTGAAACCGAGTGAGTAGACCTTACAAATTCTGATTAAATTGTAACTTTGTACTTATAGGTGTAACTAGAAGCACTGTAATCAACTGGCAACATACACAAGTACTGAATCATTATTTTTCCCATGAAACTGACATAGCATTATGTCAGTTATATTTCAGTTTAAAAAGTGCAAAGTAGGGCTCCTGTGGAAGCTCAAAGGTAAAGAGTGTGGCGCTCTGAATTGAAAGAGGACCATTGCAAGCATAAGGAAGCTTAAGCACATGTTTGCAGTTTGGAGCTAAGATGGTGCCTACAGGAAGGGACATGGGAAAGGAAGCTTAAGCACATTGTTTCAGTTTGGAGCTAAGATGGCGCCTACAGGAAGAGACAGGGCGTGATCTAAATTGTTAACTGATGGTCAAAATTTCTGGTTGGTTCCCCTAGTTTCCGCGCTGGTGGATGATTGCTTGACCTTTAGCTTGATTGGTGTAATCTATAGGAAGTCCCGTGCAAAACCCCCTTCACTTGCCTATAAAAGCTGTGCATCCGCATTAATAAAACGGAACTGCTTACACAGAACCCCTGTTGCGTCTGATTGTCTCCTGCGTGTGCCAGGGGGCTAGGGGGCGGGCTGCAAGAGTCACCTCTCTCCGAGATATCCCGGTTCAGCCGGGGGCAATCCCGCTGCCTTCCCTTTCTGTGGAAGGCCCCCACAAAGAGCTCACCTGCCAATGCAGGAGACATGAGTTCGATCCCTGATCCAGGAGGATCCCACATGCTGTGGAGCAACTAAGCCTGTGAGCCACATCTATGGGGCCCATGTGCCCTAGAGCTGGAGTTCCACAACATGAGAATTCACCACAACAAGAAGTCTGCTCACCTCCACTAGAGAGTAGCCCCCACTCCCTGCAACTAGAGAAGAGCCCGTGGCAGCAGTGAAGACCCAGAACAGCCAAAAATAATAATAAATAAATAATTTTTTAAGTGCAAAGTAAGTTGCACAATATCTTATATAAAAAAGATCTGAACTACCAGCAAAGCCCTCCAAACAAGTCTTAACAGATTTAAGATTGAAATCACATGAAGTATCTTTTTCAACCACAATGATATGAAACTACATGCCAATAACAGCAGGAACATCAGAAAATTCACAGTTACATGGAGATGAACAACTACCTCTAGAGCAAACAGAGGTCAGAGAGGAAATCCAAAAGGAAATAACATCTCTTGAGATGTGAGAGGAAAAGCAAACAGTGGTCAGAAAGGAAATCCAAAGGGAAACAACATTTCCTGAGACAAAAGATGTGAGTGGAGCTTCCCTGGTGGTCCAGTGGGTAAAGAGTCCGCCTTGCAGTGCAAGGGGCACCAGTTTGATCCCTGGCCTGGGAAGATCCCACATGCCGTGGAATAGCTGGACTGGTGTGTCCAATTAGGAGCCAGCACTCTGGAGCGCATGCACCCAGAGCCAGTGCTCTGTGACAAGAGGGGCCGCTCCCATGGGAGGCCCACACATGCCAAAGAGTAAAAGATGAAAATAAATAAAGAAAGAACCAATAAGAGGCCAAAATTCAAAAAAAAATCCTATAAAAAAAAGGGGGGGGGGACCGAGAAGCCACGTCGGACCAAGCCGCCACGCCGCCGTGCCATGGAAGGATGTACACTCATCTCTCCTGCAAAATCGCCTGAATTGCAACGAGTTCCTGAAAAACCATCGACAGGAGGAGGTTGGATCTGATCACGGAGAGGATACTCCACACTGAAGAACAAAGGAGAAGCTGCATCAAGACGGTAGGAAGGGCGCAATCGCACTTTTAAAAGTCAAACCTCATACCCATCAGAGAGGCTAGGCGGGCCAAAGGGGCAAAGCCTGTTGCAGATCAAGACCAGGGAAAGGAGCGGTGACGCCCACAAGGGACTGAGCCAGACCTGCTTTGGAGGGTCCAAGTGCCCCCTTGAGCTAGTAGTGCCCTTGAGTAGTCCTCGGAAGGATGACACTCAGTTTCCTTTGGAGGAGGTTACCATTAACCCGATCACAGAGCCCCCAAGGAGGACTGGAAACTCTTGTGTGCACTGTGATCCGGGAGAGGGGAATAGCGATCCTGCATGAGACTGAGCCAGACTCACCTCTGAGTAATCTGATGTCTCCTGAGGCGGTGGGAGTCGACGGTGGACTGCAGCAGGGTCGGGGTCACTGTGGATGTGCTTCCCATAGAGCGTGTGGGAATGAATCCTTTGTGAGACAGATGCCATTTTCCCTACTGTAGTTTGGCTGCTGGTCAAACTGCAGGGCTGCTGGTCAAGCTACAGGGAGGGAATTTAGCTCCACCCAGCAAGAAAAGGGATTTGGATTAAGAAACTCCCAGGGCCAGCCTGGGAGGGCCTTTTAGTTCTGGAATAGGCCAAAATAAACAAGCAGTCAAAGAGGTCTTCAGATCCAACCACTACCAGAGGCAAGAAAAAGACTGATAATTCCTGAATAGTCAGCAAGAGACGGAAGAACATAAAACACTATTTTCCTATTTTCACGTTTTGTCTGAAGCTGGAGTTACTGCTGGATTTTTTAAATTTCATTTTATTCCTTATTCTTTTTTATTGCTTTTTTTTTGTATCATATTGTTTTGTTTCAATTGTTTTTTTTTCCCTTTTTTTTCCAAACCCACTCGGTGCACCCCCTGTTGGGTTTTTTTTTGGGGGGGGGGGATGTGAGAGTGGGTGTGTTTATTTCCTCCATTGAATTCTATTGAAGCTACTAATCTCATCAGTAAGACTGAACATATTCAAGTTTACATATTTTTCTTTTTCCTTTTAAACCACACATTTTATTTTGGTATAAATTTCTGGTTCCCCATTTGCCTTTTAACGTTCTGTGGGGGTTTTATTTGTTTTTATTGTTTTTTGCTTTGTTTTTCTATATTTTTCTATATACTTATCTCTGTTATAATTTTTTTTTAATTTTTTCATTTGTACTACTACTTCCCCTATAATTCTTTGCTTTCTCTGATGCTCCTTTCCTATAGCATTAAACTCTAATACATACAAATCTTTATCTCCCTATATTTAACTTTGCAGTATCATTCTATATTTCTCTTCTATCCTCCCTTTCTCTTTTTCCCTTTTCACACCATATTTCTTAGACTGTTCTGTCCTCATAGCCTTATCCCCAATGGGGACCCTGCTCTAACATTATTCTCCAATTGGTGCTCTACTTAGTTTGGTTATTAACTGCTGGATATCATTCTTGGTTTTCTCTATTCGCCATACTAATGTATTGTACTGTATTTTTGGTTGGAATGCTTGGGTTATGTTACAGCTGTATATGCTTGTGTGTATAATTCAATACACTAGATAGTATTTGCATAATATTTTAATTGCCATTTGTCAAAGGTATACCTTCTGTTTCTCATTCGCGTATGTATGTTTTGATATCATTTAATGCCATAACAAACCAGCCGTGAAATCTTCATTCCCCGGTCAGGCAACAAGCCCTGGGGCTTTAGGGAGGCAGCACTGACTCTAAAATTCTACAATACTAGAGAACGCCTAACACTAGAGAGCACTATACAAGTGAGAATGCCAACAAAGGTAATCACTTGTATGCAAGTCCTGACATCACCCAACCACCAGCATCACCCAGAATAAGAAGCCCCCTCCAAACAACAAACACCAACAGACGTAACTCAAAGTCTGGGAAAAGGAAATACCAAACAGAGTCAGTTAAAAAATTAATAATAACAATGAAACGGCAGAGAAATACCACACAAGTGAAGGAACAATCTACAAACACACAAGATCAAATCAATGAAGAGAATTTGGACAAACTTTCTGAAAGTGATTTCAGAAGAATGATCGTAAAGATGATCAAAGTCACTGAGAACAGAATGTTAGAGAAATTGCAAGACACAACTAACACACTGAATAAAGAAATACAAGAACTTACAAAAAAAGTAACAGAGACAAACAACTCAATTGCTGAACTTAAAAACACTGCAGAAGGAATCAAGAGCAGAGTATCTGAGACAGAAGACCGGATAAGTGAGCTGGAAGATAGAATGGTGAAAGTAACCACTGAAAAACAGAATCTAGCTCAAAGAATGAAAAGAGCAGAAGAGAGCCTCAGAGACCTCTGGGATAATATCAAACGCACCAATATTCGAATTATAGGGGTCCCAGAAGAAGAAGAAAAAAAGAAAGGCTATGAGAAAAATTTTGAAGAGATTATAGTTGAAAATTTCCCCAACATGGGAAAAGAAATAGTCAATCAAGTCCAAGAAGTGCAAAGAGTACCATACAGAATCAATCCGAGAAGAAACACACCAAGACACATATTAATGAAGCTAACATAAATTAAACACAAGGACAGAATTCTCAAAGCAGCAAGAGAAAAGCAACTAGTGACATACAAAGGAAAGCTTGGGTTATGTTACAGCTGTATATGCTTGTGTGTATAATTCAATACACTAGATAGTATTTGCATAATATTTTAATTGCCATTTGTCAAAGGTATACCTTCTGTTTCTCATTCGCGTATGTATGTTTTGATATCATTTAATGCCATAACAAACCAGCCGTGAAATCTTCATTCCCCGGTCAGGCAACAAGCCCTGGGGCTTTAGGGAGGCAGCACTGACTCTAAAATTCTACAATACTAGAGAACGCCTAACACTAGAGAGCACTATACAAGTGAGAATGCCAACAAAGGTAATCACTTGTATGCAAGTCCTGACATCACCCAACCACCAGCATCACCCAGAATAAGAAGCCCCCTCCAAACAACAAACACCAACAGACGTAACTCAAAGTCTGGGAAAAGGAAATACCAAACAGAGTCAGTTAAAAAATTAATAATAACAATGAAACGGCAGAGAAATACCACACAAGTGAAGGAACAATCTACAAACACACAAGATCAAATCAATGAAGAGAATTTGGACAAACTTTCTGAAAGTGATTTCAGAAGAATGATCGTAAAGATGATCAAAGTCACTGAGAACAGAATGTTAGAGAAATTGCAAGACACAACTAACACACTGAATAAAGAAATACAAGAACTTACAAAAAGAGTAACAGAGACAAACAACTCAATTGCTGAACTTAAAAACACTGCAGAAGGAATCAAGAGCAGAGTATCTGAGACAGAAGACCGGATAAGTGAGCTGGAAGATAGAATGGTGAAAGTAACCACTGAAAAACAGAATCTAGCTCAAAGAATGAAAAGAGCAGAAGAGAGCCTCAGAGACCTCTGGGATAATATCAAACGCACCAATATTCGAATTATAGGGGTCCCAGAAGAAGAAGAAAAAAAGAAAGGCTATGAGAAAAATTTTGAAGAGATTATAGTTGAAAATTTCCCCAACATGGGAAAAGAAATAGTCAATCAAGTCCAAGAAGTGCAAAGAGTACCATACAGAATCAATCCGAGAAGAAACACACCAAGACACATATTAATGAAGCTAACATAAATTAAACACAAGGACAGAATTCTCAAAGCAGCAAGAGAAAAGCAACTAGTGACATACAAAGGAAAGCCCATACGTTTAACAGCTGATCTTTCAACAGAAACTCTGCAGGCCAGAAGGGAATGGCAGGACACATTTAAACGGCTTAAAGAGAATAATCTGCAACCAAGAATCCTCTACCCTGCAAGGATCTCATTCAAAATTGATGGAGAAATCAAAAGCTTTACAGATAAGCAAAAATTAAAAGAATTTAGTCACACCAAACCAGCCTTACAACAAGTGTTAAAGGGACTTATATAGACAACAAGTATAAAAGGAGAAGATCCACGAAACAAACCCATCATAACATCTAAGCAGATGACAATAGGATCATTTGTATCAATAATTACTTTGAATGTCAATGGACTAAATGCCCCAACTAAAAGACAGAGAGTGGCTGAATGGATTCAATAACACGACCCATACATATGCTGCCTCCAGGAAACTCACTTCAGACCTAGAGACACTCATAGACTGAAAGTGAGAGGCTGGAAAAAGATATTCCATGCAAATGGAAATCAAAAGAAAGCTGGAGTAGCAACCCTCATATCAGACAAAATAGACCTCAAAATAAAGAAGATTAGAAGAGACAAGGCAGGACACTACATAATGATCAAGGGATCGATCCAAGAAGAAGACATAACAATCATAAATATCTATGCACCCAACACAGGAGCACTCCAATACATAAGACAAACACTTTCAGACATAGAAGAAGACATCAACACTAACACAATCATAGTAGGAGACTTTAACACTCCTCTCACACCAATGAACAGATCATCCAAACAGAAAATTAATAAAGAAACACAAGCCTTAAATGCCACACTAGAAGAAATGGACCTCATTGATATCTTTAGGACTTTCCATCCAAAAGCAGAAGAATACACTTTCTTCTGAAGTGCTCACAGAACATTCTCCACGATAGACCACATCTTGGGCCACAAATCAAACCTTAGTCAGTTCAAGAAACCGAAATTATATCAACCATCTTCTCGGACCACAATGCAGTGAAACTAGAGATCAACTACAGGAAAAAAAACGCTAAAAACACAAACACATGGAGATTAAACAACATATCCCTAAAAAGAGAACTGATTACCGAGCAAATCAAAGGGAAAATAAAAAAAAAATTCCTAGAAGAAAACGACAATGAACACAGACAGTGCAAAACCTATGGATACTGCAACCAAGAATCCTCTACCCTGCAAGGATCTCATTCAAAATTGATGGAGAAATCAAAAGCTTTACAGATAAGCAAAAATTAAAAGAATTTAGTCACACCAAACCAGCCTTACAACAAGTGTTAAAGGGACTTATATAGACAACAAGTATAAAAGGAGAAGATCCACGAAACAAACCCATCATAACATCTAAGCAGATGACAATAGGATCATTTGTATCAATAATTACTTTGAATGTCAATGGACTAAATGCCCCAACTAAAAGACAGAGAGTGGCTGAATGGATTCAATAACACGACCCATACATATGCTGCCTCCAGGAAACTCACTTCAGACCTAGAGACACTCATAGACTGAAAGTGAGAGGCTGGAAAAAGATATTCCATGCAAATGGAAATCAAAAGAAAGCTGGAGTAGCAACCCTCATATCAGACAAAATAGACCTCAAAATAAAGAAGATTAGAAGAGACAAGGCAGGACACTACATAATGATCAAGGGATCGATCCAAGAAGAAGACATAACAATCATAAATATCTATGCACCCAACACAGGAGCACTCCAATACATAAGACAAACACTTTCAGACATAGAAGAAGACATCAACACTAACACAATCATAGTAGGAGACTTTAACACTCCTCTCACACCAATGAACAGATCATCCAAACAGAAAATTAATAAAGAAACACAAGCCTTAAATGCCACACTAGAAGAAATGGACCTCATTGATATCTTTAGGACTTTCCATCCAAAAGCAGAAGAATACACTTTCTTCTGAAGTGCTCACAGAACATTCTCCACGATAGACCACATCTTGGGCCACAAATCAAACCTTAGTCAGTTCAAGAAACCGAAATTATATCAACCATCTTCTCGGACCACAATGCAGTGAAACTAGAGATCAACTACAGGAAAAAAAACGCTAAAAACACAAACACATGGAGATTAAACAACACATACCTAAAAAATCAACTGATTACCGAGCAAATCAAAGGAGAAATAAAACAATTCCTAGAAGAAAACGACAATGAACACACGACAGTGCAAAGCCTATGGGATACTGCAAAAGCGGTTCTAAGAGGGAAGTTTATAGCAATACAATCCTACCTCAAGAAACTAGGAAAATCTCAGATGACCTAACCTTACGCTTAAAACAACTGGAGAAAGAAGAACAAAAATGCCCCAAAGCCAGCAGAAAAGGGAAATCATAAAGATCAGAGCAGAAATAAATGATAAAGAAACGAAAGAAACAATAGTAAAGATAAATAAAACAAAAAGCTGGTTCTTTGAAAAGGTAAATAAAATCAACACACCACTGGCCAGACTCATCAAGAAAAAAAGAGAGAAGAATCAGATCACCAAAATCAAAAATGAAAAATGAGAGATTACAACAGATAATGCAGAAATCCAAAGGATTATAAGAGACTATTATGAACAACTCTATGGCAACAAACTGGACAACCTAGAAGAAATGGACAGTTTCTTGGGGAAGATTAATCTCCCAAGACTGAACCAGGAAGAAACAGAAACTTTGAACAAGCCAATCACAAGCTCAGAAATTGACTTTGTGATCAAAAATCTACACAAAAATAAAAGTCCAGGGCCAGATGGTTTCACAGCCGAATTCTACCAAACATTTAAAGAAGAGCTAATGCCTGTCCTTCTAAAACTCTTCCAAACAATTGCACAGGAAGGAACACTTCCAAACACATTCTATGAGGCTGCCATCACCCTGATACCAAAGCCAGGCAAAGACAGCACAAAAAAGGAAATTATAGGCCAATTTCACTGATGAATCTAGATGCCAAAATCCTCAATAAAATCCTAGCAAACAGAATTCAACAACACATCAAAAAGCTAATACATCATGATCAAGTCGGGTTCATCCCAGCCATGCAAGAATTCTTCAATATCCGCAAATCAATCAATGTGATACACCATATCAACAAATTGAGAGACAAAAACCAGCAGTTCAAGAAACCGAAATTATAACAACCATCTCCTCGGACCACAATGAAGTGAAACTAGAAATCAACTACAGAAAAAAAAACGCTAAAAACACAAACACATGGAGATTAAACAACACATACCTAAAAAATCAACTGATTACCGAGCAAATCAAAGGAGAAATAAAACAATTCCTAGAAGAAAACGACAATGAACACACGACAGTGCAAAGCCTATGGGATACTGCAAAAGCGGTTCTAAGAGGGAAGTTTATAGCAATACAATCCTACCTCAAGAAACTAGGAAAATCTCAGATGACCTAACCTTACGCTTAAAACAACTGGAGAAAGAAGAACAAAAATGCCCCAAAGCCAGCAGAAAAGGGAAATCATAAAGATCAGAGCAGAAATAAATGATAAAGAAACGAAAGAAACAATAGTAAAGATAAATAAAACAAAAAGCTGGTTCTTTGAAAAGGTAAATAAAATCAACACACCACTGGCCAGACTCATCAAGAAAAAAAGAGAGAAGAATCAGATCACCAAAATCAAAAATGAAAAATGAGAGATTACAACAGATAATGCAGAAATCCAAAGGATTATAAGAGACTATTATGAACAACTCTATGGCAACAAACTGGACAACCTAGAAGAAATGGACAGTTTCTTGGGGAAGATTAATCTCCCAAGACTGAACCAGGAAGAAACAGAAACTTTGAACAAGCCAATCACAAGCTCAGAAATTGACTTTGTGATCAAAAATCTACACAAAAATAAAAGTCCAGGGCCAGATGGTTTCACAGCCGAATTCTACCAAACATTTAAAGAAGAGCTAATGCCTGTCCTTCTAAAACTCTTCCAAACAATTGCACAGGAAGGAACACTTCCAAACACATTCTATGAGGCTGCCATCACCCTGATACCAAAGCCAGGCAAAGACAGCACAAAAAAGGAAATTATAGGCCAATTTCACTGATGAATCTAGATGCCAAAATCCTCAATAAAATCCTAGCAAACAGAATTCAACAACACATCAAAAAGCTAATACATCATGATCAAGTCGGGTTCATCCCAGCCATGCAAGAATTCTTCAATATCCGCAAATCAATCAATGTGATACACCATATCAACAAATTGAGAGACAAAAACCACATGATAATCTCAATCAATGCAGAAAAAGCCTTTGACAAAGTATAGCATACATTTATGATAAAAACTCTTCAGGGCTTCCCCTGGTGGTCCAGTGGGTAAGGACACCGCCTTGCAGTGCAAGTGGCGCCGGTTTGATCCCTGGCCTGAGAAGATCCCACGTGCCGCGGAGCGGCTGGACCAATGTGTCCAATTGCCGAGCCAGAGCTCTGGAGCGCATGTGCCCAGAGCCAGCACTCTGCAACGACAGAGGCCGCTGCGATGGGAGGCCCACAGGAGCCCAAGAACAAAAATGGATGAAAATAGAGAAATGAAAGACTAATAGAAGTGGCCCGCCCGCTACCCTCGCTCCCCAACCCAATCCCTGCCCAAAAATAAAGAAATAAATAAAATCTTAAAAAAAAAAAAAAAAAAAAAAAAAACTCTTCAGAAAATGGGCATAGAAGGAACCTATCTCAACATAGTGAAAGCCATCTATGAGAAACCCACAGCGAACATTATCCTCAATGGTGAAAAACTGAAAGCATTTCCTGTAAGATCAGGAACAAGACAAGGGTGTCCACTTTCACCACTCTTATTCAACATAGTCCTGGAAGTCCTAGCAACAGCAATAAGAGAAGAGAAAGAAATCAAAGGAATCCAGATTGGAAAGGAAGAAATAGAAACTATGAACAAGCCAATCACAAGCTCAGAAATTGACTTTGTGATCAAAAATCTACCCAAAAATAAAAGCCCAGGGCCAGATGGTTTCACAGCCGAATTCTACCAAACATTTAAAGAAGAGCTAATGCCTGTCCTTCTAAAACTCTTCCAAACAATTGCACAGGAAGGAACACTTCCAAACACATTCTATGAGGCTGCCATCACCCTGATACCAAAGCCAGGCAAAGACAGCACAAAAAAGGAAATTATAGGCCAATTTCACTGATGAATCTAGATGCCAAAATCCTCAATAAAATCCTAGCAAACAGAATTCAACAACACATCAAAAAGCTAATACATCATGATCAAGTCGGGTTCATCCCAGCCATGCAAGAATTCTTCAATATCCGCAAATCAATCAATGTGATACACCATATCAACAAATTGAGAGACAAAAACCACATGATAATCTCAATCAATGCAGAAAAAGCCTTTGACAAAGTATAGCATACATTTATGATAAAAACTCTTCAGGGCTTCCCCTGGTGGTCCAGTGGGTAAGGACACCGCCTTGCAGTGCAAGTGGCGCCGGTTTGATCCCTGGCCTGAGAAGATCCCACGTGCCGCGGAGCGGCTGGACCAATGTGTCCAATTGCCGAGCCAGAGCTCTGGAGCGCATGTGCCCAGAGCCAGCACTCTGCAACGACAGAGGCCGCTGCGATGGGAGGCCCACAGGAGCCCAAGAACAAAAATGGATGAAAATAGAGAAATGAAAGACTAATAGAAGTGGCCCGCCCGCTACCCTCGCTCCCCAACCCAATCCCTGCCCAAAAATAAAGAAATAAATAAAATCTTAAAAAAAAAAAAAAAAACTCTTCAGAAAATGGGCATAGAAGGAACCTATCTCAACATAGTGAAAGCCATCTATGAGAAACCCACAGCGAACATTATCCTCAATGGTGAAAAACTGAAAGCATTTCCTGTAAGATCAGGAACAAGACAAGGGTGTCCACTTTCACCACTCTTATTCAACATAGTCCTGGAAGTCCTAGCAACAGCAATAAGAGAAGAAAAGGAAATAAAAGGAATCCAGATTGAAAAGGAAGACGTCAAACTCTCTATTTGCAGATGACATGATATTATACATAGAAAATCCCAAAGACACTATTACAAAACTACTAGAATTAATCAGCGAATTCAGCAAAGTCGCAGGATACAAAATCTATATACAGAAATCACTGGCATTCCTATACACAAACAATGAAAAATCAGAAAATGAAATCAAAGAGGCAATCCCCTTCACCATTGCAACCAAAAGAATCAAATATCTAGGAATAAACCTACCCAAAGAAACAAAAGAACTGTACACTGAAAATTACAAGACACTCATGAGAGACATTAAAGAAGACTTAAACAGATGGAGAGATATTCCATGTTCCTGGATTGGAAGAATCAATATTGTGAAGATGACCATACTACCAAATGTCATCTATAGATTCAATGTGATCCCTATCAAACTATCGGTGACATTCTTCACAGAACTAGACCAAAGAATAACACAGTTCATATGGAAACATAAAAGACCTCGAATAGCCAAAGCAATCCTGAGGAAGAAGAATGGAGCTGGGGGGATCAACCTCCCCAACTTCAGACTCTACTACAAAGCAACAGTCATCAAGACAGTATGGTACTGGCACAAAAATAGAAATGTCGACCAATGGAACAAGATAGAGAGCCAGCACTCTGCAACGACCAGAGATAAACCCACACACTTATGGGTACCTTATTTTTGACAAAGGAGGCAATACTATAAAATGGGACAAAGACAGCCTCTTCAACAAGTGGTGCTGGGAAAATTAGACAGCTACATGCAAAAAAATGAAATTGGAACATTCCCTGACCCCATACACTAAGATCAACTCAAAATGGATTAAAGACCTAAATGTAAGATCAGAAACCATCAAACTCTTAGAGGAGAATATAGGCAAAACACTCAAGGACATCAATCAAAGCAAGATCTTCTCTGGCCCACCTACTAGAATAGTGGAACTCAAAAGACAAATGAACATGTGGGACCTCATGAAACTTAAAAGCTTTTGTACAGCAAAAGAAATCACAAAAAAGCTGAACAGACAGCCCACAGAGTGGGAGAAAATCATAGCAAATGAAACAGATGAAGAATTAATCTTCAAAATCTACAAGCGACTCAGACAACTCAGCACCAGAAAAATGAACAACCCAATCAAAAAATGGGAAAAGGACCTAAACAGACACCTCTCCAAAGAGGACATACAGATGGCCCAAAAGCACATGAAATGACGCTCAACCTCACTTATAATTAGAGAAATGCAAATCAAAACTACAATGAGATATCACCTCACACCCGTCAGAATGGCCATCATCCACAAATCGACAGACAATAAATGCTGGAGGTACAGAGAAGGAACACTCCATGCCCGTCAGACGAGTAAAGAGCCTTTCCCAAATCCCTTCACCATTGCAACCAAAAGAATCAAATATCTAGGAATAAACCTACCCAAAGAAACAAAAGAACTGTACACTGAAAATTACAAGACACTCATGAGAGACATTAAAGAAGACTTAAACAGATGGAGAGATATTCCATGTTCCTGGATTGGAAGAATCAATATTGTGAAGATGACCATACTACCAAATGTCATCTATAGATTCAATGTGATCCCTATCAAACTATCGGTGACATTCTTCACAGAACTAGACCAAAGAATAACACAGTTCATATGGAAACATAAAAGACCTCGAATAGCCAAAGCAATCCTGAGGAAGAAGAATGGAGCTGGGGGGATCAACCTCCCCAACTTCAGACTCTACTACAAAGCAACAGTCATCAAGACAGTATGGTACTGGCACAAAAATAGAAATGTCGACCAATGGAACAAGATAGAGAGCCAGCACTCTGCAACGACCAGAGATAAACCCACACACTTATGGGTACCTTATTTTTGACAAAGGAGGCAATACTATAAAATGGGACAAAGACAGCCTCTTCAACAAGTGGTGCTGGGAAAATTAGACAGCTACATGCAAAAAAATGAAATTGGAACATTCCCTGACCCCATACACTAAGATCAACTCAAAATGGATTAAAGACCTAAATGTAAGATCAGAAACCATCAAACTCTTAGAGGAGAATATAGGCAAAACACTCAAGGACATCAATCAAAGCAAGATCTTCTCTGGCCCACCTACTAGAATAGTGGAACTCAAAAGACAAATGAACATGTGGGACCTCATGAAACTTAAAAGCTTTTGTACAGCAAAAGAAATCACAAAAAAGCTGAACAGACAGCCCACAGAGTGGGAGAAAATCATAGCAAATGAAACAGATGAAGAATTAATCTTCAAAATCTACAAGCGACTCAGACAACTCAGCACCAGAAAAATGAACAACCCAATCAAAAAATGGGAAAAGGACCTAAACAGACACCTCTCCAAAGAGGACATACAGATGGCCCAAAAGCACATGAAATGACGCTCAACCTCACTTATAATTAGAGAAATGCAAATCAAAACTACAATGAGATATCACCTCACACCCGTCAGAATGGCCATCATCCACAAATCGACAGACAATAAATGCTGGAGAGGGTACAGAGAAAAGGGAACACTCCTGCATTGCCGGTGGGAATGTAAATTGATACAGCCTCTATGGAAGACAGTACAGAGATTTCTTAAAAAACTAAAAATAGAAGCACTCTATGACCCAGCAATCCCACTCTTAGGCTTATACCCTGATGAAATCAAATCTGAAAGAAGCACCTGTACCCCAATGTTCATTGCAGCTCTCTATACAATAGCTAGAACATGGAAGCAACCTAGATGCCCATCGACGAACAAATGGATCCAAAAGCTCTGGTACATAGATACAATGGAATACTACACAGCTGTAAAGAGAAATGCAGAAGAATCAGCCCTAATGAGGTGGCTGGATCTAGAACGTATCATAAAAAGTGAAGTCAGTCAGAAAGAGAAGGACAAATACAGTATATTAACACATATATATGGAATCTAGCAGGATGGTGATGATGGCGCACGCAGTGAAGCAATGGAAAGACAGACATGGACAGTGGACATATGGACATTGCTGGGAAGGAACAGAGGGTGGGAGGCGTAAAGGAAGTAGCATGAAGGCCTGTACTATCATAACTGAAGAAAACAGCTCTAGTCATTGCTATGTGAGAAAAGGGGATCCTTCAGGGGTGCTGTGTGATGGTTAGGAGGGGTGGGAAGCGGGGGGATATACATGTGACTGATCTGGGAACATGCATGTCTGTAAACAACAAAACTCTGTAAAAGTTAAAAGTAAAATAAAGGTTTAAAAATAAAAAAAAGATGTGAGTGGAAACACAGCAAACAATAAATTATGGGATTCAGCACAGCTCTTCTAAAAGGAACGTTTTCACAACAAATGCCTACATTAAGAAAAAAAGATTCCAATAATCAAGCTGATTTTTACCACAAGAAATGAAAAAAAGAAAAAAGAAAAAAACACCACAGAATACCAAAAAAGAAAAAGAAAAAGAAACCTAAGCAAAAGTTAGCAGATACAAGAACATAAGAAGGAACAGAGTGGCAATGAGAGAAATAAGGGTCATAAAAGCAGTAGAAAATACCAGGGCAACCACGAACTGGTCTTTGGCCCCTCCACCCCCCACCCCACGAGTTGTTTTTTTAAAGCTAAAGATTCACCCTGTCCCTGAGCAGTGGCAGGACGCTGAGGAGGAAACCGCCACGTCGGGCACCTAAGCGATTCTACCTCCACTCTCCTCGCTCCCTTTTACCACCGGAGCCGCTGGGTTCCTCTGGCGAAAAGCAGAAACCCGCCCTGGCCTAGGGCCCTCTCAGCTCCGAGGCGCCCCTCGTCCTGGAGCCCGCTTCCCACTTGAATGTCTCGCGCCTCTGCGCTCGGCCTCCCGGTTCCACCTGCTCAGAACCCCTCAGGAGCCCCTCAGTCACCGCCAATGACCGGCTCTCTTCACCTCAAGATGAAATCCGTACCTTTTTGGTCTTCTCCTCCTCTCTGCTCTCTCTTCCAAATAAACTGAGAGCTCTCGGAAACAGCAAACATTCTCCCGCCGGCGCCGCTCCTCCTGTTGAGCGAGCGCCAGGCACCACCTCTGCTCTCGCGACAGTTCCCTGGGGCGGGAACCTAGACGCTCACCCCTGCTCTCACAAGCGCTCCCAGAGAGAGGCCCTGGACACGTGCCCTGCTCTCGCGACAGTTTCGCGGGCCTGGGACCTAGCCGCTCATCCCTGCTCTCGCGACAGCTCCTTGAGAGAAGATGTGGACACCTGCCCCTGCTTTCGCGATAGTTCCCAAGGCACGGGTCTCTAGGAGTACCCCTGATCTTGTCTTAGCACCTGGGGTGAAGACCTGGACAGGGGCCCCTGATCTCCCCACGGAAAGGCCCTTGGACAGGTACAGGGACAGTGTGCCCCTCCCTGCATGACCACACAGCGACTTCTACCTGTGCTACCTCCGTCCAGCCTCTTGTAGGCTACTAGGGCCCATCCTGGGCATGTCCTGTGCTTGGCCCTCCTGATGGGTCTGGTCCATGAATCCTATGGAAGTGTGCTAGCAAAAACTCTCTTGAATCTCATGCACAGTAAATCCTCATAGGATCCTCCCTGACACCCCCCTTACTTCCTCCCTTTATCTTGCCTCCCAGTGACTTCTCGATACACGCTGGTCCCTTCACTCTCTTGCACTTTCCTCCCACAAACATGGTCCATGATCTCCTTCCTGTGGACTGAGTATTTATACTGGGTGAGTGGTTGAATCTACCAGATATAGGTATCCTGGGAGTCACAGAGATCAACCCCATAGGTGAGGTGCCTCCTTGACACCAAGAGTCATGATCCAGAATTGCAGAAGGATACTCCTGCCCCCACACAGTCACGCTCGGGGAAACCACCACAGCCAGTGTCAGAAACAAGTTCACAGCAGGTGGCCTTGTGCTGTGACAGGAACACACATGCCTCCCAGGAGCCTCTCTGCAGCCACAGGTGGTGGTGGTGGAGACCAGCCTGGGCAGGTCACTCTCCATGTGGCAGGACAAGCTGGAAGCAACCTTTCTTAGAAAAAAAGAAGAAAAAGAACCCCAGAGCCCTATTTTCCAACCACTTTTCCATTGACACAGCTTTGCTGTCACAAAACACCATTTAAAAGCAATTATGTTTCTCGTTTGTTTCTGAGCACTTTTTAATACATGAGTTTACTCATATCGTCTGGGTTTTCTTCTTTTATTCCTGTGAGTAAAAATTTTTACGATACAGTAAAAGCAGCAGGAATTAATTCTGTTGTGTTGAAAGAGGAGCATGTAGTTCATCACCTGTGAGCCCTGAAATCAGAACTGGTGTGTAACAGAGTGCTGAGGAAAAGCCGACAATGAACTGCTTAGAGGCATCTTCATGAGCCTCGAGCAACCGGACTAAACAAGCCAGGAATGAGGTCCAGGTGGAGAGACACTGAGAATGGGGGCAGGGGAACTCCTTCACTCGCAAACTTAGTCTTGGTGGTCTGATTCCATGAGCAGAGGCCTTGTTAACACCCGGGAGGTGCTCCGTGACTCTGACCATTCAAGGCTTGGCACACATTCCAGAGAGCCCACACTCCTCCTCTCATCTTTAGAGACTCCTGGGCACAGGGAATTGCAGTGAATCACCCAGCTCTGCCCCAGCCTGAGACGCTCCCAGGCACCCCCGCCCTCCACCTGACAGAGCACAGGTGTGGATGGTCAAGAGGCAGGCTGCGCACCTGTCCTGCCCCGTGAGAGTTAGGCCTTAAGTCCCTCCCTTTATCTTGCCTCCCAGTGACTTCTCGATACACGCTGGTCCCTTCACTCTCTTGCACTTTCCTCCCACAAACATGGTCCATGATCTCCTTCCTGTGGACTGAGTATTTATACTGGGTGAGTGGTTGAATCTACCAGATATAGGTATCCTGGGAGTCACAGAGATCAACCCCATAGGTGAGGTGCCTCCTTGACACCAAGAGTCATGATCCAGAATTGCAGAAGGATACTCCTGCCCCCACACAGTCACGCTCGGGGAAACCACCACAGCCAGTGTCAGAAACAAGTTCACAGCAGGTGGCCTTGTGCTGTGACAGGAACACACATGCCTCCCAGGAGCCTCTCTGCAGCCACAGGTGGTGGTGGTGGAGACCAGCCTGGGCAGGTCACTCTCCATGTGGCAGGACAAGCTGGAAGCAACCTTTCTTAGAAAAAAAGAAGAAAAAGAACCCCAGAGCCCTATTTTCCAACCACTTTTCCATTGACACAGCTTTGCTGTCACAAAACACCATTTAAAAGCAATTATGTTTCTCGTTTGTTTCTGAGCACTTTTTAATACATGAGTTTACTCATATCGTCTGGGTTTTCTTCTTTTATTCCTGTGAGTAAAAATTTTTACGATACAGTAAAAGCAGCAGGAATTAATTCTGTTGTGTTGAAAGAGGAGCATGTAGTTCATCACCTGTGAGCCCTGAAATCAGAACTGGTGTGTAACAGAGTGCTGAGGAAAAGCCGACAATGAACTGCTTAGAGGCATCTTCATGAGCCTCGAGCAACCGGACTAAACAAGCCAGGAATGAGGTCCAGGTGGAGAGACACTGAGAATGGGGCAGGGGAACTCCTTCACTCGCAAACTTAGTCTTGGTGGTCTGATTCCATGAGCAGAGGCCTTGTTAACACCCGGGAGGTGCTCCGTGACTCTGACCATTCAAGGCTTGGCACACATTCCAGAGAGCCCACACTCCTCCTCTCTCATCTTTAGAGACTCCTGGGCACAGGGAATTGCAGTGAATCACCCAGCTCTGCCCCAGCCTGAGACGCTCCCAGGCACCCCCGCCCTCCACCTGACAGAGCACAGGTGTGGATGGTCAAGAGGCAGGCTGCGCACCTGTCCTGCCCCGTGAGAGTTAGGCCTTAAGTCCCTCCCTCGCTGGAGGCAGCTTCTCTCCTGGTTCTTGCTCTGAGACTGAACAGAAGGAAGCACTCGCCTGGCTGGTCTTTACTTCAGAGCTCTGTGCAGGACGTGTCACTCAGGGTGAGCCCTGAGCACCTGAGGTCATGGTTATAGGGATGGTATTTCTGCCCTTGATCTCTCCACAGAGATTCCACTATCACACCACCTGTCATGTGGGTGACACTGTCTGCGTGGGCAGTCTGGGGAGTCTCCAGTGAGGAGCAAATGCTATCCCCAGTGCACATCACCCTCTTCCTCCTCGGGTAACTAAGACGAACTTTTGGCAATTAATGGGAAGTTCCTAATGGGCAGCCAAATAGCTGGCAGAAAACTTTTCTGTATTCCTGTGGGAAACGGGAGTTTAGAATCAAAATTAAGGGAACATTGAAGGTACATCAAACCCTTTTTTTTTTTTTTTACCACACCTCCATTTGGGCTTATTCCTCAAGGCATTATATATATGTGTGTGTGTGTATATATATATATATATATATATATATATATATATATATGCAGGTGCTTACTGATTTTTTTGGCAACAGTGTCTTTGAGACTAAATTCATGTACCGTATAACCTACCATTTTAAAATCTACCACTCAGTGACCTTACTTTATTCAGAGAGAGGTATTTGTTGTTGTTACTTAGTCTGTAAGTCTTCTCAGACTCTTTGTGACCCTATTAACTGAAGCCCACCAGGCCCATCTGTCCATGGGATTCTCCAGGCAAGAACTGGGGTGGGTTGCCATTTCCTTCTCCAGGGCATCTTCCTGGCCCAGGGATCAAACCCATGTCTCCTACGTTGGCAGAAAGATTTTGTTTACCACTGAGCCACCAGGGAAGTTCACTGTGGTCTTTACCACACATTCCAGAGAGCCCACACTCCTCCTCTCATCTTTAGAGACTCCTGGGCACAGGGAATTGCAGTGAATCACCCAGCTCTGCCCCAGCCTGAGACGCTCCCAGGCACCCCCGCCCTCCACCTGACAGAGCACAGGTGTGGATGGTCAAGAGGCAGGCTGCGCACCTGTCCTGCCCCGTGAGAGTTAGGCCTTAAGTCCCTCCCTCGCTGGAGGCAGCTTCTCTCCTGGTTCTTGCTCTGAGACTGAACAGAAGGAAGCACTCGCCTGGCTGGTCTTTACTTCAGAGCTCTGTGCAGGACGTGTCACTCAGGGTGAGCCCTGAGCACCTGAGGTCATGGTTATAGGGATGGTATTTCTGCCCTTGATCTCTCCACAGAGATTCCACTATCACACCACCTGTCATGTGGGTGACACTGTCTGCGTGGGCAGTCTGGGGAGTCTCCAGTGAGGAGCAAATGCTATCCCCAGTGCACATCACCCTCTTCCTCCTCGGGTAACTAAGACGAACTTTTGGCAATTAATGGGAAGTTCCTAATGGGCAGCCAAATAGCTGGCAGAAAACTTTTCTGTATTCCTGTGGGAAACGGGAGTTTAGAATCAAAATTAAGGGAACATTGAAGGTACATCAAACCCTTTTTTTTTTTTTTTACCACACCTCCATTTGGGCTTATTCCTCAAGGCATTATATATATGTGTGTGTGTGTATATATATATATATATATATATATATATATATATGCAGGTGCTTACTGATTTTTTTGGCAACAGTGTCTTTGAGACTAAATTCATGTACCGTATAACCTACCATTTTAAAATCTACCACTCAGTGACCTTACTTTATTCAGAGAGAGGTATTTGTTGTTGTTACTTAGTCTGTAAGTCTTCTCAGACTCTTTGTGACCCTATTAACTGAAGCCCACCAGGCCCATCTGTCCATGGGATTCTCCAGGCAAGAACTGGGGTGGGTTGCCATTTCCTTCTCCAGGGCATCTTCCTGGCCCAGGGATCAAACCCATGTCTCCTACGTTGGCAGAAAGATTTTGTTTACCACTGAGCCACCAGGGAAGTTCACTGTGGTCTTTACCACACTCAATTTTAGGAAATTTTCATCAACCTGAAAAAAAAGCCCATATCCTTTTTCTCCTTTTTTCAGATTTCTTATATTAAACTTTTAATTTTGTGTTAGAGTATAAGCAGTTAACCATGTTGTGACCGTTTCAGGTGGACAGCAAAGAGACTCAACCATACGTATACATGTATCCATTCTCCCCCAAACTCCTCTCCCATCCAGCCTTCCACATAATACTCAGTACATTTTCATGTCTCTAAAATAATGAGCATCATCACCAGTTCTGGAGTCTAGTACTCCTTTGACTTTATTTTAAACATTTCAGGTGACTTCCTTGGAAGCCCAGTGGTTAGGATTCTGCACTTTCCAGTGCAGGGATGCAAGTTCGATCCCCGGTTGAGGAACCAAGTTCCCAAATGTCATCCAGCCAAGAAACCCTTTTTCCTGGTGTAGAAAGAAGTATCTATCACTGTCGTGTACAGAAAGCTCCATAGTGTACATTGAATCCAGTTTGGTGGCCTGTTCTTTGACCCTTGCCTTTTCCAGCTTGGCAACGGGAATCACTGAATTTGGACCCAGGACACTGCCTTCCCAATAATGGTGGATCTCGTCATATCTGTCATGGTAATCAGTCCTGACGGCTTCCACCAGCTCAGCCTGAGCAGCCTTGTCTTCTGAGCTGACTGGTGTGAAGGCACTGGTGGTTAAGGTCTTCCTGTGGATCAGACACCCTAGCCTGGCCTTCTCCTTGAACCACTGTCTTTTTATTATTAATATTAAAAAAATTTTTTTAACTGGAGAATAATTGCTTAGTAATGTTGTGTTGGTGTCTGCAATACAATGTGAATCAGCCATAAGTACAGATATTGCCTCCATCTTCAGCCTCCCTACCCACCCCACAGGTCATCACAGAGCACCAAGTCAACCACCCTGTGCTATACAGCAGCTTCCCACAAGCCATCTGTTTGACACACAGTAATGTATGTATGTTAAGACTCCTCTCTCCAGAAAAGGGAACCCTCTTGCAATGTTGGTGGGAATGTTAAGTTGATACAGCCACTATAGAAGACAGTATGGAAATTCCTTTAAAAACTACGAATAAAACTATCTTGCACATACTTAAAAAAAAAAAAGACTCCTCTCTCCGTTCACCCCACCCTCTCCTTCCCGCGCTATGTCCAAAAGTCCGTTCTCTATCTCTGCGTCTCTATTCCTGCCCAGCAAATAGCTTCATATACCATTTTTATAAGTTCCATATGTGTGTGTTAATATATCATATTTGTTGTTGTCTTTCTGACTTATTTCCCTCTGTATAACAGGCTCTAGGCTCATCCCCCTCAGTTCAACTGAGGTTCAGGACCCCCCATTTTATTGTACACAGTGAGCAGGAGGACCGCCAGCTCTGTGCTCTACAGTAGGTCCTTATTAGTTATCTCATTTGTATAAAGTAGTGTGAAAAATGAAGTAAATTTAAAATTACTTCTATTCCATTATTTTGAAGATAAAGATTTATTCATGGTGTAGAAAGAAGTATCTATCACTGTCGTGTACAGAAAGCTCCATAGTGTACATTGAATCCAGTTTGGTGGCCTGTTCTTTGACCCTTGCCTTTTCCAGCTTGGCAACGGGAATCACTGAATTTGGACCCAGGACACTGCCTTCCCAATAATGGTGGATCTCGTCATATCTGTCATGGTAATCAGTCCTGACGGCTTCCACCAGCTCAGCCTGAGCAGCCTTGTCTTCTGAGCTGACTGGTGTGAAGGCACTGGTGGTTAAGGTCTTCCTGTGGATCAGACACCCTAGCCTGGCCTTCTCCTTGAACCACTGTCTTTTTATTATTAATATTAAAAAAATTTTTTTAACTGGAGAATAATTGCTTAGTAATGTTGTGTTGGTGTCTGCAATACAATGTGAATCAGCCATAAGTACAGATATTGCCTCCATCTTCAGCCTCCCTACCCACCCCACAGGTCATCACAGAGCACCAAGTCAACCACCCTGTGCTATACAGCAGCTTCCCACAAGCCATCTGTTTGACACACAGTAATGTATGTATGTTAAGACTCCTCTCTCCAGAAAAGGGAACCCTCTTGCAATGTTGGTGGGAATGTTAAGTTGATACAGCCACTATAGAAGACAGTATGGAAATTCCTTTAAAAACTACGAATAAAACTATCTTGCACATACTTAAAAAAAAGACTCCTCTCTCCGTTCACCCCACCCTCTCCTTCCCGCGCTATGTCCAAAAGTCCGTTCTCTATCTCTGCGTCTCTATTCCTGCCCAGCAAATAGCTTCATATACCATTTTTATAAGTTCCATATGTGTGTGTTAATATATCATATTTGTTGTTGTCTTTCTGACTTATTTCCCTCTGTATAACAGGCTCTAGGCTCATCCCCCTCAGTTCAACTGAGGTTCAGGACCCCCCATTTTATTGTACACAGTGAGCAGGAGGACCGCCAGCTCTGTGCTCTACAGTAGGTCCTTATTAGTTATCTCATTTGTATAAAGTAGTGTGAAAAATGAAGTAAATTTAAAATTACTTCTATTCCATTATTTTGAAGATAAAGATAATTCATAGGCATTTAATTCCTGATTATTAAGAGGAGGTTGTCTATTGCTAAGTATACTTTCACTATGTATTGATCACATATATTATCTTTTATACATTCTAATATGAAAAACAGCAAGTAAAATTATGATATTTTTAGATAAATAGACGCTGAAACAATTCTCTCACAGTAGAACTAACTCCTCAAAAGTTAAAGGGAGGGCTTCCCCTGGTGGTCCAGTGGGTAAGGACACTGCCTTGCAGTGCAAGGGGCGCCGGTTCGAGCCCTGGCCTGGGAAGATCCCACGTGCCGCCGAGCGGCTGGACCGACGTGTCCAATTGCCAAGCTGGAGCTCTGGAGCGCATGCACCCAGAGCCAGCACTCTGCAACGACAGATGCCACCTCGATGGGAGGCCCACAGGAGCCAAAGAACAAAGACAGATGAAAATAGAGAAATGAAGGACCAATAGAAGTGGCCCGCCCGCTCCCCTCCCTCCCCAACCAGACTCCAGCCCTAAAATAAATAAACAAATAAATCTTTTTTAAAAAAAAGTTAAAGGGAATTCTTCACTCAGAAGACAAATTGTACCAAAGAGAAAAACACTTCCAGAAAAGAACTACAAGCATTGGAAAAGGTAATCACATTGACACACGCATACCCTCTACTTTTTCTTCATTTCTTATTTTCTATAAGACACCACTAGCTCATGACAGCTAAAACCATAGCATTAACGGTCAGCAATCATCTACATAGATACACTATTTGGGGATCCATACCTGATGACCAGAATATCGTCCAGTAGTACCCACAGCTGGCAGTACCCAGAGCTGGTAGTATGCACAGCCATTGTTCCTGTGCTGTTGATGCTCACATTTGGAAGGCAGAAGTCTGTCTTCCTCCCGCTGGCATCCGGAACTGGACTGGCATTGCACTTTCTGCCTTCAGGAGAGTGAACATCACAGTCCCAATGCCCATTTGGGGGCCTCTGGCACTGCAGGGTCACCTCTTGTTCTTCAGTCACCACACCCCTTTGGTGAGCTTGGAGGAAAGGTTTATACAGACATCCTAGGAGAGAAGAAGGGCTCAGAGTCACAGGGAGAAGCCCCCACTGACCCTGTTCTCCTAGCAGGGGGTTCTCATAGGATGTGGGAATGACCTCATGCCCTTTCTACTTGAAACTATCCAGGAAGGAGATTTTTTGTCCTACAAGTCCTAGATAAAACGAAGCCAGCAATTCCGTCCCTGTCCTTTCCCATCTTCCCCGCCCCACAACTACACTAGAGAGGAGACTCCCTCTCCACCTCTTCCTCCCATTCCTCCCTCGCTCCCTGTCCCTAGGGAGACACTCTAATAATGAGCAGTGTTGGGCATTGAGGTCGAGTTGTTCTCCCTACGACTTAGGAGGAACCGATATCTAGTTCTCTGTTTTCCCATCTGTAAAGTGGGTGGATTGGGTTTGACTTTGCAGCCCCATCCAGGTCTGGTTCCCTCCTTCAAACCTCAATCTCCCACATCCACATATGTTGGATACGCAGTACCAGGGTCACTTGATGCTACTAAGAACAAACACAAACGTTCCACTTGGAGTCTCTCCTCCTGGCTTTTCAGCAAGTCAGTACACTCAGGCAGGTAATAGGACTTCAAAACTCAGTTCTGGGGGCTTCTTTGGTGGTCCAGTGGGTAAGGACACCACCTTGCAGTGCAAGGGGCGCCGGTTCGATCCCTGGCCTGGAAGGATCCCATATGCCGCAGAGCAGCTGGACTGATGTATCCAACTACCGAGCCAGAGCTCTGAAGCACATGCGCCCAAAGCTGGTGCTCTTCTGCGAGAGAGGCCACTGTGGCGGGAGGCTCACACTGGCCAAAAGAACAAAGATGGAAATAAATGAAAGACCAATGGAAGTGGCCCCCCAAAACCCTCAGTTCTGCTTCATTTCATAGTTAAGCACCCTAATCAAGACCACTAAAAAAAAAAACCCGGGGTTGAAATCGTGCTGTTTTATACTGTCTACCCACATTTTAGATTTCCCAGTCTTTCTGCTGGATCTAGATTTTAGGTCAGTTTCTAAAACAAAAGAACACATTAACAAATACTGCTCATTTTTCCTCAAATCATGTTTGTGTGTGTGTGCGTGTGTCTGTGTTAGGCATGGGGGTCCTTACATCAAGGAGGGGACTCATGCCCAGAATTTTTTTGTCCTTTTTTTTTTTTTTCTTTATTTTAAAGGTTTTACAGAGTTTTGTTGTTCACAGACATGTGTGTTCCCAGATCAGTCATATGCATATCCCTGGTCCCTACCCACCCCCCCAACTTTCCCCTTTCCCACCCCTCCAGATCATCGCCCCATGCCATTGTAAGCACTCCTATTCCCTTAGCACAATGACAGTAGCTATCTTTTCCACACAGGACAGTATAGGTTTCCATGTTACTCCCTCCATGCCTCCCCCTCCCTATTTCTTCGCCACAATGTCCCTATGTCTATGCTGTGTCTATTTTTCCATGAGTTCACTGCATGTGTTATCAAGATCGTCCTACTAGATTCCATATATGTGTGTTAGTATACTGTATTTGTCTTTCTCTTTTTGACTTACTTCACTTTTGATGATAGGTTCTAGAGCCAGCCACTTCATTAGGACTGAGTCTTCTGCATTTCTTTTAACAACTGAGTAGTATTCCATTGTATATATGTACCAGAGCTTCTGTATCCATTCATTCGTCGATGAACACCTAGGTTGCTTCCATGTTCTGGCTATTGTATAGAGAGCTCATGCCCAGAATTTTAAATAAAATAGAATGTATCACCTCATCCATGTAACAGAAGTAAATATTGCTTTGTGAAACTTAAATTTTAGTTCATAAGATATAAAAATGGATGTGTGTCAGGGTTGAGATATACCCTTTGCTTCTTTTTTTGGATTTTAATTTAATTAACTAATTTATTTATTTTTGGCTATTCAGGGATTTTACCACTGCCACAGGCTCTTCTCTAGTTGCAGGGAGTCAGGGCTACTCTCTAGTTGAGGTGAGCAGGCTTCTTGTTACAGTGACTTCTCTTGTTGTGGTAGTTGTGGCTCGTGGGCTGAGTTGCTTTGCAGCATGTGGAATATTTCCAGATCAGGGATAGAACCCGTCTCCTGCATTGGCAGATGAACTCTTCACCACTGAGCTACCAGGAAAACCCCTACCCTTTGCTTCTCAATCTATGCCCTTTTCCCAAAAGGAAAGGGAAGGTAAAGCAGCTGACCTAAAGGTGTTGCCATCATTCTGTTACCAAAAGGAACTTGTGGGTTCAGCTGCTCACCACTCAAAAGCCAATAAACAGGGCCTCCCTGGTGGTCCAGTGGGTGAAGGGTGAAGAGTCTGCCTTGCAATGCAAGAGGCATTGGTTTGATCCCTGGCCCAGGAAAATCCCATGGGCCACAAAGCAACTGGACCAGTGTGTCCAATGACGAGCCCATGCTCTGGAGCGCATGCACCCAGAGCCAGTGCTCTGCAGTAAGAGAGGCCACTGCAATGGGAGGCCCACACAAGCCAAAGAATAAAATATGGATGAAAATAAATATAAAAATAAATAAATAAAAAGAGGCATGATGGCAGGGGGGAAGCCAATAAACGGGCCAGGTTGGTGGAAAGGAAAGTTTGCTTAATTTCAGATGCCAGCAGCTGGTTAGGGGGAAGGGTCGTGGACATCTGTCCAAAGGCTGATTCTCCCCCTTGACAGGCAGGGGTGAGAGCTTTTACAGACAGAGTGGGGCGGGGCGACATGCAGAAACAGCACAGTCATCTCTAACGGTCATCTTCCAATTGGCCATCAGGGGTCTGACCAGCATCATCATGGCTGTTTTTGGGTACAGTTGGTCTGTTTGTTTCCATTTTCTTGAGGTCAGCTCTCAGAATTGCGGCAGCTCATGTTCTGGGTACAGTCCAGTCATCTCGCAGTCAACTTCTCCACCCTGGGGTTTCGGCGCGGATAAGACAGCTCACAGGATATCTACAGTCCTTGAGAAAGAACTAAAGGTCCTCAACTCTGCTTAGTGACTACGTGATTATTATTTTGTCTCCTTTGTTTTCCCATGTTCTCAGTTCTCTGATTAAGCTTATTGTTTGAAGTTTGCCACAGACAAAAGGTAGGCAGAGGACCTGGGGGTGGGACCATGACCCCAGAGTCCTGCTCTGTTTCAATTCTTCATGTGTTGGGGACAAATTATCTCTTTAATTCAGCCGTCCCCAACCTTTCTGGCACCTGGGACTAGTTTCGTGGAAGACTGTTTTTCCACGAACCAGAGAGAAGGGGATAGTTTCAGGAGGATTCAGACATATGACCTTCACCGTGCACTTTACGTCTATTATTCTTACCTCGGCTCCACCTCAGATCATCAGGCATGAGATCCCAGGATGTAAGGACCTCTGCTATAATTTGAGATGGGACCTATTATTAGTTTTTCCTTTCACAGGTGAAAACTCAAAAGGATTTGAGGTTGCTCAAGGCTATAGAAAAGAGAAGTTGGGAATTTTAATGAAAACAGAAGAGGATGTGCGTTCTGCCAAAATCAGGCATAAATACAAGTGAGCAGTAAGACTGGCTTAGGGGGCTTCCCTGGTGGTCCAGTGGGTAAGGACACCGCCTTGCAGTGCAAGGGGTGCCGGTTCGATCCCTGGCCTGGGAAGATCCCACGTGCCACCGAGCGGCTGGACCAATGTGTCCAATTACCGAGCCAGAGCTCTGGAGCACATGCGCCCAGAGCTAGTGCTTTGTGACAACAGACGCCGCCGCGATGGGAGGCCCACACGGGCCAAGGAACAAAGATGGATGAAACTAGACAAATGAAAGACCAGTGGAAGTGGCCTGCCCACCCCCTCCCCCCCCCCCCCCCCCCAAAAAAAAAAAAAAATGTAAAAAAAAAAAAAAAAAAAAAAAACGACGACTGGCTTAGTGATGGAAAATGTGTGAATGAGCACAAGAAAGGCATCAGAGTAGGCACATACAATGAGAATTAAACTAAAAATTTGAGCGAAACTCTGGAAGTAGCCAGGGCTTCCGCATGGAAGCATTTAGGGTCCAGGTCAAAGGTCTACTGCCCACATTCACTGGCTGTTGGCAGGGCAACAGACACCCATCTTACTGATAACAGAGCTGTGAGCCAATGAAGCTGAAATTGGACAAGAAATTCTTCCAGGTCTGAGCTTGGTCTTCCTCTGGGGACTGAGCAGGATTAAGGTGTGCTGGTAACCAAGAGATTTGCCACAGACAAAAGGTAGGCAGAGGACCTGGGGGTGGGACCATGACCCCAGAGTCCTGCTCTGTTTCAATTCTTCATGTGTTGGGGACAAATTATCTCTTTAATTCAGCCGTCCCCAACCTTTCTGGCACCTGGGACTAGTTTCGTGGAAGACTGTTTTTCCACGAACCAGAGAGAAGGGGATAGTTTCAGGAGGATTCAGACATATGACCTTCACCGTGCACTTTACGTCTATTATTCTTACCTCGGCTCCACCTCAGATCATCAGGCATGAGATCCCAGGATGTAAGGACCTCTGCTATAATTTGAGATGGGACCTATTATTAGTTTTTCCTTTCACAGGTGAAAACTCAAAAGGATTTGAGGTTGCTCAAGGCTATAGAAAAGAGAAGTTGGGAATTTTAATGAAAACAGAAGAGGATGTGCGTTCTGCCAAAATCAGGCATAAATACAAGTGAGCAGTAAGACTGGCTTAGGGGGCTTCCCTGGTGGTCCAGTGGGTAAGGACACCGCCTTGCAGTGCAAGGGGTGCCGGTTCGATCCCTGGCCTGGGAAGATCCCACGTGCCACCGAGCGGCTGGACCAATGTGTCCAATTACCGAGCCAGAGCTCTGGAGCACATGCGCCCAGAGCTGGTGCTTTGTGACAACAGACGCCGCCGCGATGGGAGGCCCACACGGGCCAAGGAACAAAGATGGATGAAACTAGACAAATGAAAGCCCAGTGGAAGTGGCCTGCCCACCCCTTCCCTCCCCACCCCCGCCAAAATAAATAAATAAATGTTAAAAAAAAAAAAAAAAAAAAAAACGACGACTGGCTTAGTGATGGAAAATGTGTGAATGAGCACAAGAAAGGCATCAGAGTAGGCACATACAATGAGAATTAAACTAAAAATTTGAGCGAAACTCTGGAAGTAGCCAGGGCTTCCGCATGGAAGCATTTAGGGTCCAGGTCAAAGGTCTACTGCCCACATTCACTGGCTGTTGGCAGGGCAACAGACACCCATCTTACTGATAACAGAGCTGTGAGCCAATGAAGCTGAAATTGGACAAGAAATTCTTCCAGGTCTGAGCTTGGTCTTCCTCTGGGGAGGATCTGAGCAGGACTTTGGCAGAGGTGTGCTGGTAACCAAGAGATGTGAGGAAGAGAAAGAGGGTGACTTAAGTTTAAAAGGTGAACTTGAGGGACGTCTCTGGTGGTTCAGGGGCTACAACTCTGCACTCCTAATGCAGGGGGCCCAAGTTCAATCCCTAGTCAGGGAACTAGATCCCATAGGCTACAACTAAGTCCCAAGACCCATAGCAGCCAAGTAAAATATAATAATAATAAATAAATAAAAGGTGTGCTGGAACAGGAAAATGGAAAAGCAACAAACACACTAGAATTTCATTTGGTTCTGGGAGTCTAATAGAACTACCTTTTATACAGTAACTGTCATTTATTGAGAATTTTCTCTGAGCCAGTCACTGTTTTAAACCCTTCCAGGGCACTGTCCACTTAATCCTAAGGCAGCGGATGCTTCCATTTCACCACCAGGGCAGCTGAGACTGAAGAAGAGTCACTTTTTTAATATACCACAGGGAGCGAGCAGCCACACTGGGATTCAAATTCAGGTCTTACTGGTGAGGAAGGTTTAACCACTCAGGGATCGTGCCTTCCAGAGATCTGGGAGGTCAGGGAGAGATGACCCCAAAGGAAGTGGAGCAAGGTGAGGGCTACTTGGGGAGCTGGGCTGTGGGGCTGCTGGAGGGGCGCTCCAACCCTAGGAGGCCCTGTGTCTTCTCCATTTTCTCTGGGAAGTCTTCTGGCGCTCAGGCTCAGGCATCGCCAGAGGCGAGATTCTGGCCGCACCAGTCAAAAACGACCAGCACAGCCAGCGCGAAGAGGACCAGGCCCCCCAGCCCCAGGCGGAGGAGGTTGGCCCGGGTGTAGTCCAAGGAGACGGAGCCTGTAGGCCAGCAAGGGAGAGAAGCAGTCAGCGTCCTAGTCAAACAAACTGCAGTCTTGGCCCACCCTCTGAGTCTCTACCCTCATGAAGGAGCTGAGAGACAACTTCCAGTCTCAGCACGAAGGGGCTGCAAGGGAGCAGGGGCCTGGGCCCCTGGTCTGAGGGAGTAGGGCTGAGGGCTGGACCCCTGGGTCTGAGGGAGGAAGGATGGGGGCTGGACCCCTGGATCTGAGGGAGAAGGGCTGGGGGCCTGGACCCCTAGGTCTGAGGGAGGAGGGCTGGGGACTGGACCCCTGGGTCTGAGCGAGAAAGGCTTGGGGCATGGATCCCTGGGTCTGAGGGAGGACGGCTGGGGGGCTGGACCCCTGGGTCTGAGGGAGCAGGGGCTGGGGCTTGAACCCCTGGCGTCCCTCACCCTCTGCGCGGATGACCAGCGACTCGCTGCGCGTGGACAGCACGTAGGGGGCGGAGGGCGTGTGGTAGTAGCAGCTGTAGGTACCCGATGCCTGGGCGCCGAGCAGTGGGAAGTCGGCCCAGGGCAGCGCCGAGTCCAGGTACTGCAGCGGGGCCGCCACGCCCTCGCGGTACAGCGCGAAGCTCATGCCGGGCAGGCGGCCGGCGCAGCGCAGACTCACGTTGGCCCCGGGCGCCACCACCGGCCCGGGCAGCGCCACCAGCGACGGGCGCGGCAGCTTGTCTGCGGGGGACAAAGCCAGGGACAGAGCAGTGAGCGTCTGGACTCCGTGCTCCTCTCGCCATCCCTCGCCTCCCGGCTTGCCCTCTCCCCAGCCCGTCCTTTCCTCTCCGCTCCTCCTCCTCCTAGTCTCCCGGGCGGTCTCTCTCTGCCCGCTCTCTCTCGACTCTAGCCAGTGTCCATGACTCTCGCCTTCCCTGCGGGCCTCCCTCAGCTCCTCAGTGTCTTCTCCATTTTCTCTGGGAAGTCTTCTGGCGCTCAGGCTCAGGCATCGCCAGAGGCGAGATTCTGGCCGCACCAGTCAAAAACGACCAGCACAGCCAGCGCGAAGAGGACCAGGCCCCCCAGCCCCAGGCGGAGGAGGTTGGCCCGGGTGTAGTCCAAGGAGACGGAGCCTGTAGGCCAGCAAGGGAGAGAAGCAGTCAGCGTCCTAGTCAAACAAACTGCAGTCTTGGCCCACCCTCTGAGTCTCTACCCTCATGAAGGAGCTGAGAGACAACTTCCAGTCTCAGCACGAAGGGGCTGCAAGGGAGCAGGGGCCTGGGCCCCTGGTCTGAGGGAGTAGGGCTGAGGGCTGGACCCCTGGGTCTGAGGGAGGAAGGATGGGGGCTGGACCCCTGGATCTGAGGGAGAAGGGCTGGGGGCCTGGACCCCTAGGTCTGAGGGAGGAGGGCTGGGGACTGGACCCCTGGGTCTGAGCGAGAAAGGCTTGGGGCATGGATCCCTGGGTCTGAGGGAGGACGGCTGGGGGGCTGGACCCCTGGGTCTGAGGGAGCAGGGGCTGGGGCTTGAACCCCTGGCGTCCCTCACCCTCTGCGCGGATGACCAGCGACTCGCTGCGCGTGGACAGCACGTAGGGGGCGGAGGGCGTGTGGTAGTAGCAGCTGTAGGTACCCGATGCCTGGGCGCCGAGCAGTGGGAAGTCGGCCCAGGGCAGCGCCGAGTCCAGGTACTGCAGCGGGGCCGCCACGCCCTCGCGGTACAGCGCGAAGCTCATGCCGGGCAGGCGGCCGGCGCAGCGCAGACTCACGTTGGCCCCGGGCGCCACCACCGGCCCGGGCAGCGCCACCAGCGACGGGCGCGGCAGCTTGTCTGCGGGGGACAAAGCCAGGGACAGAGCAGGGAGCGTCTGGACTCCGTGCTCCTCTCTCGCCATCCCTCGCCTCCCGGC
This sequence comes from Tragulus kanchil, assembly GCA_022376925.1. NCBI lineage: Eukaryota > Metazoa > Chordata > Mammalia > Artiodactyla > Tragulidae > Tragulus > Tragulus kanchil. Next base: position 132,387,274 of record JAIOJX010000031.1, read on the forward strand.
TTGCCCTCTCCCCCAGCCCGTCCTTTCCTCTCCGCTCCTCCTCCTCTCCTAGTCTCCCGGGCGGTCTCTCTCTGCCCGCCTCTCTCCTCGACTCTAGCCAGTGTCCATGACTCTCGCCTTCCCTGCGGGCCTCCCTCAGCTCCTCAGTGTCCGTGTCCCTGTGGCTCTGTTTGGCCCTGTATCTCCCAGCCTCTGTGTCTCTGCCTCTCTCTCTCCCACTTCTCCCCACCGTCCCTGTGCTCACTAAAAGTTTTGGTTTTTAACCTCTCACTCCTGCGTGCTTCACTTCCCAGGGCCTGTGTCTCTCTCCCAGGGTTTCTCAGCTTCTTGTGGAGGCTTAGTTCCCCGACCAGGGATTGAACCTGCATCCTTGACCATGAGAGAGTGGAATCCTAACCACTGGACCCCCGAGGATTCCTACTAGTGACATTTCTGGATAACTCTGGATGAGTCTTTGGAGGTGGGCGGGGTCTACTGACCTGTACCCTGGAGGATGTTTTACAACATCTCTGGCCGCTGTACCCAGGGGATGCCAGTAGCACAGCCTTCCCCAGTCCTGACAAGCAGACCTGTCTCCACATATTGCCACACTAGGGGCTGGGAAGGCACAATCACCCCCAATTGAGAGTCACCCCTGTTTCTATGGCATTCATTCTCTCCCTCCCTCCCTGTCATTCTCTCTCTCTCCATGTAGCTCTTTTTGTATGTGTCCTTATGCAGGCTTCTCATCATAGAGAGATCCCTCCTCCCACCATCCCACGGCGCCCCCTCGCCACAGCCCTCCTCCAGGACCTCACCTGTCACCAGTAGTTCCAGGGCATCACTGGGAGGGGACCAGATGCCTGGTCCCCAGCCTAGCCTCCGGTAGCTGCAGTGATACTGCCCACCCTGGGCTGGGGTCACCTCCTCCAGGAAGAACTCTGCTACTTCCGCAGACACATCCCGGTGAAACACAGGAGTGATTTCTCCAGACCTCAAGAGTGCAAATCTCCAGGCGGGCTGGGGTGCCTGGCACCTCAAGGTGATGTTGACCCCAGGGGTCACAACAGCAGCGGGCTGAGCCACTAGCCACGGCTTGGGGTATGCCGCTGGGGACACTGAATAAATGCGGTGGCCTGGGTCCTTGGTCATCCTGGGAGCCCGAGGAGATGAGAGGGCAGCTGGAGGAGGAACAGCTCCTTGAGGATCCCTGAGCCATCCTCAGCCTCAGACCCCTGCTTGTAGCATAGGGAGACCTAGCCCAACCAAGACTATCCAAACTAGCCGCACATCCTCAGAGGGCCTGGACATCAATTCCTGACCTTGACTCCCTGTTTTGTTGTTGTTTTCTTTTTAAACCTGTTTTTACTTATTGGGCTGCACTGGGTCTTAGTTGCAGCACATGGGATTTTTTTTTTCTTTTATTGGTTTCTTATTCATTTATTTTCATCCATCTTTATTCTTTGGCCCGTGCGGGCCTCCCATTGCAGCAGCCTCGCTCATTGCAGAGCACCAGGTCTGGGCACATGCGCTCCAGAGCACTGGCTCGTAATTGGACACACCAGTCCAGCTGCTCCACAGCACGTGGGATCTTCCCAGGCCAGGGATGGAACCAGTGTCCCTTGCATTGTAAGGTGAATTCTTTACCCACTGGACCACCAGGGAAGCCCACACATGGGATCTTTAGCTGTGGCATGGGGGATGTAGTTCCCCAACCAGGAATCAAACCCTTGCCCCATGCATTGGGACCATGGAGTCTTAACCCCTGGACCACCAGGGGAGTCCCTACGCCCCAGTTTTTAAACATCACTCAAGGGATAGGGTCCCAGAAATCTGCGACTTCAAATGGCCCTCCAGAAAACTTGGAACGTATTTGACATATTTCAATAGTCGCCAAAACTTGCCATCTACTTGGAGGGAAAATATTCTTGGATTCCTACCTCACACCAATTCCCCAAACAAATTCTAGATTAATATAACAAACAACATGGGTTTAAAAAACAAACAAACAAACATACACTTAATCCCCTGCACTGGCAGTGGATTAAGAATCCTGCTGCCAGTGCAGGGGACATGGGTTTAACCCTTGGTTCGGGAAGATCCCACCTGCCCTGGAGCAATTATGCCTATGAGCGGCAACTACTAAGCCTGTGCTCAGCAACAAGAGAAGCCACCAGCATGAGACGCCTGTGTGCTGCAATTAGAGAAAGCCCATGCTCAGCAACGAAGATCCAGCGCAGCAAAAAGTAAGTAAATAAATAAATATAAAGCGAATGAGGAAGGGTAGAGGGAAAGAAAGGAGGAAAGGGAAGTAAGGAAATCTGGGGTGAGGGTGGGCACAAGAAAAAAACCTGAGTAGTTGGAAATAGGATGTCAGAAACACATAGGAGAACAGGGGAAGTGTCACTCATCGGTCGAGTGATGTCTGCATGACACATCAGCTCTAAAGAAGGTTGGGGGTGGGGAGGTTTGGTCTTGTTAGAGTCTTCAGCTGCCCCCAGTCCCATCTCACTGGGTACCCTGGAATCTACATCCTCCAGCTCTCTGGGGGAAACCGGAATTTGGCCCTGCGGGCCTCCCATTGCAGCAGCCTCGCTCTTGCAGAGCACCAGGTCTGGGCACATGCGCTCAGAGCACTGGCTCGTACTTGGACACACCAGTCCAGCTGCTCCACAGCACGTGGGATCTTCCCAGGCCAGGGATGGAACCAGTGTCCCTTGCATTGTAAGGTGAATTCTTTACCCACTGGACCACCAGGGAAGCCCACACATGGGATCTTTAGCTGTGGCATGGGGGATGTAGTTCCCCAACCAGGAATCAAACCCTTGCCCCATGCATTGGGACCATGGAGTCTTAACCCCTGGACCACCAGGGGAGTCCCTACGCCCCAGTTTTTAAACATCACTCAAGGGATAGGGTCCCAGAAATCTGCGACTTCAAATGGCCCTCCAGAAAACTTGGAACGTATTTGACATATTTCAATAGTCGCCAAAACTTGCCATCTACTTGGAGGGAAAATATTCTTGGATTCCTACCTCACACCAATTCCCCAAACAAATTCTAGATTAATATAACAAACAACATGGGTTTAAAAAACAAACAAACAAACATACACTTAATCCCCTGCACTGGCAGTGGATTAAGAATCCTGCTGCCAGTGCAGGGGACATGGGTTTAACCCTTGGTTCGGGAAGATCCCACCTGCCCTGGAGCAATTATGCCTATGAGCGGCAACTACTAAGCCTGTGCTCAGCAACAAGAGAAGCCACCAGCATGAGACGCCTGTGTGCTGCAATTAGAGAAAGCCCATGCTCAGCAACGAAGATCCAGCGCAGCAAAAAGTAAGTAAATAAATAAATATAAAGCGAATGAGGAAGGGTAGAGGGAAAGAAAGGAGGAAAGGGAAGTAAGGAAATCTGGGGTGAGGGTGGGCACAAGAAAAAAACCTGAGTAGTTGGAAATAGGATGTCAGAAACACATAGGAGAACAGGGGAAGTGTCACTCATCGGTCGAGTGATGTCTGCATGACACATCAGCTCTAAAGAAGGTTGGGGGTGGGGAGGTTTGGTCTTGTTAGAGTCTTCAGCTGCCCCCAGTCCCATCTCACTGGGTACCCTGGAATCTACATCCTCCAGCTCTCTGGGGGAAACCGGAATCTTGTCCAGACTTCCTCCTCTCTCAGCAACTATAAATTCAGCCTTCCAATCCCCACTTATTTAAGAGAGCAGAAGGCTGGACCCAGGGAATCCCTTGGTGGTCCAGCAGTTAGGGCTCAGCGTGCTCATTGCCATTGGCTAGGGTTGATCCGTGGTTGGGGAACAAAACTCCCACAAGCCATGCCAAGCAGCCAAAACAGAAGTCTATACCCAAGCCTCACTTGCCTGTACACCCAAGAATTCAGACGCTTGGACGCCCCCTTTTCAGGAGACAGTAATCTGAGCACATGGTTCTCCTCTCTGCAGTACAGGAATCAGGGCCCCCAGTTTCCTTCTTTCCCAGGGACCCGGGTGTCTGAGCTTCCACCTCCCTCCCACATCAAGATATAGGACCAGAGAGTCCATGTGCCCAGGAATTCAGGTCTCTAACACTCCTCTGCTTCAAAATCCGGAGAATCTGGACCCCAACTTCTTTCTCTTCCAAGAACCCAGGAATTTGGGACCCCTGTCTTAGGATCCAGGGTGCTAAGCCCCCGTCCCGTCGTTCTGGCCTGGAAGCCCCTCTGAACCCTCACCTAGTACCTCTTGGTCACCCTACACCTGCCCTCAGGGAGACCCCAGCCCAGCCAGGGACCCTGAGAAAAGGGAGCAAATGTCTCACAGAGAGTCAGCAGTTGCAGGCTCAGCGCCAGGGCCATAGCGAGCAGTTCTCAGCTGGAGTGAGAAGAGGAACTGGGCTCAGCTGTACCCTCACCTCTACCGGGAAATGAGGCAACTTCAGAAAATCAGAGCCCTGTTCAGGGAAGGGAGGAGGGAGGTGGGCCCATGGGTGATTGTGCCATAGCCGCGTGGTGCTGTGGAAAAAGCTGGGAGAGTGGGCAGTCGGAACTGTTGTGTTCATGCAACTGAAAAAGATTAGCACCCATTTTGTATCAGACCCTGTACTGCTCGGTTGAGCGGGGGACACACAAGGGAGTTGGACCCCATTACTGTGCTCGAGTAGTTCCCAGTCTGACGGAAAGTCAGATCCCGACCAGGTTAGTTAAAGCAAAAAAACGTACGCTAGAATGGATGTCTTCCCTGGTGGTTCAGACGGTAAAGAATCTGCCTGTAGTGCAGCATCTGGGTTCCGTCCCTGGGTCGGGAAGATCCCCTGGAAAAGGGAATAGCTACCTACTCCAGTATCCTTGCCTGGAATATTCCATAAACAGAAGAGCCTGGAGGGCTGCAGTCCATGAAATCGCAAAGAGTCGGACGCGACTAACATTTTCACTACTTTTTCATAGATGGAAGTCACACGCGGCACTTTGAGAATTCACAGAAGGCACCAAGCCCTTCCTGGATGAGAGTTAGGGCTTGCAGAACGAACTGATTTTGAGCTGCGACCTCAACTGATAGATCAACCATTTGTCCTCTCCCAGATTCCTTTTGTCCATCCGTAAACTGGGCTCTCATAAGTAGACTATAAAATGAGGACGGATGCATTCCGCTTGAGCTGGGTCGCAGTAGGGGGACTGAAAGTTACTCCTCCGGAACGACGTTCTAACTGAGTGAGAAAAAGGGAACGGCGGCAGGTGCGCCAAGACAGGTTTGCACTTTTATCTGCTGCGCAGCCTCCTTTCCCACAGCCTTCAGCACCGACCGCTGTTCTGCAATAGTGCGCACGCGCTGACTCAGCCCGCGGCCGCTCCCGGGTCGGGACTACAACTCCCAGAGTGAGCCACGTCGCAGCCGCCTCGGATGGCGGCTCTGCGCCACTGCGCACGCGAGGACAGTGGCGTCCGAGTCCAAGGACCACAACTCCCAGAGAGCTTCGCGCCCTCTTCGTCGCCTTGAGACCAAGATGGCCGGGAGTAAGTTCTGGTTCGGTTGACTCGTGAGTCTGATTATAGGAAGCCCGGGGGATGCAGGGGTTAAGGCACGGCGGAGCCCCCTTGCAGGCATGGGGTGCGGGCCGGAGCGGAATGCAGAGGCCACGGGGGGCTTCTCCGGAGCGGGGGCGGAACGAGAAGGTTAGAGGTCACCGGGGGCATCACCGAATGCCCACCTTTCCAGGAATCGCAGCTTTCTAGCGGGGACACACAAGGGAGTTGGACCCCATTACTGTGCTCGAGTAGTTCCCAGTCTGACGGAAAGTCAGATCCCGACCAGGTTAGTTAAAGCAAAAACGTACGCTAGAATGGATGTCTTCCTGGTGGTTCAGACGGTAAAGAATCTGCCTGTAGTGCAGCATCTGGGTTCCGTCCTGGGTCGGGAAGATCCCTGGAAAAGGGAATAGCTACCTACTCCAGTATCCTTGCCTGGAATATTCCATAAACAGAAGAGCCTGGAGGGCTGCAGTCCATGAAATCGCAAAGAGTCGGACGCGACTAACATTTTCACTACTTTTCATAGATGGAAGTCACACGCGGCACTTTGAGAATTCACAGAAGGCACCAAGCCCTTCCTGGATGAGAGTTAGGGCTTGCAGAACGAACTGATTTTGAGCTGCGACCTCAACTGATAGATCAACCATTTGTCCTCTCCCAGATTCCTTTTGTCCATCCGTAAACTGGGCTCTCATAAGTAGACTATAAAATGAGGACGGATGCATTCCGCTTGAGCTGGGTCGCAGTAGGGGGACTGAAAGTTACTCCTCCGGAACGACGTTCTAACTGAGTGAGAAAAAGGGAACGGCGGCAGGTGCGCCAAGACAGGTTTGCACTTTTATCTGCTGCGCAGCCTCCTTTCCCACAGCCTTCAGCACCGACCGCTGTTCTGCAATAGTGCGCACGCGCTGACTCAGCCCGCGGCCGCTCCCGGGTCGGGACTACAACTCCCAGAGTGAGCCACGTCGCAGCCGCCTCGGATGGCGGCTCTGCGCCACTGCGCACGCGAGGACAGTGGCGTCCGAGTCCAAGGACCACAACTCCCAGAGAGCTTCGCGCCCTCTTCGTCGCCTTGAGACCAAGATGGCCGGGAGTAAGTTCTGGTTCGGTTGACTCGTGAGTCTGATTATAGGAAGCCCGGGGGATGCAGGGGTTAAGGCACGGCGGAGCCCCCTTGCAGGCATGGGGTGCGGGCCGGAGCGGAATGCAGAGGCCACGGGGGGCTTCTCCGGAGCGGGGGCGGAACGAGAAGGTTAGAGGTCACCGGGGGCATCACCTGCAGTGGTGACCCTCCTCGCCCACCTTTCCAGGAATCGCAGCTTTCTTCAAGAATGTCTGGGCCAAGGAGCCGGTGCTAGTGGCGTCCTTCACCATCGCGGGCCTCGGTGCGTGAGTGTCCCAGGCGCGAACGTGCATCACCCCGCAGCCGGCGTGCCGGCTTCACCTTCACCACTCCCTAGAGGTCTCGTCGTCCCCACGCGCACCATTGTTACATTCTGTGCTCCGACCCCCGCCTTCAACGTTCCGTGTTCCCACTAGGGTGCCAACACTTCCTCCGCTAATATCCAGACTCCTCCACTACCCCTTCGCTCCCCACCCCATACACACCCACCCAAGGGTTCTATAATCCCTTCAAAGAGGTTCTCGGGCCTAGCTCTGCATTGTGAACACTTAAGCGCTTTAAAAAAAAAAAAGTCCATCTTCTCCCCTTGCATCCGCAACCCCCACCGGATTCTGAATTGAGCTGGTGGGGTGGAGGTGGAGCTACATGATCCTGTGTTTTGTGAAAATTCTCCAGTGACTCAAACATGCCTCCGGGATGGAGAACCTCAGCTTTAGGACTGAGCTGCTCAGACTTTGAGGTGATGCGATGGGAGAGGGGTTTTCGCTAAAATACAGGTTCTCCTTCAGCAGGTCTGGGAACGACCCAGGATGCTGCACATCTAATTAAAGTTCCCAGGCCTTGTCAGTATCGCTGGTGGGCAGGCTACCTCCGGGCAAGACTCTCAAATACAGCAGGTCCCACCAGGCAAATCATGGCCATATCGGCCCTACAACTCCCAGAGTGAGCCACGTCGCAGCCGCCTCGGATGGCGGCTCTGCGCCACTGCGCACGCGAGGACAGTGGCGTCCGAGTCCAAGGACCACAACTCCCAGAGAGCTTCGCGCCCTCTTCGTCGCCTTGAGACCAAGATGGCCGGGAGTAAGTTCTGGTTCGGTTGACTCGTGAGTCTGATTATAGGAAGCCCGGGGATGCGGGGGTTAAGGCACGGCGGAGCCCCCTTGCAGGCATGGGGTGCGGGCCGGAGCGGAATGCAGAGGCCACGGGGGGCTTCTCCGGAGCGGGGGCGGAACGAGAAGGTTAGAGGTCACCGGGGGCATCACCTGCAGTGGTGACCCTCCTCGCCCACCTTTCCAGGAATCGCAGCTTTCTTCAAGAATGTCTGGGCCAAGGAGCCGGTGCTAGTGGCGTCCTTCACCATCGCGGGCCTCGGTGCGTGAGTGTCCCAGGCGCGAACGTGCATCACCCCGCAGCCGGCGTGCCGGCTTCACCTTCACCACTCCCTAGAGGTCTCGTCGTCCCCACGCGCACCATTGTTACATTCTGTGCTCCGACCCCCGCCTTCAACGTTCCGTGTTCCCACTAGGGTGCCAACACTTCCTCCGCTAATATCCAGACTCCTCCACTACCCCTTCGCTCCCCACCCCATACACACCCACCCAAGGGTTCTATAATCCCTTCAAAGAGGTTCTCGGGCCTAGCTCTGCATTGTGAACACTTAAGCGCTTTAAAAAAAAAAAAGTCCATCTTCTCCCCTTGCATCCGCAACCCCCACCGGATTCTGAATTGAGCTGGTGGGGTGGAGGGGGAGCTACATGATCCTGTGTTTTGTGAAAATTCTCCAGTGACTCAAACATGCCTCCGGGATGGAGAACCTCAGCTTTAGGACTGAGCTGCTCAGACTTTGAGGTGATGCGATGGGAGAGGGGTTTTCGCTAAAATACAGGTTCTCCTTCAGCAGGTCTGGGAACGACCCAGGATGCTGCACATCTAATTAAAGTTCCCAGGCCTTGTCAGTATCGCTGGTGGGCAGGCTACCTCCGGGCAAGACTCTCAAATACAGCAGGTCCCACCAGGCAACCGCGGGCCATATCGGCCCCTGAGCTCTTGAAATGGGGCCACCGTTATGAACTATTCATATACAGTGCATGCTGGACTTAAAAGACTTAGTATAACCAAAAAGTATACATCCATTTTTTTTATGTTAATATTTTGACATAATATTTTGGATGTACCAGACTATTGTTTAATTTGTGCATTTTAACTTTAGCGTGACTGTTAGGAAATGTAAAATTGCACCGGTAGCTCTTACATTCCTGTCTCACCGGTGGCCTGCAACATTCCTTGTTTTTTGTCAGTCTTTTTTATTTTAATTTTGGTCTCTTTTTGTTTACTTATTTTCATCCATCTTTATTCTTTGGTATGTGTGGGCCTCCCATTGCAGTGGCCTCTCTCATTGCAGAGCACCAGCTGTGGGCACATGTGCTCCAGAGTGCTGGCTCATAATTGGACACACCATGGGTCCAGCCGCTCCACTGCACGTGGGATCTTCTCAGGCCAGGGATCGAACTGGTGCCCCTTGCACTGCAAAGCAGACTCTTTACTCACTGGACCACCAGGGAAGCCCTAGAACATTCCTTTATATGCCTGCCTCCACCCCCACTCCATGATTTCCAGGTCCCACCCAGGAGGGACTGTGGTTTCTCAATGATTGTTCTTCGAGTGTCTCCTTCTATGTAACAGTTCATAATTCTTCTGAAACATTCCTAAGACACCCCCCGACCCACACCCCTCAATGTGCTCCACGACTTGGATGCACTCCTTCGATGACCACCCCACTTCCTTCCTGTGCCTTCCAGGTCCGAGGAGCCAGTACTTAGCTATTCACCCCACCTCCAAGGATTAAATGCTGTAAACCCTTCTGCTGCTGTGTGGGGCTCCCAGGGTGCCAAGGGGCCTCCAGAGGGGTGCACCCCGTTCCCCTCCCGGCCCCGCCACACATTTGACCTCCATTTTGCTCAGTGTATGTCCTGCAGCCTCCTTTCCCTGGGTTTCACCCCTGTATCTCTCCACAGCTATAATTCTGCCTGTGCTCAGCCCCTGTACCAAGTACTCGCTCATGATCAACCGGGCCACCCCATACAACTACCCAGGTGAGTGAGGCCTTCCCGCGCTGGGGGAGGAGTCCCGGTGAACAGGCGCTTCCTCCACAGGGACCCAAGGTTCGGCAGTGCAGTCTGGACTCTGTCTTTATTCCTTTAGTAGGTATAATCCACATGCCATAAAATTCATTTCCTTTTTAAAATTGACATGGCTGCTTTGGGTCTTAGTTGCAGAAATCTGCCATCTTCACTGTGGCATGTGGGACCTAGTTTCCTGTTCAGGGCTGGAAGCGAGGCCTCTGCCTAGGGAGCGCAGAGTCTTAGCCACTGAAGGCCCAGGGAGCTCCCTCATGCCTGGTTTTGAGTTTCTGTGATGGCTCTGGACTTTCATCCCTGTTTGCGTTCCCCACCTTTGTCACTTTCCCAGGTGCTGTCTTCTGGGTCTCCTTTCTGTCTCCATCATTTTGTCTCTCTGCTTCCTTGTGTCTGTGACCCTTACTCTCCACTCTCTCCCCTGGGATCCCGTTCCCTCTCTGAATATAAGCTGACAGGCCAGCCCTTTTCCATGGGCTCCAGCGATCTGCTGGTCTCAGTGCCCCCTCCTGTCCACAGTGCCCCTCCGAGATGACAGGAACATGCCCGACGTGCCCAGCCACCCCCAGGACCCCCAGGGCCCGAGCCTGGAGTGGCTGAAGAAACTGTGAGCTCCTCCCTTGACAGGGAGCGTCCCCCCCCCGCCCCCACTGATGGCTCCCAATAAATACGGGAAAACCACGCGAGTCTGAGTGTCTGTGCTTGGTGGTGGGCGCAGTGGACAGCGGCCAAGGCGAGCCTGGGGTCGCTTTATTGGGGGAGTCAGTCAAAGGCGGGGCTGGCTAGGGTAGGGTAGGGCAGCAGTTTGTCTGGCCCACGAGACACCCAGCTTGAGTCCAGGCCCTCGTCCGCTTCAAAGCCAAAGTCTTCCTCGACCTTAATCTGGGGAGATGAGTGGGGTGTGAGAAGGCCCCAGGCTGGCAGAACCCCTGTGCACCTCCCAGGAGGTCCCTCCAGGGGCCCTGCCCTCACCTCTGCTGCCAGCCCTCCTGGTGAACTTTCCTTCTCCCCAGAACCTCCTCCAGGTCTTCCTCCTCCATCCCTGCCTGGTGTTCTCCAACTCTCCGTCCTGGGCCAGCTCCACCCTTCCAGTGCTCCCCTGCCTTGCAAGGCTACCCCCCACAGCATAGCAGGGAAGCCCTGGGCCCCTGGCCTCTCCCCGCCCCCTCCCACCTGCATGGGGGCCAGCTCTGGGGTCAGCGCTGCTCCCGCTCGGCGGCCATCCCGGGGTGCTCGCCGCCTCTTCCTCCCGCTGGGCCCCTCGCCGGGGGCCGGGCTGCCTGGTTCTGGATGTGCAGGCGTCCTTCTAGGTGGGGACAGCCCCTCTTTCTCTGGAGGCTCATTCTCCGCGTTGCCTGGGGTAGGGGCATCTGTGCCCTGGCTGCCCTCGTCCTGGAAGAAGGAAGGGGGAGGTGGGCAGGGGGAGGCGATGTCCTGGGCTTCCCAGCCCCCCAGCCCGCCCGCGGCCCCACGCACCTCCAGCAGGATGGTGAACTGGCTGGAGCGGTAGTCGTCGCCGTAGGAGTCCAGCACTCTCATGAGGAACCTGCGGAGAGAAGCCGCCGGAGGAGCAGCCCATCTCCCACCCTGTGCTGGAGAGCCCACGACAGCCCAACTCTGACTCTCAGCCATGGCTGTCCGGAACCCAGGAGGTCTGATGCACCCGGGTGCCCAGCCCTTGAGCAGCCGGTGGGCTCTGGGCTCAAGGTGGGCTCTGGGCTCAAGGTGACCTCTGCACCTCAGCTTCTGCTCTGTCCTATCCTTTAGTTTCTGGCATGTGGCAAGAGTGGCTAAGGAGCAGAAATTGTCCATTTTACTTACTTTTACTTAGTTAATATCGATGAAAAGCGGAACTGAGTGGCTACCAAGCATGTGCAATGAGGCGCATGTGACTGAAGGAGTGAGTTTCTAACCCCACTTTCCGTTTTTTTTTTTTTTTATAAGATTTATTTATTTATTTTGAGCGGGGGTTGGGTTGGGGAGAGAGGGGAGCAGGCGGGCCACTTCTATTGGTCTTTCATTTCTCTATTTTCATCCGTCTTTGTTCTTTGGCTCCTGTGGGCCTCCCATCACGGTGGCCTTTGTTGTCGCTGAGCACCGGCTCTGGGCGCATGCGCTCCAGAGCTCCGGCTCGGTAACTGGACACATGGGTCCAGCCGCTCCGTGGCACGTGGGATCTTCCCAGGCCAGGGCTCGAACCGGCGCCCCTTGCACTGCAAGGCGGTGTCCTTACCCACTGGACCACCAGGGGAAGCCCCCCACTTTCTCTTAATGGCCCTGTGACTGCTAAGCCCAGGAGTGGCAAGGGCCACCAAAGAACTGAACTGTTGATTTGATGAGTGGATTAAGAGTCATCCACCAAGGGCTCCCAGGTCAGCCCCTGAAGCCTTGTGGTTTCGGCCTTACCCTTCCCTGATGGACTGGAGCTCAGAGGGGACATGGCTTGCCTGGAGTCACACAGCACGAGTGCTCCAAACTGAGGTTGTCGACCCTAAGTCTGGTCTGCTGCACTCTGCTCCTCTCTGTTGACAGGAAGCACACCATTTCCCCTGGCCGGGGGCTCAGCTTTCTGCCAAGGCCCAAGGTGGTAGGGACAAGGGTCAGGGAGCACAGGCATGCGATGCGGGCCCGAGGGTTACCTCCGCTCCTGCTGGAGTCTCCGCGTTATCCTCTGCACCTGGTGGAGCCTGTTCAGGACCCGCTCATTCACCTGTGGGAGGCAGAGAGCACGCATGCATGGACTCCAAGGACATCACACAGGGCCTGGGGCCCTGATGGGGACCATTCCATGGCCTCCAGGGCCTGCTGGCTCTGCTCCTTCCTCTCCTCACTGCCCCTCCTCCACTGCCATGTCCACTCTGCTGATGATCAAGTCCCCTGACACAGGCCTGGCCCCAGGGCCTTTCCATGTGCTAGGCCCCAGCTGTCTGTCTGGCTCACTTCCTCAAGACAACATTCAAGGACTTCCCTGGAGGTCCAATGGTTAGGACTCTGTACTTCCACTGCAGGGAGCACAGGTTTGATCCCTGGTCAGGGAATGAAGATCCCACATAACCTGTGGTGTGGCAAAATAAAAAAAGACTGCACTCAAAGACTACCTTTGGGTCAATGTGTGGCAGTAAACAACAAAACTGTAAAACATAAAATCAATCAATAAATTAAAAAAAAAAAGACTACCGGCTCAGACCGCCCCCACGTTCCACAGCAGAGCCCTGCCCACCCGTCCACTCTGCTCAACTCTACTTTTCCATCCACTTCTAGCCTGTCTCTTCTCAGCATTCTGTCTCCCCCACCAACACAGAGATTTGTGCCCCTGTCCCCCGTGCCTTGAGCAGAGCCTGGCAGAGGGGGTCCTGCGGGGAGCTGCCCTGTTTCAAGGGGTTTCCTTTAAGGAAACATAGCCCTGGGAGCTGCCCTGGCAACAGGGGCTGATAACAGCATAGCTCTCTGTCCCGCCACCCCAGGTGTTGTGAAGACGTTCCTTAGCTATCATAAAGAACACCTGGAGCCTCTTTACAGGGCTTGAGGGGCATTATGACCCAGAACCATTGTAATAACACACCAGGAGGTAACACCTAGTTTATGATCGACACCTGGCCTAAAGCACGTGTACACAATTACTTGTTGAAGTATAAAAGGGGTGAGCAAATTCAATAAACTTGTCAGCAACTTGTCAGCAACCTGTAGAGTTGTCTGCCTTCTTGCTGTCCCTCTCAACCCCATCTTTTCTGTCCTTTCTTTTCTTAGCCTATCTGCCACTCTCTTCAGGACCTGTTCGACTGCCGGCTGGCCCGGCAGGGTCCTCCCTAAATAATGCTTCATATGGTGGTAAAGTGCCTCAAGGACCCCAGACCAGCAGACATGGCAGGCAGCAGGCGGCTGCCTTAGTTAGGGCTGTAATGGGAGACGTATGGCCAAGGCAGGAACAAGTATTTTCTGTTCCTGGGTCAGAAGGACCTGGGTTCAAATACCAGCCTGCCACTTCTCAGCTGTGTGGCCTTGGGTAAGTTACTTAACCTCTCTGAGCCCCAGGCATCTGCACTGGTGAAAAAAGAGTAACAACTTATTTTTTGTGTGGGGTGGTAGGGGTGGCTAAGGGTAGAAGCTCAAGTTCAGCTCCATTTCAGCAAACAGTGGAGGTTCCTTGGAGTCAAGCCTCCATCTGTTAACTAGGGCTCAGAATACCTGCTGCTCAGAGAGGTGGGGGTCGGGAGGGTCTGCAAAAGTTCCCAGACATCCCCGCATAAAGCCCCCCTGAGCAGGTCTGGCACATTGTGGGTGCCCCCAGGGAAGAGTGCCCACTCTGCTAGCACCCCCCTTGCACTGGAGACCTGTGAATGGAGTGGCAGGAGGAGCCCTGGAGTCACTGGGGAGAGAAGAGAGGCTGAGGGGAATTGAAGGATGGGCAGAGGCGAGAGCTTCCTAGTGAAATTAGGCCCTGGTAGCCCAGGGGTAAAGAATTCACGTGCAATGCAGAAGATGTGGGTTCGATTCCATGCATGGAAAGATCCCCAGCAGAAGGAAATGGCAACCCACTCCAGTACTGTTGACTGGGAAATCCCATGGACAGAGGAGTCTGGTGTGCTACAGTCCATGGGGTCCCAGAGAGTCAAACACAACTGAGCAACTAAACAACGATAAAAAATGTAGTACCTGGTTTATGTAGGTTACGTGTACTTAAATTGCCGACTTCCTATCTATACACATGCATGAAACCACATTACAAAAAGCACTTCTAAAAATATAAATAATAAATAAAAAGCCAAGAGGATGTCTGGGAGCATCTGACACTGTGGGTGGTGCGTTCTGTCTGTGTGCCTGTGGGTGTTCATAAGGGACTGGTGCTGCTGGCCACAGGGACGCAGAGGCTCAATCTTCGTGTGCTTCAGGGAAGCATCTATGTAATTTAATGTCTAGAGTTGACCCTGCTCCAGGTACTTCCACTGCTCTGCTGACCACAGCCTGGCCTTCAAGTCCCCGCCCCAACAGCCCCATCAAACCAGATGCCCCTCCAGTCCCAAGTGATCTCTGAGCCTCACGGAGTCCCGAACGTCCCTCCCCTCCAGCCTGCCCTGCTCCCGCTTACCCTAAGACTTCGCTCAGACCTCTCTTCCATGTTACTTCTCCAAGTTGTCCCTGCCTCTACCTCTCCTCGACTCCTGCCCCAGCTCAGGCCTCCTCCTCTCCTGCATGGGCCACTACACCAGGTGCCCCTAGTTCCAGAACTCACCCAATACCACTGTCACTGGTTGGATTTGTGTTGTTGTTTAGTCACTAAGTCATGTCTGACTCTGTCCCCCAAGAGAGGTGTACTGGAGTCCTAACTCCCAGGACCTTGGAATGTGGACTTTTTTGAACACAGGCTCTTCACAAATGTGATCAAGCGGGTCCTAGTCCAATATGCCTGGGGATACACACAGCACCAGAGAAACACAACGTTGAAAACATGAAAGCCAAGGAACACAACAGATTGCCAGGAAACCACCGGAAGCCTGGGAGGAGCCCAGAACAGATACTAGCTTCTTGCTTACAGCGCTCAGGCTGAACCAACCCGACCTGACACCTTGACCCTGGACTTGCAGTCTCCAGATCCTGAGATAGTATGTGTCTGCTACTCAGCCATCGTCTGTGGTTCTTTTTTTTTTTTTTTTCATTTGTTTTCATCCATCTTAATTCTTTGGCCTGTGTGGGCCTCCCATTGCAGTGGCCTCTCTCGTTGCAGAGCACTGGCTCATAATTGGACACACCAGTCCAGCCACTCGGCGGCATGTGGGATCTTCCCGCGCCAGGGATCAAACTGGTGCCCCGGCACTGCAAGGCGGACTCTACCCACTGGATCACCAGGGACGCCCCGTCTATGGTTCTTGATACAGCAGCCCTAGCAAGACTGACCAGAGTCAGTCTTTCAAACACCCGGACCTGACCCTGTCTCTCCCCTGCCTGAAACCTCTTGACAGATCCCCGTCACTTTCAAAACAACAACAAAAATCATTGAAACTTCTTGCTCTCTGTTCGTGGCCTTTGAAGATCTGGGCCCAGCTTACTGCTCCATCCTCATTCTCACCAAGCAGGCTGATGCAGTGATTCAGCAGAAGGAACCTGGGCAAAGGCTGTGGGGATGGAGGAGAAGGGCCTGAGAGAGATCTGAGAGGCGGGAAGGGCAGGACGTGAGCCCCGGGGTGTGAGATATTTGAGAAGTCTGGTCACTGGGGAGCAACGGAGGCACCTGTAGAGCAGCAAGGAGCTGCTTTGGGCTGTCAGATGAAGCTCCTGGAGGAGACTACTCTCAAGGGTGCCTTGCAGGGTGCCGGACACACCCTAGATGCTAAATAAGTGAATAACGAACGAACAGACCGAAGGTCCATTCACCCGGGCTTCCAAGGAAGGCGGGCATCTAGACAAGCAGAGACTGGAAAAGGTTAGTAATCGAGGCCAGAGGAGCTCCGGATGAGGGAATCCACACTCACCTACCTGCTCGATCTCCCGACAGCGCCGACCCAGCGCCTGGTACTTCCTGCGATTTAGTTCCCGCTGGCGCCGCCGCCGGCCCCGAGCTGCCTCTTCCTCTTCATCTCGCTCCCGGAGCCCGGAGCCGCCCAGACCCCCGGACACAAACTCCACTTCTGTTTCAAGCTCGCTCTCCAGGATGTGACCACCGAAGAGCGGAGGCAGCGCCAAATCCGAGCCTGGCGGCGCCGAGAACTCTTCGAAGCCCACGGCTGCCATAGTCCTGGAAGGTCATGGCGCTCAGGGACTCTGATCCTCCGGCCCCAAGCCCCGCTTCCCTCAGGCCTAGGGATCCTGCCCCCCAGTCCACCCTCTTCCTAGGATCCAGTAGTTTAGACCTCTCCACCGAGAGCTCAGGCCCCAACCCCTCACCCAGACCCCGGAATGCCGGCCTCCGACCTCAGTGATTCCGACCCAGGAGTCTAGACCCGAAGCCCTCCGCCCCAGAATGCTCGAATACGGACCCCACTCCCTAAAAGAGTTCCAAGCTAAAGCAGTTGCAAGAACGGCAGTCCCCATCAGTTCTCGGCGCAGAAGACGGACACTGTGCAGCTACAACGTCTTTTAAGATTCGCAGTTTTCCTGAGTCACTCACCCTTCTCGCTGTTCCAGTTCCATCTCTCTCCTGCTCTGGGAGCCCGGGGCCTCAGAACTTCCAACCCCGCAAAGCTCTAGGTTAAGCGCTTCGCAAAACTACCCGTCCCGTCAGGCTGCACGGCTCCCACATCCGGCGTTCTGCCTCTATGCCTTCTGGGAGCTGTAGTTTCCTATTTCCGGTTCCGCTCCGTACCACCGCCCGTTCAACCCCGACTACCAAGGCCGTGCTTTCTCGCTGAACGCCTCCAACCCGTCGTCTGAGTTGCCCTCTGGCCTTATCTTGACACCCTGCTGTCAGATCACGGGGGTTCTCGGCTCGTCAGGCTCAGTCCACAGCGGGCCGCGAGCTGGATGAGACGCCCCTCTTCTCTCCCGCTCACCCCTTCTCCGCCTAGTGTCAGGTGCTAATAAAGTTGTTCCAAACGCACCAGGAAAGACGTGGGGCGGGGGCCAATCAGAGCGCAGCTTTGCCTCGACGAGGGCGCGAGGGTTCGACGTCATCAGCGAGCGTCGACCACTGTTGGGAAGCTGTCTTCCTAGAAACCGCGGTGCGAGGAGCGAAGAGGTAAGCGTGAAGGAGGCTGGGGAAAGGCCGGAGGTCGGATCCAGGGCCACGGGGAGGAAGTGTGTAAAGAGAAAGGAGGGCCTTCATAGGCCGGCTGCGCGAAGGACTCAAAGCGCCTTTAGGGCTGCGACTTTGGGGCCATAGTGGGACTAAGAAAATCGCCCCCATGGTGCCTGGGGGGAACAGGCTTAATCAAGTAATTATTTAAATAAGTACTGTGCGGTACGCCTTAAAGTAAACACAGGGCGTGCGGGATGCATATTACCTAGCAACCAGTCTACTTTGGATCAGCCAGAATAGTTTAGACCTCTCCACCGAGAGCTCAGGCCCCAACCCCTCACCCAGACCCCGGAATGCCGGCCTCCGACCTCAGTGATTCCGACCCAGGAGTCTAGACCCGAAGCCCTCCGCCCCAGAATGCTCGAATACGGACCCCACTCCCTAAAGAGTTCCAAGCTAAAGCAGTTGCAAGAACGGCAGTCCCCATCAGTTCTCGGCGCAGAAGACGGACACTGTGCAGCTACAACGTCTTTTAAGATTCGCAGTTTTCCTGAGTCACTCACCCTTCTCGCTGTTCCAGTTCCATCTCTCTCCTGCTCTGGGAGCCTGGGCCTCAGAACTTCCAACCCCGCAAAGCTCTAGGTTAAGCGCTTCGCAAAACTACCCGTCCCGTCAGGCTGCACGGCTCCCACATCCGGCGTTCTGCCTCTATGCCTTCTGGGAGCTGTAGTTTCCTATTTCCGGTTCCGCTCCGTACCACCGCCCGTTCAACCCCGACTACCAAGGCCGTGCTTTCTCGCTGAACGCCTCCAACCCGTCGTCTGAGTTGCCCTCTGGCCTTATCTTGACACCCTGCTGTCAGATCACGGGGGTTCTCGGCTCGTCAGGCTCAGTCCACAGCGGGCCGCGAGCTGGATGAGACGCCCCTCTTCTCTCCCGCTCACCCCTTCTCCGCCTAGTGTCAGGTGCTAATAAAGTTGTTCCAAACGCACCAGGAAAGACGTGGGGCGGGGGCCAATCAGAGCGCAGCTTTGCCTCGACGAGGGCGCGAGGGTTCGACGTCATCAGCGAGCGTCGACCACTGTTGGGAAGCTGTCTTCCTAGAAACCGCGGTGCGAGGAGCGAAGAGGTAAGCGTGAAGGAGGCTGGGGAAAGGCCGGAGGTCGGATCCAGGGCCACGGGGAGGAAGTGTGTAAAGAGAAAGGAGGGCCTTCATAGGCCGGCTGCGCGAAGGACTCAAAGCGCCTTTAGGGCTGCGACTTTGGGGCCATAGTGGGACTAAGAAAATCGCCCCCATGGTGCCTGGGGGGAACAGGCTTAATCAAGTAATTATTTAAATAAGTACTGTGCGGTACGCCTTAAAGTAAACACAGGGCGTGCGGGATGCATATTACCTAGCAACCAGTCTACTTTGGATTGGGTGCGTGGGTCAGGGAGCTGGAAAGTGAGTTGAGAACTGAAGGATAAGGAGATGTTGAGCTGATAAGAAGGGAGGGTATGAAGACCTAAAGCGAGGGGAAGAAGTTCGGAAGAAAAAGAAATTTAACAAGGACTCTTGGGGCATGGGGCATAGTGGCGGGGGCTGCGGCTGGAGAGGTTGGCTGGTATCAAGCGAGGTCGGAGTACCTACCCCGTGCCAGGGAGCAGCACTGGGTGATGGGATTAGTGTGCAGTGAACGAAATGGACACGGTCCCTGTCCTCATAGAGGTTTTAGCTTAACGGGGAAGATGGACATTGAACAAAATGTTAGAAGTTTAGATAATTTAAAGTGTTGAAATAAACCAACGGGTTCATAAGTTGTACAGAGCAGGATAGGATCCACCCAGGGGGTCAGGGAAGATCCACACTGCAAGAAATAGTGTTTGTGTTTCTGCGTTAGAAATGAAAAAATAGTATACTCAGAAAAATAGTATACTGTAGAAAGGAAGCCAGAACGTGGTTGACATAAGAAAGTTGCTCATTCATTTTGCTCAGTATTTCTTAAATACCTACCGTACGCTAGACGTTCTGCTCAGTGGTGGAGATGCAGCAGTTAACAGATAGATCCGGTCCCCGGTTTTGCTTACAGCTTAGTGGGGAAACAGAAGAGAGGGTAAAAAGAGGCACTTGAGTCTTAGGTATGGTGTTCAGTCACTAAATCATGTCTGACTGACTCTGTGGACTACGCCCGTGGTTTAGCTTACAGCGAGCGTCGACCACTGTTGGGAAGCTGTCTTCCTAGAAACCGCGGTGCGAGGAGCGAAGAGGTAAGCGTGAAGGAGGCTGGGGAAAGGCCGGAGGTCGGATCCAGGGCCACGGGGAGGAAGTGTGTAAAGAGAAAGGAGGGCCTTCATAGGCCGGCTGCGCGAAGGACTCAAAGCGCCTTTAGGGCTGCGACTTTGGGGCCATAGTGGGACTAAGAAAATCGCCCCCATGGTGCCTGGGGGGAACAGGCTTAATCAAGTAATTATTTAAATAAGTACTGTGCGGTACGCCTTAAAGTAAACACAGGGCGTGCGGGATGCATATTACCTAGCAACCAGTCTACTTTGGATTGGGTGCGTGGGTCAGGGAGCTGGAAAGTGAGTTGAGAACTGAAGGATAAGGAGATGTTGAGCTGATAAGAAGGGAGGGTATGAAGACCTAAAGCGAGGGGAAGAAGTTCGGAAGAAAAAGAAATTTAACAAGGACTCTTGGGGCATGGGGCATAGTGGCGGGGGCTGCGGCTGGAGAGGTTGGCTGGTATCAAGCGAGGTCGGAGTACCTACCCCGTGCCAGGGAGCAGCACTGGGTGATGGGATTAGTGTGCAGTGAACGAAATGGACACGGTCCCTGTCCTCATAGAGGTTTTAGCTTAACGGGGAAGATGGACATTGAACAAAATGTTAGAAGTTTAGATAATTTAAAGTGTTGAAATAAACCAACGGGTTCATAAGTTGTACAGAGCAGGATAGGATCCACCCAGGGGGTCAGGGAAGATCCACACTGCAAGAAATAGTGTTTGTGTTTCTGCGTTAGAAATGAAAAAATAGTATACTCAGAAAAATAGTATACTGTAGAAAGGAAGCCAGAACGTGGTTGACATAAGAAAGTTGCTCATTCATTTTGCTCAGTATTTCTTAAATACCTACCGTACGCTAGACGTTCTGCTCAGTGGTGGAGATGCAGCAGTTAACAGATAGATCCGGTCCCCGGTTTTGCTTACAGCTTAGTGGGGAAACAGAAGAGAGGGTAAAAAGAGGCACTTGAGTCTTAGGTATGGTGTTCAGTCACTAAATCATGTCTGACTGACTCTGTGGACTACGGCCCGTGGGATCTTAGTTCCTTGACCAGGGATTGACTCTGGGCCCATCACAGTGAAGCACTAAGTCCTAACCACTGGACCACTGGAAAATTCCCTAAAGTTTTTTAAAAACTTTATCTTTTCTTTGAAGTATAGTTGATTGACAGCATTGTGTTTGATTTTTTGGCTGAGCCACAGGGCGTGTGGGCTCTTGGTTCCCTGACCAGGAGTCCCTCCTGCACCCCGGTAGTGGAAGCACGGAGTCTTAACCACTGGATGGCCAGAGGCCCTCCTTTCTCTTACAGGTTCTTAGAAGATAGTGGAGTTCCTGGTGCTCTGCAGCACGCACTGGTTGTCTGCTGTATATGTAGTAGCATGTATGTTTCCATGGGTCTTTACTGAAAGAGAAAAAGAACAGGAAGAGGGAGTGGTTTCTTGTTTAAAATCCAAAGGTACTGGGGAGGACAGAGTGAGGGGATTGTATCCTGTGGACTAGTGCTCTGTGTGGGCTTCCCTGGAAACACCAGGATCTGTACAGCACATAGAGGGTGAGAAGCTGCTCCCGGCCCAGGGTGATTGACCTGGAGGCTCCAGATGTTTTAGGCCCTGCCTGGCTGTCGTGACAGCTGAGGAGAGCTGTGTTTCAAGATACCTGTCACCCATAGGGGACCTGGCTGTTGGTGGGGAGGGGCCTCTGCTGTGGGTGGAGGAAAAGGAGGATGTGAGGAGAGGTCACATCTCATTCAGCAGAGTGTACCTTTTTCTCTTGAGTCTTAGCGAAGTGGTGGTGTGAGAGGTGTGTGCTGTCCTATCCAGGGTGGTGGGGGAGCTGTGGCTGGAGACATCTGTTTCTGGGAGGAGCTTCCTGGAGTCCCTTGGCAGGTGTTTATTCACTGAGCATCTGTTATGTGCCAGACCCCGTTAGGAGCCAGAGAGCAGAGCAAAGGAATGTACTTGTCCTTTGTGGAGGCTGCCGTGCTAGTGGGGTTGATCCTGAAGGACCAGCGCCTTCGCCAGGGGAGGGGCTCCTCCCCACTGTGAGAAGGAACCCTGCTCTCGCTCCCCCCAGGCCTCAGGATGTCTCTGGCCGATGAGCTCCTGGCCGACCTCGAGGAGGCGGCTGAAGAGGAGGAGGGAGGAAGCTACGGGGAGGAGGAGGAAGAGCCAGCAATCGAGGATGTGCAGGAGGAGACCCAGCTGGACCTCTCCGGGGACTCGGTCAAGAGCATCGCCAAGCTGTGGGACAGCAAGATGGTGAGTGGAGCTCCGGGTGGGCGGGCGGGCCTGCAGCAGCCCCTTTTCTGGGGCCATGGACTCTCACACTCCTCTCCTGCCCACAGTTTGCTGAGATCATGATGAAGATCGAGGAGTATATCAGCAAGCAGGCCCAGGCTTCAGAAGGTACCTCTTCTCCTACTCATGACAACATCGTCATTGTCATTACTGTCATTAGAGCGTGAAGACTTGGCCAGAAACAGATTTGAGCAAGGACTGTACTGGGAGGAGGGAGCAGCACCCACAGAGGCCAGGAGGAGAGGGAGGCAGCCGAGTGTCCAGGGCGCGTGGCCAGCGTTCGTGGCTGGGCTGGAACAGGACGGGGATGGTTATCTGGTTTTGTTTTTAAAATCCAAAGGTACTGGGGAGGACAGAGTGAGGGGATTGTATCCTGTGGACTAGTGCTCTGTGTGGGCTTCCCTGGAAACACCAGGATCTGTACAGCACATAGAGGGTGAGAAGCTGCTCCCGGCCCAGGGTGATTGACCTGGAGGCTCCAGATGTTTTAGGCCCTGCCTGGCTGTCGTGACAGCTGAGGAGAGCTGTGTTTCAAGATACCTGTCACCCATAGGGGACCTGGCTGTTGGTGGGGAGGGGCCTCTGCTGTGGGTGGAGGAAAAGGAGGATGTGAGGAGAGGTCACATCTCATTCAGCAGAGTGTACCTTTTTCTCTTGAGTCTTAGCGAAGTGGTGGTGTGAGAGGTGTGTGCTGTCCTATCCAGGGTGGTGGGGGAGCTGTGGCTGGAGACATCTGTTTCTGGGAGGAGCTTCCTGGAGTCCCTTGGCAGGTGTTTATTCACTGAGCATCTGTTATGTGCCAGACCCCGTTAGGAGCCAGAGAGCAGAGCAAAGGAATGTACTTGTCCTTTGTGGAGGCTGCCGTGCTAGTGGGGTTGATCCTGAAGGACCAGCGCCTTCGCCAGGGGAGGGGCTCCTCCCCACTGTGAGAAGGAACCCTGCTCTCGCTCCCCCCAGGCCTCAGGATGTCTCTGGCCGATGAGCTCCTGGCCGACCTCGAGGAGGCGGCTGAAGAGGAGGAGGGAGGAAGCTACGGGGAGGAGGAGGAAGAGCCAGCAATCGAGGATGTGCAGGAGGAGACCCAGCTGGACCTCTCCGGGGACTCGGTCAAGAGCATCGCCAAGCTGTGGGACAGCAAGATGGTGAGTGGAGCTCCGGGTGGGCGGGCGGGCCTGCAGCAGCCCCCTTTGCTGGGGGCCATGGACTCTCACACTCCTCTCCTGCCCACAGTTTGCTGAGATCATGATGAAGATCGAGGAGTATATCAGCAAGCAGGCCCAGGCTTCAGAAGGTACCTCTTCTCCTACTCATGACAACATCGTCATTGTCATTACTGTCATTAGAGCGTGAAGACTTGGCCAGAAACAGATTTGAGCAAGGACTGTACTGGGAGGAGGGAGCAGCACCCACAGAGGCCAGGAGGAGAGGGAGGCAGCCGAGTGTCCAGGGCGCGTGGCCAGCGTTCTCGTGGCTGGGCTGGAACAGGACGGGGGATGACAAGAGGAAGCCAGGGAGGTGCAGGGGCCAGACGGCAGTGGGCCGGGCACCCCGGGTGCAGCCAAGGGAAGCACACATGGCACTCGTCCCTCTGGAGTGTCCAGCCTTGGGGAGCCCTCAGACATCACTCAGGGCGTGGCTTTTAGTCCTAAGGGCAAGGGCAGCCCCAGGAGGGCTTTGTTCCAGGGAGAGAAGGGGTCAGGTCTAGACTGGCCTGGAGGGAGAAATGGGAGGTTTGCAGACATGCAGACCTGTCCCCTCGTTTCCTCTTCAGCCCCTCCCTGCCTCCTTCCAGCCGCATCCCCAGCCTCAGCCAGCTGTGGGATCCGGAAAAGGGTGGGTGCTTAGGCACACACACACACGCACGCACACACACACATGGCTGTGTCTCGTCTCCATAGTGATGGGACCCGTGGAGGCAGCCCCCGAGTACAGGGTCATAGTGGACGCCAACAACCTGACGGTGGAGATTGAGAACGAGCTGAGTGAGTGCTGGGAAGGGAGGGCAGAGACAGCCCTGCCTGGGGTCCCCACACCCTCTCCCGTACCCATGCTGGGCAGGCAGGATCCCAAGCCACCTTCCCCGCTGGCCTTTTCTCTGGGGCCCCATATTGGCCCTCATCCAGGTTCCGCTGCTGTAACAGTGGCTACTTGAGAAGGAAGCGGGTTCTCCTCTCGTGGGCAAGTCCAGAGGAGGACGCCAGGCTCTCTGTGTCTTGTTGATCGGCCACCTGTTTCATGGTACAGAGCGACTGCCCACCCCCCAGCCATCGCCTCCGCATCCCCATGAGGCATCGAATGAAGCTCCCGGAGGAGTATAAATTCAGCATCAGCACTCTCCTGCCCACAGTTTGCTGAGATCATGATGAAGATCGGGGGTATATCAGCAAGCAGGCCCAGGCTTCAGAAGGTACCTCTTCTCCTACTCATGACAACATCGTCATTGTCATTACTGTCATTAGAGCGTGAAGACTTGGCCAGAAACAGATTTGAGCAAGGACTGTACTGGGAGGAGGGAGCAGCACCCACAGAGGCCAGGAGGAGAGGGAGGCAGCCGAGTGTCCAGGGCGCGTGGCCAGCGTTCTCGTGGCTGGGCTGGAACAGGACGGGGGATGACAAGAGGAAGCCAGGGAGGTGCAGGGGCCAGACGGCAGTGGGCCGGGCACCCCGGGTGCAGCCAAGGGAAGCACACATGGCACTCGTCCCTCTGGAGTGTCCAGCCTTGGGGAGCCCTCAGACATCACTCAGGGCGTGGCTTTTAGTCCTAAGGGCAAGGGCAGCCCCAGGAGGGCTTTGTTCCAGGGAGAGAAGGGGTCAGGTCTAGACTGGCCTGGAGGGAGAAATGGGAGGTTTGCAGACATGCAGACCTGTCCCCTCGTTTCCTCTTCAGCCCCTCCCTGCCTCCTTCCAGCCGCATCCCCAGCCTCAGCCAGCTGTGGGATCCGGAAAAGGGTGGGTGCTTAGGCACACACACACACGCACGCACACACACACATGGCTGTGTCTCGTCTCCATAGTGATGGGACCCGTGGAGGCAGCCCCCGAGTACAGGGTCATAGTGGACGCCAACAACCTGACGGTGGAGATTGAGAACGAGCTGAGTGAGTGCTGGGAAGGGAGGGCAGAGACAGCCCTGCCTGGGGTCCCCACACCCTCTCCCGTACCCATGCTGGGCAGGCAGGATCCCAAGCCACCTTCCCCGCTGGCCTTTTCTCTGGGGCCCCATATTGGCCCTCATCCAGGTTCCGCTGCTGTAACAGTGGCTACTTGAGAAGGAAGCGGGTTCTCCTCTCGTGGGCAAGTCCAGAGGAGGACGCCAGGCTCTCTGTGTCTTGTTGATCGGCCACCTGTTTCATGGTACAGAGCGACTGCCCACCCCCCAGCCATCGCCTCCGCATCCCCATGAGCAAAAAAGACAAACAACGGCAGGGGTGGGGGGAGGAGAGCACATGTTTCCTTTAGAAGAGTGATCTGGAGCAGCTCCTGTCTGGGAGACCAGAGTGGCCTCACACAGCCACACCCTGCAGTCTGGGCGGCCTTGGTGCTGTGTGTCGGTGAGCCCAGCTGTTGTCAGGGGTGCCATAACTGCAGGATGCAGGGGAAAGGACTGTTGGAAGAGCCAGCAGGACCTGCCTGCCCCTCATCAGACTCCCCCAACCCTGTCCTCCAGACATCATCCACAAGTTCATCCGGGATAAGTACTCAAAGCGGTTCCCCGAACTGGAGTCTCTGGTGCCCAATGCATTGGATTACATCCGCACTGTCAAGGTGAGTGCGCAGAAGGGGGCTCCTCAGCCGCCACAAGTGTCAGGGGGCACTGCCCTTGGAGCCACCCCCACCCCTGGGTCTAAGGGGAAGGCTCCTCTCACTCTGCTTTTGGCCAGAGATGGGATGGGAACAGGGAACAGAGATGTGGGAACGCCAAGACCCTGAGATGGAAAGAGGCCCTGGTGCCTTTCAGGGAAAGAGGAAGCAAGGAGGCAAGTCGAAGAGGTCAGGTCACAGCTGGCCTCTGAGGCTCCAGGTCTTAGGGAAAGTCACCGCAGGAAGGCCAGGTGGGTGAAAGCAGGACCCCACACAGCACCAGGCTCCCCGTGAGTCAGGAGCAGATGGACACAGGGGAAAAAACACTGTCAGACCTGCAGTCTTGAATGGACGCGGGCAGCAGGCCTGTGGGGACAGCATGTCCTTCCCAGGTGGACTGTTTGCTTCCGGGTCAGCCCACACGAGTATACAGTGCTGATGCTTTGAGCAGTGGTGTTGTCAGAACTTGGGGAGACCAGGGGCCCCCTGTCCCTGG
This sequence comes from Tragulus kanchil, assembly GCA_022376925.1. NCBI lineage: Eukaryota > Metazoa > Chordata > Mammalia > Artiodactyla > Tragulidae > Tragulus > Tragulus kanchil. Next base: position 132,413,556 of record JAIOJX010000031.1, read on the forward strand.
AGGGGGGTGCTGCAGCTTCTTGAGGCCCCTCCCTATCCCCTCCACCATCCCCGTCCCCCCACAGGAGCTGGGTAACAGCCTGGACAAGTGCAAGAACAACGAGAACCTGCAGCAGATCTTGACCAATGCCACCATCATGGTTGTCAGCGTCACCGCCTCCACCACCCAGGGGTGCGTGCCTGGCAGCAGGCTGTGATCTTGGGGCCCCCGGGTACAGGTGTCAGAGTTGGGAGAACGGGTCACTTCAGTCCCACGTGTTCACTGAGCAGCTCCTGCAAGCCAGGTTCTGTGCAAGCTCTGGGTCCCCCAGCAGCGGGAAGCCAGCCTTCCCCAGAGGGGTGCGGCCGAGGGCATGCCTCTAGCCAGCAGTGTCGGTCTTTGGGGTGTCATCCCCTCACTGGGGGAACGCAGGTCTCCCCCTGCCCTTGGCACCTGTGCCAGGCCTTTACCCCCATCATCCACAGACATCATCCACAAGTTCATCCGGGATAAGTACTCAAAGCGGTTCCCCGAACTGGAGTCTCTGGTGCCCAATGCATTGGATTACATCCGCACTGTCAAGGTGAGTGCGCAGAAGGGGGCTCCTCAGCCGCCACAAGTGTCAGGGGGCACTGCCCTTGGAGCCACCCCCACCCCTGGGTCTAAGGGGAAGGCTCCTCTCACTCTGCTTTTGGCCAGAGATGGGATGGGAACAGGGAACAGAGATGTGGGAACGCCAAGACCCTGAGATGGAAAGAGGCCCTGGTGCCTTTCAGGGAAAGAGGAAGCAAGGAGGCAAGTCGAAGAGGTCAGGTCACAGCTGGCCTCTGAGGCTCCAGGTCTTAGGGAAAGTCACCGCAGGAAGGCCAGGTGGGTGAAAGCAGGACCCCACACAGCACCAGGCTCCCCGTGAGTCAGGAGCAGATGGACACAGGGAAGAAACACTGTCAGACCTGCAGTCTTGAATGGACGCGGGCAGCAGGCCTGTGGGGACAGCATGTCCTTCCCAGGTGGACTGTTTGCTTCCGGGTCAGCCCACACGAGTATACAGTGCTGATGCTTTGAGCAGTGGTGTTGTCAGAACTTGGGGAGACCAGGGGCCCCCTGTCCCTGGAGGGGGGTGCTGCAGCTTCTTGAGGCCCCTCCCTATCCCCTCCACCATCCCCGTCCCCCCACAGGAGCTGGGTAACAGCCTGGACAAGTGCAAGAACAACGAGAACCTGCAGCAGATCTTGACCAATGCCACCATCATGGTTGTCAGCGTCACCGCCTCCACCACCCAGGGGTGCGTGCCTGGCAGCAGGCTGTGATCTTGGGGCCCCCGGGTACAGGTGTCAGAGTTGGGAGAACGGGTCACTTCAGTCCCACGTGTTCACTGAGCAGCTCCTGCAAGCCAGGTTCTGTGCAAGCTCTGGGTCCCCCAGCAGCGGGAAGCCAGCCTTCCCCAGAGGGGTGCGGCCGAGGGCATGCCTCTAGCCAGCAGTGTCGGTCTTTGGGGTGTCATCCCCTCACTGGGGGAACGCAGGTCTCCCCCTGCCCTTGGCACCTGTGCCAGGCCTGAGAGAAGGGAATGTGTGTCACCCAGAGCAGAGCCAGGAAAGGGCATGGGTGGCAGCAGCTGGTGATGGTGCTCCTAGGGGGCATCAGGACAGTGGCCTGGATGGTCAGCAGGGCTGAGACCTGCAGGGTCCAGGGGAACTCAGGGAGAGCGTTTCAGGAAGAGGGAACACCCGCAGAGACGCCGCTGCAGCCTGACCTCGGCTGGGTTGCCTCCCCCAGGAAGAGACCAGAAGGCGCGGGAGACGCTGCCGCGCAGGCAGACCCGCAAGGGTGGTGCCACCTAGGCCTGCTTCCCCGCAGCCCTTGCTTCCAGGCCAGGGGCCGGTGGGGTTAGTCATCGTCCCAGAGTTGCACACAAGCACACACATGTCTGCACACGCACAGCTGGGAGGTCAGGGTCCCTGTGGCCGTCCCAGCCTCGTCCCAGCCAAGCGCCCACCTGCAGGCAGCAGCTGTCGGAGGAGGAACTGGAGCGGCTGGAGGAGGCCTGTGACATGGCGCTGGAGCTCAACGCCTCCAAGCACCGCATCTACGAGTACGTGGAGTCGCGCATGTCCTTCATCGCCCCCAACCTCTCCCTCATCATTGGGGCCTCCACCGCCGCCAAGATCATGGGTGAGGCCCGTCCCGTACCTCCTGAACTTGGGGAGTGCTGTCCCTTTTCTGTAAAATGGTATTCAGCCCCAGGGCCCAGTACCATGTCCCCTCGCCCCGACCTACTCATCGTCCATCTGTCCCAGAGATCACGGAGGTCAGCCCGCCTACTGCTCACACAGACTTGGAGAAGCGTGGCACCCTGAGCCCCGGCAGCCCTTGCAGAGCTGGGTGCTGCAGGGAGAAGAGGGGCATGACTGGTGGAGAAGCCAGGGTGGCCAGGAAGCTCCCAGCTCTGCTGGGGACCCAGAGGCTGCCTGAGGATGGTGAGGTCAGCTCTCTGGGCCTCTGTGTTCTCAGCAAGATGGGTGCTCTCGTCCTGGTGGTGTTAGGGCTAAAGAGTACGTCCCATTCTCCTTGGGGCTCTCTGCGGTCTCAGAGTGCCCACCTTCTCCAGGCTCCTCCTCCCCTGCCCTGCACCTGCAGACACCTCACAGGAACCCAGAGGTGGCTCACACCCAGCACCCGGCGCAGTGACCACCACTCTGAAGCACAGGCAGGCCCACGTGGTGTGACACACACTGGGTCACATTCCCAGTGGGCCAGTGGCCCCCTGTGCACCTTCCAGAAAGTTGCTTCACTACCCCCACCCTCCCTGCCCCGAGCCCCCTGCGAGTCCTTCTCTGAGACAGGGCTGGTTGAGCTTCCCTGGCAAGGCCGCCTTGGGGCTCCAGCCAGAAACTGCTCTGAAGGCTCAGCCGCAGTGAGCACCTCCCGAGCCCGGGCAGAGGCCCTCACTCCCGCCTTGCTCTCACCCTCCCTCCCCCGCAGGGGTGGCCGGCGGCCTGACCAACCTCTCCAAGATGCCCGCCTGCAACATCATGCTGCTCGGGGCCCAACGCAAGACACTGTCAGGCTTCTCGTCCACCTCGGTGCTGCCCCACACCGGCTACATCTACCACAGTGACATCGTGCAGTCCCTGCCCCCGGTGAGCCCCGGGCCCAGCCGGCAGCCCCACTGCTCCTCAGGTCCCAGGGTCACTGCTGGCGGCAGGGTCAGGGCCCTGGTGGGCGGGCTGCACCGGTGCACAAGCAGGACACTGGAGCTGATGGGCCAGGCTGGGGCTCTGTCCAGCCGGGCCTAAAGCCTGAGCTCTGAGCCCTGTCTCCCGTCTGTAAGTCAGATGAACTGAGCCTGGTGCCCCTGCAGATGGGTAAGGAGTCGGAGGAAGCCACGGGAGATGGTGATTTGTGACTGTAACCCATGATTTCAGTAACTTGGCAGCAGGAAAAGCAACAGCTGCCAGCAGAGGTGGTGACATGGCCAGGGCTCTGGGAACAGAGATCTGATGAACGCTCAACTGACCCTACCTCCTTGTCCATGGCTCCAGGATCTGCGGCGGAAAGCGGCCCGACTGGTGGCTGCCAAGTGCACGCTGGCAGCCCGTGTGGATAGTTTCCATGAGAGCACAGAAGGGAAGGTGAGGAGCGGCGGCCATGTGGTCTGCGGTCTGTCGAGGAGAGTGGTCCTCAGAGGACCAGTGCACCATCTTAACAGGCTGTGTGGTCTGTGATCTGTCATGGCACCCACCCAGGGCAGTCCCCCTCCTCCCTGCTGCTGTGACAGGTGACCTGAAGTGACCCAGGGTGACCATCCTGGAGTCATGTATGTCAGAAGCCACAGTGGGTTCCCTGAACTCAAGCCAAGGTGTAGTATGGGTTCAAGCCTCTGGAGGCTTGAGGTGGGGGAGGGTCACTCCCCTGCCTTTTCTAGTGCCCGAAAGCCCCCTGCGTCCCTTGGCTCGCGGCCCCTTCCTCTGTCTTCAGAGCCAGCGCAGCGTCTTCCCAGCTCCCTCTGACTTGCCTGTCTGCACGTCTTGTCTGACCCTTTAAGGACTCAGTGACCCACTGAGACCCACCTAACCCCTAACCCAGTCACATCTGTAGGGTCCGTCTTTCGGGTAAAGTGACATGCTCATGGGAACCAGAGAGTCTGTCATGGACACCTTGGGAAGGGGACAGTGTTTCTTGACCGCTGGGGATCTGTCTCCTCCCCCGGCACTGTTGTTACACAGGGGATGTTCCATCAGCCTAGTTTCCTTGTAGAGAAGCTGAAAGGGGGCTGATTGGGGTCCTTCCTGAAGGAGAGCCTGGAGGGTTCTCATGTGTGACTGTCTCCAGGGCGTCACCACTTACTGAAAGGAGGACAGCTGGGGCGGGAGTCAGGGAGTGGGCGTAGGAGCTCCGTTTGCCTGTGGGGCACCCGGAGGGATGAGGTCCTCCAGGACCGGGTCCCCGGCAGCCACAGAGGAAAGTGGGAAGCCAGGCGGGTAGGCCAGGCCCTCGGGAGCCGCTGCAGGACACCCCCCGCCTCCCCACACAGGTGGGCTACGAGCTGAAGGACGAGATCGAGCGCAAGTTTGACAAGTGGCAGGAACCACCACCTGTGAAGCAGGTGAAGCCGCTGCCCGCACCCCTCGATGGGCAGCGTAAGAAGCGAGGCGGCCGCAGGTGGGACCTGGGACCAGCCAGGGCGGGGCGGGAAGGGCCAAGGCCCAGTCTCTCCCAGCTGAGCCCCAGCCCTGTCCCCAGGTACCGCAAGATGAAGGAACGGCTGGGGCTGACGGAGATCCGGAAGCAGGCCAACCGCATGAGCTTCGGGGAGGTCAGACGCCCCCTCCTACCCCAACCCTACTGCATTCCTTCCTCCCTTTCTGTGACCATGGTAACACCCCAGTCTCTCCCCGTCCCATCCACCCAGCCCCAGAGGGATCTACCTAACAGCACAGCCCTCCAGGCTCGCTCCTCCCCTTCCTCCCTTCCCTGCCCAGCTGTCCCTGCCCTTCCCAGCACCCTGCCAGATCCTCGTCCCCCGAGCATCACCCACTGACCCTGCAGGAACTGTCCCCAGGTGCCAGGACATAAGTGGACCCCGTGTGGGTTCTCGACACCCCAGATGCACAGTGCACACAGCACACACAGCACACAGGCCCTACGCACATACATACACCACCCCCATAGACCACACAGACCCTATGGATGCCACACGACACCAACACGCCGCATGGCACGCCCATCTTCAGCTCTGGAGCAGTCACAGGAGCCCACCTTCCTGGCCCAGCAGGGCTCACTGTGCCGGAGTCTGGGAGGCTATGGATGGGGCAGAGGCCTGGGCTTGGGGCTGACGGAGGTCACAGCTGATGCTGGATGCCTTCCCTCCCTCCAGATCGAGGAGGACGCCTACCAAGAGGACCTGGGCTTCAGCCTGGGCCACCTGGGCAAGTCGGGCAGCGGGCGGGTGCGGCAGACCCAGGTGAACGAGGCCACCAAAGCCAGGATCTCCAAGACGTTGCAGGTACCGCCTGGGGGCGGGGGCAGGGGAAGGGGTGTGGACACGGGTGCTGGGCCCAGACTGTGGCCCTGACCACCCCGCCTTCCCTTCAGCGGACCCTGCAGAAGCAGAGCGTAGTGTACGGCGGGAAATCTACCATCCGCGATCGCTCATCGGGGACCGCCTCAAGCGTGGCCTTCACCCCACTCCAGGTACCAGCCTCTGAAGGCAGGAGGCTGGGGGAGAGCCCTGCCTCCCTGGGCCCCGGCTCCATCACACAGGGTTACTGCAGGGTGTGGACTTCAGCGTGGCCCCCGCAGGTGTATCTGGGTGTACCCCGGCACACGGTGAGGTTCTCAAGGACCAGAGAGCCCCTGTGGCCCCAAGCAGGGTCAGCCCTTCCCTGAGGCTCTGGTGGGTGAGTGGACTGGACAGACCTCAGCTCAGCCACCAGGGCACAGGGTGGAGCCAAAGCAAGTCACTCACCACCTGTCCACGCCAGTCAGTCCACCCACCTACCCACCAGGGCCCGGTGGCCCCTGCAGTCTGAGAGGTAACAGCTTCCTCCCTCCATCAGCAGGTGTCTGCTGAGCACCCTCTGAATTCCGAGAGGGCACTGTCGTGGGCGCTGGGATAGACAAACAGACACACACACACACACAGTGTTGTGCCCTGGTGAAGCGACTGCAGGGGAGAAAGAGACACACACACAGACACACACACGCTGCGCGTCTGCGCGAGTTGAAGCGTACTGCAGGGGACAGATATAGAAGGTACACAGTGTGTCTGGAGTTGGAAATCACTGGGGCCTGACAGGACCAAGGGAGACTCCCCAAGTGGAGTAACCCCTTGCTGACTGGTACGGATCCTGCTGGGACTGTGGGCGAGCCTTTTCTGGGACTCAGTGTCCTCATTCAGGAACCAAACAATCAGCCGTTCTGAAAAGGTGGTGCTTTTAAAATCACTGGGTAGCTTGTTATACATCCAGAGGCCCAGGTCCTCCCTTCTCTCACCCCAGACCCACAGCGTCCTGGGCTTCAGCCTGGGCCACCTGGGCAAGTCAGGTGGGACCCAGGTGAACGAGGCCACCAAAGCCAGGATCTCCAAGACGTTGCAGGTACCGCCTGGGGGCGGGGGCAGGGGAAGGGGTGTGGACACGGGTGCTGGGCCCAGACTGTGGCCCTGACCACCCCGCCTTCCCTTCAGCGGACCCTGCAGAAGCAGAGCGTAGTGTACGGCGGGAAATCTACCATCCGCGATCGCTCATCGGGGACCGCCTCAAGCGTGGCCTTCACCCCACTCCAGGTACCAGCCTCTGAAGGCAGGAGGCTGGGGGAGAGCCCTGCCTCCCTGGGCCCCGGCTCCATCACACAGGGTTACTGCAGGGTGTGGACTTCAGCGTGGCCCCCGCAGGTGTATCTGGGTGTACCCCGGCACACGGTGAGGTTCTCAAGGACCAGAGAGCCCCTGTGGCCCCAAGCAGGGTCAGCCCTTCCCTGAGGCTCTGGTGGGTGAGTGGACTGGACAGACCTCAGCTCAGCCACCAGGGCACAGGGTGGAGCCAAAGCAAGTCACTCACCACCTGTCCACGCCAGTCAGTCCACCCACCTACCCACCAGGGCCCGGTGGCCCCTGCAGTCTGAGAGGTAACAGCTTCCTCCCTCCATCAGCAGGTGTCTGCTGAGCACCCTCTGAATTCCGAGAGGGCACTGTCGTGGGCGCTGGGATAGACAAACAGACACACACACACACACAGTGTTGTGCCCTGGTGAAGCGTACTGCAGGGGAGAAAGAGACACACACACAGACACACACACACGCGTGCGCGTGCGCGCGAGTTGAAGCGTACTGCAGGGGACAGATATAGAAGGTACACAGTGTGTCTGGAGTTGGAAATCACTGGGGCCTGACAGGACCAAGGGAGACTCCCCAAGTGGAGTAACCCCTTGCTGACTGGTACGGATCGTGCTGGGACTGTGGGCGAGCCTTTTCTGGGACTCAGTGTCCTCATTCAGGAACCAAACAATCAGCCGTTCTGAAAAGGTGGTGCTTTTAAAATCACTGGGTAGCTTGTTATACATCCAGAGGCCCAGGTCCTCCCTTCTCTCACCCCAGACCCACAGCGTCAGGATCTCCCAGGGTTGGGGAGACCTGGGAGCTAGCAAACTGTCCACGTTTGCCCAAACTCCAAGACCATCAGGAAAGGCTGTGGCTCTGGCGTTCCGTGACTCCTTCACCGGGAGCCGGGGGATTGGATGGAGGCATTGTCAGAGGTCAGGCTGGCCCCCATCCCGTGCCATCTCCCCCACTGCCTAGGGCCTGGAGATCGTGAACCCGCAAGCAGCAGAGAAGAAGGTGGCGGAGGCCAATCAGAAGTATTTCTCCAGCATGGCCGAGTTCCTCAAGGTCAAGAGTGAGAAGAGCGGCATCATGTCCACCTGAGGGCCATCACCCGCCTAAGGGACACAGAGGCCCCACCCAACTGAAGGGGTCGGGGTCCAGAGGGGCTAGGAGGTGCCGCAGGGAGAGCCGCCCCCAGCCGGCTTGTGTGGGACAGCCCAGCAAAGCCTGGGAGGAGCCTGGCCCCCGGGCGAGCCTGGAGCTCACCACCCCTCAGACACAGAGCCAGTCCTTGTCACACGTCTTTTATTTTAACTGGGAAAGGAGATGCCTTTGGAATGGGTGCAATTAAACGCACATTATCCCGTCTTGGTGCGTGATCCTTTGCCAGACACCTGGGCGTCTGAGGAGTCAGAGCTCCAGGGTTTGGGGAACAGAGCTTGGGCTCCTCAGAATCCAGGTCCAGTCCTGGGCCTGTCAGCCCATCCTCACGCCATTCTGGGAAGAGGAGAGCTGTCTCCAGGCCCCTCCGAGACCCCCAGTCATTCTGACACCCCGCGCCCAGGCCACCCTGGTTGGTCGTGGTGTCTCATGTCCCCACTTCTCAGGCCACCCAATTTACATCACCAGGCACGCCTTCGAGGACCTAAAAGATGCTCATAAAGCACTTAGAACTGGGCTCATCCTCAGGGCCCTTAGTTGGAAATCACTGGGGCCTGACAGGACCAAGGGAGACTCCCAAGTGGAGTAACCCCTTGCTGACTGGTACGGATCCTGCTGGGACTGTGGGCGAGCCTTTTCTGGGACTCAGTGTCCTCATTCAGGAACCAAACAATCAGCCGTTCTGAAAAGGTGGTGCTTTTAAAATCACTGGGTAGCTTGTTATACATCCAGAGGCCCAGGTCCTCCCTTCTCTCACCCCAGACCCACAGCGTCAGGATCTCCCAGGGTTGGGGAGACCTGGGAGCTAGCAAACTGTCCACGTTTGCCCAAACTCCAAGACCATCAGGAAAGGCTGTGGCTCTGGCGTTCCGTGACTCCTTCACCGGGAGCCGGGGGATTGGATGGAGGCATTGTCAGAGGTCAGGCTGGCCCCCATCCCGTGCCATCTCCCCCACTGCCTAGGGCCTGGAGATCGTGAACCCGCAAGCAGCAGAGAAGAAGGTGGCGGAGGCCAATCAGAAGTATTTCTCCAGCATGGCCGAGTTCCTCAAGGTCAAGAGTGAGAAGAGCGGCATCATGTCCACCTGAGGGCCATCACCCGCCTAAGGGACACAGAGGCCCCACCCAACTGAAGGGGTCGGGGTCCAGAGGGGCTAGGAGGTGCCGCAGGGAGAGCCGCCCCCAGCCGGCTTGTGTGGGACAGCCCAGCAAAGCCTGGGAGGAGCCTGGCCCCCGGGCGAGCCTGGAGCTCACCACCCCTCAGACACAGAGCCAGTCCTTGTCACACGTCTTTTATTTTAACTGGGAAAGGAGATGCCTTTGGAATGGGTGCAATTAAACGCACATTATCCCGTCTTGGTGCGTGATCCTTTGCCAGACACCTGGGCGTCTGAGGAGTCAGAGCTCCAGGGTTTGGGGAACAGAGCTTGGGCTCCTCAGAATCCAGGTCCAGTCCTGGGCCTGTCAGCCCATCCTCACGCCATTCTGGGAAGAGGAGAGCTGTCTCCAGGCCCCTCCGAGACCCCCAGTCATTCTGACACCCCCGCTTTCGGCCCAGGCCACCCTGGTTGGTCGTGGTGTCTCATGTCCCCACTTTTCAGGCCACCCCATTTACATCACCAGGCACGCCTTCGAGGACCTAAAAGATGCTCATAAAGCACTTAGAACTGGGCTCATCCTCAGGGCCCCCTGATGGGGCACTGTTATTATTTTGTCCAGTGAGGATTGCTGAGGATTGTCCCCTCCCACCCTGGTGCACCGAGCCCTGGGTGGGTGGGGCAGACAGGCACCCCGCCCTGGGAGGACCCAGTGTATTAAAGCACCTGCCCAGTGGGGAGACTGCCGTGCTGCCAGGGGCTGACTGCCCTGTGCTGGGAGCTGGCTTCACCATGGCTGTGTGGCCTGTGAGGTCAGCCATCCTCTTAGGGACCCTGGAAGACCAGCCCCGTGGGGAGCCATGTCCCTCTGAAAGGGTTTTACCTCAATTTGAGACTTAAACCCAGGGCCCAGACCTGATCGAACCCTGCTTGGAACTTGAACCCACGTGGCTGGAGCTTGAATTCTAGCCAAAACCGTGTCTGGAACTTGAACCCACGTGACTGGGGCTTGCGCTTAGCCAAAACTTGGTTTGGGACTCGAATCCATGTGGCTAAGGCTTAACCCCAGCCAAAACCCTGCTTGGGACATGAATCCACGTAGTCAGGACTCAATCCCGGCCAAAATCCTGTCTGGGACTCGAATCCACACAGCCGGGACTTAATCCAGCACTCACCCAACATCTGGACCCACTGAGGCTCAGGTTCTTCATACCTCAACACAGAAGGAATTCAGCGAGAGGCAGATTGATAGGCAAGAAGAGGATTTATTAGGATAGGGTACTTGTGGATTTATTAGGATAGGGTACTTGTAAGAGGTGCAAGCGGGCAGGCAGGAAAGCTCTGCTCTGCTCTCTCTCAATTGAGTGGGCAGCAATATATATAGGATGGTAGAAGACCGCCCCCCTTAAGTAGACTCAGATGCAGGACATACATCATTGATTCGCCAGCTCCTCCTTCATCAGCTGTTTATACCCAGTCAAGCCTGCTTTACTGAACAAGGAGCAGCTCTCCTGAGTTATCATCAACTCACTGGCCTTCCAGCCTTTCTCAGGTTTCTTCCTTCTACCTACCATCCCCTACTAGGACTTTACAACCACCTACCTATTCTACTCTGTCCCTTTCACCTCTAGCGTGCGCTTTCTCCCTGGGACTCCGGCTCATGGGGTCCTGAGATCTCTCTCCTCACTTCCATTCAGGGCTTTGTGTGTGTGTCTGGGCCTCAGAGGCCCTCAATCTCTTCTTCACGTGGAAGTGTCCGGGAGGTTCTTTCCAAAGGCCAGATGACCCCAGGTCACAGAACTGCTTCCCCAGATTCATCCCCAAACTGTAGATCAGCCTTGCTTGAAAATGCCAACTTCTGCTGACCTCTTCCTGTGGCTATGCCAGGGAAGGGCCCCCTGTCAAAGAGTCTCCATCTCTCCTGGACTGAACCCTCTAACCAGTGGAGGGTGGGGCACAGAAATGCAAGTTTCAAGAAGGAATCTCGTCACCTGGCCTGGCAGTCCTGCACGCTTACAGCAGAGTTCGTCTGAGTTTAATACGTTTCAGGACTGCCGGAAGGAGTGTTAAAACAGGTTTTAGGGCCCAGAGTTTGATTCGGTTGGTCTATGTATACATACATGTGTTTAGCTGCTCGGTCATCTTTCTCTGCAACCCCGTGGACTGTAGCCTGCCAGGCTCCTCCTACCGGAAGCATGGCCATCCTGTCTGGGACTCGAATCCACACAGCCGGGACTTAATCCAGCACTCACCCAACATCTGGACCCACTGAGGCTCAGGTTCTTCATACCTCAACACAGAAGGAATTCAGCGAGAGGCAGATTGATAGGCAAGAAGAGGATTTATTAGGATAGGGTACTTGTGGATTTATTAGGATAGGGTACTTGTAAGAGGTGCAAGCGGGCAGGCAGGAAAGCTCTGCTCTGCTCTCTCTCAATTGAGTGGGCAGCAATATATATAGGATGGTAGAAGACCGCCCCCCTTAAGTAGACTCAGATGCAGGACATACATCATTGATTCGCCAGCTCCTCCTTCATCAGCTGTTTATACCCAGTCAAGCCTGCTTTACTGAACAAGGAGCAGCTCTCCTGAGTTATCATCAACTCACTGGCCTTCCAGCCTTTCTCAGGTTTCTTCCTTCTACCTACCATCCCCTACTAGGACTTTACAACCACCTACCTATTCTACTCTGTCCCTTTCACCTCTAGCGTGCGCTTTCTCCCTGGGACTCCGGCTCATGGGGTCCTGAGATCTCTCTCCTCACTTCCATTCAGGGCTTTGTGTGTGTGTCTGGGCCTCAGAGGCCCTCAATCTCTTCTTCACGTGGAAGTGTCCGGGAGGTTCTTTCCAAAGGCCAGATGACCCCAGGTCACAGAACTGCTTCCCCAGATTCATCCCCAAACTGTAGATCAGCCTTGCTTGAAAATGCCAACTTCTGCTGACCTCTTCCTGTGGCTATGCCAGGGAAGGGCCCCCTGTCAAAGAGTCTCCATCTCTCCTGGACTGAACCCTCTAACCAGTGGAGGGTGGGGCACAGAAATGCAAGTTTCAAGAAGGAATCTGCGTCACCTGGCCTGGCAGTCCTGCACGCTTACAGCAGAGTTCGTCTGAGTTTAATACGTTTCAGGACTGCCGGAAGGAGTGTTAAAACAGGTTTTAGGGCCCAGAGTTTGATTCGGTTGGTCTATGTATACATACATGTGTTTAGCTGCTCGGTCATCTTTCTCTGCAACCCCGTGGACTGTAGCCTGCCAGGCTCCTCTACCCATGGGATCTCTCAAGGAAGAATACTGGAATGAGTTGCCATTTCCTTCTCCAGGGAATCTTCCCGACCCAGGGATCGAACCCACTTCTGCACTGCAGGCAGATTCTCTACTGCTGAGCCCACCAGGGAAGCCCACCGTTAGTGTACAGTGGGGCTCAGAAATGTGACTTTCTAACAACTTCCCAGGTGGTGGTTATGCTGCCTATGCGAGGGCCGCACTTTAAAAACCACTACTCTAGAAGGTTCTCTACCAGACTAGCAGTAGGTTGGAATCCTCTCTGGAGTTTTAATTACCAATGTCTGGTTCCCACTTAGAGAAACTCCTGATTTAATCGGTCTGGGTCAAGGCCTGAGTGTCTGAATTTTTGTAAATCCCCAGGTGCTTCTCGATAGCAGCCTAGTTAAAAAATCATTGCTCTAGACACTTGCTACTCAAAGTGTGAGTGGTGGGCCATCAGCATCCCCTAGGAATCTGTTAGAAAGCAGGGCCTGGGGCCTCCAGAGTCAAAATTTGCATTTGACAAATCCAGAAGGGATTCCTGAGACACCGCCCCCCTCCCCAAGGGGACACTGCTCCATCCAGGGACCAGTTGTTGAATCACAAGGCTGTTCTGGATCAATAACTCTCAAACCCTAATGATTTCCCAGGAAGTTTGTAAACACAGAGATCCATAGGCTTCACTCCCCAGGTCTGTGTGGGCCTAAGATCATTGCCTGCCTTGCCATAGGCGATTCTGATGCGGTTCTCAGCTGCATCTCCCCCGGATTTCTCTCCGAAAGGAGCCGGGCAGAACTGACTTCCCATCCCCACTGTGTGATTCAGGTCAGATGCCTCCTGATTTGCAAAAGCATGGGTACCTAGCAAGTCTTAACCACAAGTCATTTCCCGTATTTGTCCAGCAAACGGTTACTGAGTGCTTTCCACTGGGAGAAGGAGGCTCATAATTACAAAAACGCCGATATATGCGCAAAAGGAGATCTGATGAACAGGGCTCATGGGGTCACTCAGAACGGGAAGTCAGGTAAGTTTCCCCAAGAGAAGTTCCTTGCGCTGAGATCTGAAGGACCAATAAGCGACCACCGTTGGGGGCTGGGGTGGGCGGGGAATCCCACCTGTACCTTCTGCGGCCTCCTTACAAGGAAATGGGAGGTGAGAGGAGAGTTACTGTCCCACAATCACGTATCCACTCCTAGGCAGGACAAAAACTCCATGCCTCCATGGCGCTTCCCAACCGATTCAGCTCTGCGTGATGTCAGTGACTGGGGGCATTGTCTCCTGCTTCCTTCTTTCTCTTCCTTCCTCTGAGTCTTAAGATGTGCCAAACACAGGCACTTGGAGAAAGACTCCAACGGAGAGACGGGCCAAGACACAAGGGAGGTGGGAGGATGCGCCCAGGTTCCAAGCTTGCCTGCTACACCCGGTTTCACACGCTTCTAGGAGCCGGTACCACCCACTTGCTACATTATTGGACACCCTGAGATGAACGAAAACCGAGCCAAGGAAGGGTAATTTTGTAAATCCCCAGGTGCTTCTCGATAGCAGCCTAGTTAAAAAATCATTGCTCTAGACACTTGCTACTCAAAGTGTGAGTGGTGGGCCATCAGCATCCCCTAGGAATCTGTTAGAAAGCAGGGCCTGGGGCCTCCAGAGTCAAAATTTGCATTTGACAAATCCAGAAGGGATTCCTGAGACACCGCCCCCTCCCAAGGGGACACTGCTCCATCCAGGGACCAGGTGGTGAATCACAAGGGTGTGCTGGATCAACGACGCTCAAACCCTAATGATTTCCCAGGAAGTTTGTAAACACAGAGATCCATAGGCTTCACTCCCCAGGTCTGTGTGGGCCTAAGATCATTGCCTGCCTTGCCATAGGCGATTCTGATGCGGTTCTCAGCTGCATCTCCCGGATTTCTCTCCGAAAGGAGCCGGGCAGAACTGACTTCCCATCCCCACTGTGTGATTCAGGTCAGATGCCTCCTGATTTGCAAAAGCATGGGTACCTAGCAAGTCTTAACCACAAGTCATTTCCCGTATTTGTCCAGCAAACGGTTACTGAGTGCTTTCCACTGGGAGAAGGAGGCTCATAATTACAAAAACGCCGATATATGCGCAAAAGGAGATCTGATGAACAGGGCTCATGGGGTCACTCAGAACGGGAAGTCAGGTAAGTTTCCCCAAGAGAAGTTCCTTGCGCTGAGATCTGAAGGACCAATAAGCGACCACCGTTGGGGGCTGGGGTGGGCGGGGAATCCCACCTGTACCTTCTGCGGCCTCCTTACAAGGAAATGGGAGGTGAGAGGAGAGTTACTGTCCCACAATCACGTATCCACTCCTAGGCAGGACAAAAACTCCATGCCTCCATGGCGCTTCCCAACCGATTCAGCTCTGCGTGATGTCAGTGACTGGGGGCATTGTCTCCTGCTTCCTTCTTTCTCTTCCTTCCTCTGAGTCTTAAGATGTGCCAAACACAGGCACTTGGAGAAAGACTCCAACGGAGAGACGGGCCAAGACACAAGGGAGGTGGGAGGATGCGCCCAGGTTCCAAGCTTGCCTGCTACACCCGGTTTCACACGCTTCTAGGAGCCGGTACCACCCACTTGCTACATTATTGGACACCCTGAGATGAACGAAAACCGAGCCAAGGAAGGGTAAGCCTCTGACTTGGCTCCTCCCACTCAGCTAAGGGGCTGTCTTGATTGGCAGATGACTTCAGCCTCCGCTTTGAAGGCACCTGTCTGTCTCCCATTAGGTACACGGCCTTTAACGCCCACTCGCCATGCCTTCCTCCGCTCTCCCCACCCACTCCCTGGGTCAGCCAATGACTTCAAGGCCAATGTTCTCCCACGACCAATTGAAAACGGCTCCAAACTTGACGACATCTCCCCGCCCCCTGTTCACCCTCGCTCCTCCTCCTGGCCAATTGGATAACGAGAAGGGGGCGGGTGTACCCAATCAGCGCGACACAGACAGCTGGATTGACGTTCTAGTCCTCGCGCTGGCGTGTTGTGCCCCGAGGCGGGAGGAGGAGGCGGAGCAGTGGAAGAAAACCTGAGCCAATCCTAGCAGCCCGCGCGAGAGGCCAATCGAACGCCGCGCCTTGGTGAGGTTGTCCAATCGTCGAGAGGGGGCCAGCCGCATCCTCGCTAACAACCAATAGAACGCGCCCGAAGGGCAAGAGCGACGTGCGGCCGGAGCAATGATAGGCCTATATTCGGGGCTCGGGGGCGGGTCGGCGCCAGAGACGAGACGAGAGGAGGGGAGGACTCCTCCGCCGCCGCCATCTTGGACCGGGCCCGGTCAGCTTCCGCGGAGCCATCGGCTGACGCCGCGGCTTCCCTTGAGCCCCGACCCCGTCGTCAGAACAAGCCCGGGCCCACTTACCCCCAGCTTCCGCGGTAGGGGGGCCAAAGGCTGACGCCGCGGAGACTTACTGTCCCACAATCACGTATCCACTCCTAGGCAGGACAAAAACTCCATGCCTCCATGGCGCTTCCCAACCGATTCAGCTCTGCGTGATGTCAGTGACTGGGGGCATTGTCTCCTGCTTCCTTCTTTCTCTTCCTTCCTCTGAGTCTTAAGATGTGCCAAACACAGGCACTTGGAGAAAGACTCCAACGGAGAGACGGGCCAAGACACAAGGGAGGTGGGAGGATGCGCCCAGGTTCCAAGCTTGCCTGCTACACCCGGTTTCACACGCTTCTAGGAGCCGGTACCACCCACTTGCTACATTATTGGACACCCTGAGATGAACGAAAACCGAGCCAAGGAAGGGTAAGCCTCTGACTTGGCTCCTCCCACTCAGCTAAGGGGCTGTCTTGATTGGCAGATGACTTCAGCCTCCGCTTTGAAGGCACCTGTCTGTCTCCCATTAGGTACACGGCCTTTAACGCCCACTCGCCATGCCTTCCTCCGCTCTCCCCACCCACTCCCTGGGTCAGCCAATGACTTCAAGGCCAATGTTCTCCCACGACCAATTGAAAACGGCTCCAAACTTGACGACATCTCCCCGCCCCCTGTTCACCCTCGCTCCTCCTCCTGGCCAATTGGATAACGAGAAGGGGGCGGGTGTACCCAATCAGCGCGACACAGACAGCTGGATTGACGTTCTAGTCCTCGCGCTGGCGTGTTGTGCCCCGAGGCGGGAGGAGGAGGCGGAGCAGTGGAAGAAAACCTGAGCCAATCCTAGCAGCCCGCGCGAGAGGCCAATCGAACGCCGCGCCTTGGTGAGGTTGTCCAATCGTCGAGAGGGGGCCAGCCGCATCCTCGCTAACAACCAATAGAACGCGCCCGAAGGGCAAGAGCGACGTGCGGCCGGAGCAATGATAGGCCTATATTCGGGGCTCGGGGGCGGGTCGGCGCCAGAGACGAGACGAGAGGAGGGGAGGACTCCTCCGCCGCCGCCATCTTGGACCGGGCCCGGTCAGCTTCCGCGGAGCCATCGGCTGACGCCGCGGCTTCCCTTGAGCCCCGACCCCGTCGTCAGAACAAGCCCGGGCCCACTTACCCCCACCCCACTTCCGCTTCGTGCCGCTATCGCGATAGCGCCGGGCCCGGGGCGCGAGAATAAGGCGGCGGGCGCTCGCCTCCCCCGCCTGTCGCGATACGCTCCTCAGCGGCGGCGCCAGCTCCTGTGGTGAGAGCGTCAGGCTCGACTGGGCCGGACCCCTTCCCCTCCTCCCCCGGCGCCGTCGGCCGCCTTCCCCGCCGCCTCCCGCCCCTACGATCCCGTCGTCTGTCGCGATATGGCCGGCGCCCCCGCCCCCGCACGGCCCCGGCGCTCGCCCTCCGCTCGGCGGTGCGCGGGCCCTTCCGCGTCCGCTTCCGCCTCGGCGGCGCCCGGGGATTCTTCCGCGACCCCAGCCCCGTGCGGCGTCCGCGTCGGGCCCCTGTGGGGTGCGAGGTGCCCGCCCCTTTCCGCGTCCGTATTGGCTCCTGGCTGCAAGGATGGAGGCGCCCCTGGCCGCAGGTGCCTGCCTTCTCGGGGCTCAGGTGTCTGCCCCCTCGGCCGCAGTCCCGGGGCTGGGGGGCGGTCTCCGGGCGAGGCTGCCCCCTCTGCGTGGGGTGGGGTGCGAGTCCCAGGACGAGGAGGAGGGTCGCCTTCCCGGGGCCGGGCTCCACCCCCCTCCCACCTGGGCGCCACTCTCTTCGTTGGGGATGGACCCCTTGGAGCGAGGACACCAGCTCCAGGGTATGGCGCTTCTGCCCAAGTTTCTGCCTCTGGAGGGAGAAGCCCCCAAATCTAAGGCTTGCATGGCCCGGGCCTTCCCCACGCAGGTGTCAGGACTGTCCTCGCTGTTAGCCCCTTGGGCGTCTGCTCTGACTCCCCGGCTCTGAGCCTCTGGTTTGTTGGACCGATCTCTCCCGGATCCAGACTCGGCCCACCCTCCCCGCTCCGCGCGTGTACCTCTTCTTGCTGCCGCTTTTGCCTCGAGATCTTTTTGGTGGGACAGTTGCGCTCCTGTGGGACTCGGGCACCTGGTTCTCTCTGGGTCTCTCCCGAGTTCCCGCTCTCTCCTGTTGTCAGTGATCTCCGCCTGTGGGCAGCGCCCACGCTGCTGTTTCTGTCTGCCGAGGGGCTGTTGCCGTCCCACCCTCGTGCTCCTGGGCTTTGGGTACTGTGTCTTTGGTGCCTCCCCCACAATGTGAACAGTTACCTCCCTTGGTCTGAGGCTTCTGCCTCCTTCACAACAGTCCCTTTACGGGGGTGTCCTCATCCCGGGGGCTCCTCACGTGGCTGTGTCAGCTTCCCAGGCCTGAAGAACCGGGTGTGAGCACTCCCTGAAGCAGGGCTCCTCACTTGCTGCCCACGCCCACCCTGCCTGAGCCCCGGAGCCCCCAGCCTTCAGGAGCTGAAGTTCCTGGACTGTGAGGTGTGGGGCTTGGGAGCCAGAACGGGTCTTTGGTCCCCAGGCGCAGGTTCTGCCTCTGTTGGCAGTGGCCACTCTTGGACTGGAGGTGTCTGCGGGCCCTGCCGTGGCATGGGGTCTCTCCAGTGCTGAGGCCCAGGGCTGCTGCTGCTGCAGCCTCTATTTGTGATGTCCCCCTGGGTGGGACGTGGTGTCTGCCCTCCCCTGAGGCCCAGCTGCCTAGACAGCGGCATGCATGATGCCTGAACTTGTGGGTAGACCCCCTGTCGTCACCTCTCAGGACTGGAGCTTCCCCATGGATTCCCAGTCCCTCTTGGTGCTGGGCCTTGCTGCGGGGTGGTGACTCCCCCCGCTCCAGGACCTAGCAAGTCCATCTTGCAGCGCCTCGGGTCTCTGTGTGATGTGGTCGGCAGCCTGCTGGTTGAAGAAGGCCTTCCAGCATCACTGTCCCGCCAGCCAAGGCGCCTCGACCACCGTCCAGGCCTCTGTGCCAGCAAGTGACAGTGCCCGGGATTAGGGACCGCTCGGTATTCATTCTCAGGACTAGGCCTTCAGCTCGTGTGTGTGGCAGCATCGTTGCCCCTGAAGGGACGGTTTGGGGGCTCTTAGGTGTTAGCTTTAGCCCCTCACTTGGTGGCCGTGGGCCCCTGTGGGTCTGGTACACGACTCATGCCCCCACACCTCCAGTCTAGGCTCCTGACTCCGGGATGGCCCTTCTTGGTGGAGGGGTTGGTTGAATCTCCCAGGCCGGGGTTCTCAGAGTGCTCGGTCTAGGTTGAGACTCGGGCCAGTGAGAGCCACGTTGCCCTGCTTGCCGCCTCCAGCACTCTCTGTGGACTTTTCTGGATCGGAGGTGCCTCAGCCCTGGCAGCCTGGGACTCTTCTGTGAGGCTCCTCTGCCTCAGGACTCAGCCTCCTTGCTGGGCCTTTCCTGGAGGTCTGAAGTGCAGGCGTCGCCCACCTGCTCTGGAGTTCTCAGGGGGTGGGGCCGTGTCTGCAGCCAGGGCTCTTCCCTCCAGTTCCTGGCCCTTCGTGGGTGTGAGGACCCTGGCCCAGGTGCACATACTTCAGAGCACTGCCTTTCTTGGCTCAGGTGGAGGCTTCTCGCAGCCTCAGCTGTGCCCACCAGCAGGGTCTGTCTGAAACATGGCTTCCCAGGCTCGTTGCCCACTCTGGGGGAATCAGCTCCTATCTGGGGCTGGGTATCCAGACCCATTCGGAATGGGGCTTCCCCTCCCCAGGCCTGCGATGTGTCCTCCCCTCCAGGCGGGATCACCTGGCCCTGCCCCAGCCTGGGGCTCCTGGTGCGGAAGCCAGGAGCAGAAGCTCCTCTCTGACATTGCTGCACCCACCCCACACCACTAGCAGCAGGGGGCACTTCTGTGTTGGGGTGTTGGTGCTGAGACTCAGCCCTGCCTACCTCATGTCGTGTGCGCGCCCTGGTGTGAGCGCTTGGGTTACTGTGGCCCACTGCGTGCACACGCAGCCCCCTCTACGCAGCTGTCTCCTGGATGCTTTTCTGGCAGCTCCACCTTCCTGAAACTGGGGCTTCCCTGCTGTGGGACTGGGCCCGCTGTGGCCCTTCAGGAAGCCCTGGGCTGCGGGTGCTGCTGTTCCTCTCACTTGGCCCTCACAGGAGATTCATGCGCCCCTGTCGGGGCCTGCGTCATGCAGAGTGGTACCTGTGGAGGCCACCACCCAAGGTTGAGGGCTGTCACTGTGGCTTCTCTCTAGTGTTCCTCCTGTTCCTCTAGTAGCTGTAGCACTTTTGATTGACGTCTCAGCTCATTTACAGAACCTTTCAGCTCTGTTCTTTCTGTCTTGTGCTGCCCTGGCTCCATCGGGAGCAGTGGAGGCTCAGTGGCACAGGCAGCACACCTGCGGAATGTCTCTGTCCCCGTTGGAAGGTCTGCGGAGGCTCCCTTCTCCGTGGTGGGGCGTCTTAGTATGACTATTCTCCGGCCAAGGCTCTTAGTCCTCCTCATTGGGCTCTTTCTGCCTTGGTGGTTAGGGGTGCTTGGGAGCATCGTGCCCTAGGCCTGGGGAGTGGGTCCCGCAGATTTGCAGGGACCTCCGGCAGCCCAGGCACAGCCCTCCCTCCCCAAGGCTCGTTGTCTCTCCTGGGCATGGTGCCTGTCCTGCAATGTGGCATCCCCCCATAAGAAAGCTTCTGGTGGCTCCACTGTGACCTCGGTTCCTCGGGGTTGTGTGTCGCTTCCTATGGGATGGAGATATCCGTCTCTGAGTGTTGCCCTTGGTCAGTATCACCAGTGCACTTGACATGTAATTCCGTCCTTCATGTGTGCAGATGGCCCCACCTAGGTTCCCTTCCCCATCTGGTCTTTGTTCGAGTTCCTGCTTCTCCTAGTTCTCCCGGGTCATGCTTTCTGTCCCCGAGCTCCCACTGTTTTTGGTGTTGGCCTCCACGGAGTACTGTCTCTTCTGGCTGGAGGATTCTTGTCTGGAGTAACATTATCAGAGGGCTAAGGACCTCTTCTGCTTGGGATCCAGCTCTCTGGAAGGTGCCCACCCCTGTCCCCCCGCCACACTTCCTGTCTGTACAATGTCTCCATGTACACACAGTGTCAAACTGTTGGTGGGATGTAAAGTTCTCTGTGTCTCCAGACTCAGCTGAGGCGTAGCCTCTTCCTATATTAGATCCTGGTCACCAGTGTGCTTGGCTCTGGGGATTGTGGTCTCTGGGTCTAAGGCCTCGTGCCTAGCAGTCAGCATGTCCCAGTTGCGAGCCATTTTCCTGCTCCCAGATATCCTTTTTGAGTGTCATCTGGAGAGAAGGGGCACCCTGCTCTAAGAATTTTCCACTTCCTGGGTCAGAGGCTTGCAGAAAGTGTCTCTGTCTCCTTCTGTCAGTAAACTTCCAGAGTTCTCTGGTGGGTGGGTCAGAGCTTCTGGGCAGTCCAGTCAGGAGGGGGAGAACCAGGCCTGGTCTCTGTCACCAGAGGGCTGACGCATCCCCCTTACCATCCACACACCCTGCCAGCCCCGGCCCCGCTCGTGCCCCTGAGCAGCCAGGGAGTAACTGCATGTTCCTTCCTGTCTCTCCCGCAGCAGCCGTGTCCAGGAGAGTATGAAGAGGGCGCGTCTCTAGGGCAGGCAAGATGGCGGACAAGCGCAAACTCCAAGGTACCGGGTGTCCCGCTGCGCGACCACGGGCTCACTCTCCTCAGAGCGCCTCTTTGGGTGCCTGCTGCCTCAGCAGGACTCTAACCGCCTCCCTTCCGCCCTGGCAGGTGAGATTGACCGCTGCCTCAAGAAGGTGTCTGAGGGCGTGGAGCAGTTTGAAGATATTTGGCAGAAGGTACAAGGGCTGGGACTAAAAATCCAGGTGGGCCTTTGGGGAGCAGGACAAGGTTGAGAAGCTCCTGAGTGTTGACTGGGGAGAGGGCCTGCATGTCCAGATGTGGAGGACCTCAGAGAAGCCGCCCTGGGCTGGATTGGTGGGCAGGAGCAGGCTGTTCCCCAGAATCCCTGGCCCACAGAGAGACTGGAATTTTCCCCCCAGGTGGCCACAGGGCCGCCGGAACTGCACTGACACTTGGGTTCTCTCCGTCCCTCAGCTCCACAATGCAGCCAACGCCAACCAGAAAGAGAAGTATGAGGCTGATCTAAAGAAGGAGATTAAGAAGCTTCAGGTGAGGGGCTGGGTGCCTTCACTCCTGTGTCCTGAGAGCAGAGGGGACGGGGAGCATGGACTGCTGGATTCCCAGAGGCGAGGGCAAGACTGCCCTGAGGTGGCCTGACCATCTCGCTGTCTAATCTGCAGCGGCTGAGGGACCAGATCAAGACATGGGTAGCGTCCAATGAGATTAAGGACAAGAGGCAGCTCATAGACAACCGCAAGCTCATCGAGACGGTAGGAGCCCAGAGTCGGTGCCTGAGGTGGGGGCTGGAGTCCTGGGTCCCTAGAGGCCCCCCTGAGAAGAGCAGGGTCTTTGTTCCTGGGGAAGGCAGGAAGCCAAGGGCTGGGAGCTGAGAGAGGGCTCCTGGCGCTCTGGTCTGAGGGTCCCCTGGGCCTGGGTCAGCTGCTCTCCCACCTTCAGGACCCCCTGCCAACTGCACTTTCCACAGCAAATGGAACGGTTCAAAGTTGTGGAGCGAGAGACCAAGACCAAAGCCTATAGCAAGGAGGGCCTGGGCCTGGCGCAGAAGGTGGACCCTGCCCAGAAGGAGAAGGAGGAGGTTGGCCAGTGGCTCACGGTGAGTCAGAGCAGAGGAGGAGCAGACCCGCCCCGACCCAGGGCCCTGACTCAGCTGTGTGTGAGGACTCCGCTGACCGCCTGCCTTCCCCTCCTGCCCTCAGAACACCATCGACACCCTGAACATGCAGGTGGACCAGTTTGAGAGCGAGGTGGAGTCACTGTCGGTGCAGACCCGCAAGAAGAAGGGTGACAAGGATGTGAGTGGGGAGCCTGTGCCCAGAGGACTGAGGGGCTGGTGAGCGGGAGTCGGGGCTTGGGCTCCCAAGGCAGGCAGGGTCGGCCGCGGGAATGGGGACTCGAGGAGGGGCTGGTGGGGTGGAGGTGCAGGGCAGGGTGAGACAGAGGGTGCCACCCGGATGTCGGGGTACACGGTGGACCCTCAGGAAGAGGAGAAGTCTAGGGGAAGTGCTATGGTCCGCTTGGTGGAGGGTGAGTGTGAGGCCTGAGAAGCTGCACCTGTGGCCCAGGGCCCCAGAGGACCAGGTTCTGGAGAGACGAGTGCTCTGAGACAAAGCCGGGCCTGGAGGGTGTGTGTTCAGGGGTGCACGCTGTGTGTGGACACAAGTTCAGAGGGTGGGGCGGGTGCGGCCAGACGGAGGGGTCTGGGAGCCAGGGGCAGGGGAACGGCCTTGGGCATGAGCCAAGAAGACAGGCCTTGGAATCCGGGCTGCTGCTTAGGGGTGCGAGGGTGGGCATGGGGGGGTCACTGTGGTGACAGAGATGATCACGCTTATAAACAAGCAGCCCCACGTGGGCGTTGGCCATTCTTACTGTTAGAGCAAGACTGAGGGAGTGTTTCTGTGCTCCAGAAGTGGGTGGGGCTTGTGGGTGGTCTCCAAGAGGTGGGATACTGCGGAGACAGGGTGGGAGCCAGGGTGAGAGCGTATCTGTGCTCTAGAAGGGGTGGAGCTGCGGGGCAGGCCCTGAGAGGTGGGGGCTCCACTGAGTGGGCTGGGATGGGCCCCATCTTGGGATGGAGAGGGATCCCTGGCTCTTCCCGCCGTCCCAGGGATGTCCTGGTAGGAGGAGCACAGCATCCCTGAGGGTCGGGGGCTGGGCACAGCCCAGGGCTATCCCCGGAGGTCAGGGACTGAGGCTGGGTTCTGTGGGAGCAGGGGGGCGGCAGGCCCTGCAGCCCCTGAGCCTGGCCCTGGGCTCGCCAGCAGAAGCAGGACCGGATCGAGGGCCTGAAGCGGCATATTGAGAAGCACCGGTACCACGTGCGCATGTTGGAGACCATCCTACGCATGCTGGACAATGACTCCATCCTGGTGGACGCCATCCGCAAAATCAAGGACGATGTCGAGTACTACGTCGACTCATCCCAGGACCCTGACTTCGAGGAGAATGAGTTCCTCTACGACGACCTGGACCTCGAGGACATTCGTGAGGCCTGGGTGGCAGGCGGGTAGCAGGCGGGCGGCAGAGCCGGGAGGGTGCCCGCCTACTCACACGCCCCGTCCCTGCCCCACAGCACAGGCGCTGGTCGCCACCTCGCCCCCCAGCCACAGCCACATGGAGGACGAGATCTTCAACCAGTCGAGCAGCACGCCCACCTCCACCACCTCCAGCTCGCCCATCCCGCCCAGCCCCGCCAACTGCACCACGGTGAGGCCCGGGGCCATGTCTCCAAGCGGGGAGCCTCGGGGTGCACGGTCTGGGCCCTCGGGACTGACAGTGGCCGAGAGGGCGGTTAAGGGCCCTGGATGTGGTGCCTGGAGGCTGGTGCTGGTCTGCCAAGAAGGGTGGATTCCCAGGAAAGCCGGTTCCAGAATCCTCCAGAGGCTGGCCGGTGATATGCACCCCAGGGTGCAAGGATTAGTAGGTTCCCCCTGAGGTGAAGGCCACAGGGCATGAACAGCTCGGGGGCTGGAAGTTGGCTAGCAGGGCTCAGATCTGGCAGGTTCAGGGGTTGGCATCTCTGTCTAAGCCTAAAAACACTCGGGGTTCTGACTGTGCCTCTCGAACCTCAGGAAAACTCAGAAGACGACAAGAAGAGGGGACGCTCAACGGATAGTGAAGTCAGCCAGGTGGGTGCGTGGTTCCTGCAGGCTCACTGGGGCCTGAGTGTGGCCCTGTGCCGGGCTTCAGGGACACAAGGGGCACGCCTCAGCGGGGGCACAAGTGGGTGCGCGGCAGGGCTGCAGACAGGAAATGCTCTCCAGAGAGGCATTTGCCCTGGGCGTTAGAGGAGGATCCGTTTCTGCGAGGTGCTGGGCCATAGGCCCGTTGTGATGGAACTCAGAAGTGTAGAGAAGAGCCCAGCCTGGTGTTCTGGGCTGACCTGAGTGCAGGACCTTGGGGGTTGGATTGAGGGGCCCACACCTGGTGGATCAGCTCTGGAAGGGCCCGACACGCCTGAGAAATGCTAACTCGGAAGCCACCAAGGTGATTTCTTGGGGGCACTCTGGGCCTTGGCTCAGCTGATGGCGTGTGTCCCAGGTTTCTGAGAGGAGACGCCCGAGAGAGCCCCATGGGTCCTGAGAGGGGACGTGGCCAGCTAGCCCCGTAGGTCCTGGTCACATCTCCCTGGATGGGCCACACTTTAGCAAGCCTATTGCAGCCAGAGGCTGTCTTTAGAAAAAGCTGGAGGATGGTGGGCTCCTGGGAGGGTTGGTCTTGAGGGGAACCCTGAGGACCTTGTGACCCAGGATTGATGAGGCTGATGTGGAACTGGGGTGACCGAGCGTGGTGCCAGGAAGGAGTTGGGAGTCAGAGTTGTGAGTTGCTTTTGGTGGGCGGTAGGCTTAGGGGCCTGGGAGGCGGCGAGGACGGCAGCCTGGTGGGAGAGAGCAGATGTCGGCGTCAGCCTCAGTACTGTTAAGGACCCATTACTGGGCTCTGGACTCCACTTTGTGGGATGTTGGCCACTAACGGTCACCCAGCTTGTTTTAGGGACCCTTTAACTCAGAATTTCTGTGGTGTTTCTGGTGGTTTTCCACCATGGGCTCCTGGCCGGGTCCAGCCACCTCTTCCTGAAGGCTTTTATTTTCCAGTGTCCTTGTTCTCAGATGATGTCCTAGGTCCCTGTGGGACAACGCTGTGGGTCTGTCCAGGCAGGCTGAGACAAGTTGGGTGCAGGCTAGAACACAGGAGGTTGTCAGCACAAAGGCAGAGACAGAAACCATGGGGTGCTCCGGAAGGGAGGGGTAACTGTGGGCAGCATGACCAGGGACATGCTCCAGGGCGGGGTGCATGGGAGCCCGTTGGGTCCTGACCCTCTTCTCCCTCCCACCCACAGTCTCCAGCCAAAAATGGCTCCAAGCCTGTCCACAACACCCAGCACCCTCAGTCCCCAGCCGTGCCGCCGAGCTACCCGTCCGGTCCACCGCCTGCTGCCTCTGCCCTGAGCACCGCCCCGGGCAGCAACGGGGCCCCGGCCCCGGCCGCTCCCCCAAATGCCTTGGGCCCCAAGGCCAGCCCGGCTCCCAGCCACAACTCGGGCACCCCCGCCCCCTATGCCCAGGCTGTGGCTCCGTCAGCCCCCGGTGGGCCCAGCAGCACCCAGCCCCGGCCGCCCAGTGTCCAGCCTGGTGGGGGCGCTGGCGGGGGCGGTGGAGGTGGAAATAGCAGTGGAGGCGGAGGCGCTGGCAAGCAGAACGGTGCCACCAGTGAGTGGGGTGCGGCGGGGCGGGTCCCAGGTGGGTGCGGTAGAGGCTCCTGTTTACCTGCTCCCTTGCCCCCAGGTTACAGCTCAGTGGTGGCGGACAGCCCGGCGGAGGCGGCGCTCAGCGGCAGTGCAGGCAGCAGCACCGGCAGCCAGGGCCTGGGCTCCCAGCCCGGGCCCCACAACCCGCCTCCCAGCACCTCGTGAGTGTCCAGCACAGGGCAGAGTTGGGGACTGGCAGCCTTGGGCACGAGAGGGCCCCCACCGTGCCAATGAGGAGCCCTCCCGCCTGATCAGGAGCTGTGTCTTGGCTCCTGAGGTGGTGCATGCACATGTTCCCGCTCTGTCTAGAGTTCCTGTCTGGGGTGGTTCTCCCCCTCCCTGGAATTCTCCTCTGCGCCTGTAAACCCTCTGGATCCCTCCCCAGGAAGGAACCCAGTGCCACAGCTCCAACAGGCGCTGGCGGCGTGGCCCCAGGCTCAGGGAACAACTCCGGGGGACCCAGCCTCCTGGTTCCGCTACCTGTGAATCCTCCCAGCTCCCCAACACCCAGCTTCAGTGAGGCCAAGGCAGCCGGCGCTCTGCTCAACGGGCCTCCCCAGTTCAGCGCCGCGCCGGAGATCAAGGTGGGTCCCACCTCCAGGTCCCCACCTGCAGCCCTCACTTGCTGTGGCTTTGGCTCCTCTTGCCTGGCACACCTGCACCCTCCCCTCATCTCTGGGCTTCTCTGCCACCGCCCTCCGTGGGTTCTGTCGCCCTCCCCCAGGCACTTGCTCATTCCTTGTTTCCCTGTCCTCACCCTCCTTCCAGCCTTCAGTCTCTTTCCCTGTTTCTCCCCATGGGACACACTATTTCACACAACCTTCTGTCCAGGCTTACAGCCCCCTTCCAAGACAGCACTTAAGTCCAGAAAACACTTGCTGTCTGCTCAGAGCCACTTCTCACCTTCCCTATAAACTGGAGGGCGTGCGTGTCTTCTCAGGATCAGGGCAGGGGGTGCTGTGGACTCACATATGTGCATCTCACTTAACCTGGGGAAGACGCCCAGCAAGGAATTAGATTCGGAGAGGGGCTCGTATCCAAGCTGGACTGTCAGCCAGGTTGTGTGGGGTCACAGTGGCAGGAAAGGCTAACAGGGCGGAGTGGCAGGCTGGGCCGAGGCTGGGTGGGGCTCATCAGAGGCGAGGATGCATGCTGGTCACAGGGCCAGAGTCTGGAAAGATAGCAGCTGGACCTGGGCCGGCGTTGTCTCAACCTCAGTTCCTCAGGAGGTCGGGCAGGGCATCCAGCTGTCGGGGCCTAGGCCCTGCGTTGCCTCCCGTCCCCTCCTTCGCCTGGAAAATGGAAGGGATCACAGCTCCTCCTCCAGCGTGATGGGGTCCTTTGGAACAGGCCTCATGAATCCTTCAGAACAGGCTTTGGTCAGAGGAAGCATCCAGATTGTAGAGGTACAACAGATGGGAAATTCAGTGTATGCATCTTTATAGAGAAAGAGAGTCTTGAGATTCTCAAAACTGGTCCACATTTTTTCAGATGAGCTCTGGATCCCTCCCCAGGAAGGAACCCAGTGCCACAGCTCCAACAGGCGCTGGCGGCGTGGCCCCAGGCTCAGGGAACAACTCCGGGGGACCCAGCCTCCTGGTTCCGCTACCTGTGAATCCTCCCAGCTCCCCAACACCCAGCTTCAGTGAGGCCAAGGCAGCCGGCGCTCTGCTCAACGGGCCTCCCCAGTTCAGCGCCGCGCCGGAGATCAAGGTGGGTCCCACCTCCAGGTCCCCACCTGCAGCCCTCACTTGCTGTGGCTTTGGCTCCTCTTGCCTGGCACACCTGCACCCTCCCCTCATCTCTGGGCTTCTCTGCCACCGCCCTCCGTGGGTTCTGTCGCCCTCCCCCAGGCACTTGCTCATTCCTTGTTTCCCTGTCCTCACCCTCCTTCCAGCCTTCAGTCTCTTTCCCTGTTTCTCCCCATGGGACACACTATTTCACACAACCTTCTGTCCAGGCTTACAGCCCCCTTCCAAGACAGCACTTAAGTCCAGAAAACACTTGCTGTCTGCTCAGAGCCACTTCTCACCTTCCCTATAAACTGGAGGGCGTGCGTGTCTTCTCAGGATCAGGGCAGGGGGTGCTGTGGACTCACATATGTGCATCTCACTTAACCTGGGGAAGACGCCCAGCAAGGAATTAGATTCGGAGTGTGGCTCTTGTCCAAGCTGGACTGTCAGCCAGGTTGTGTGGGGTCACAGTGGCAGGAAAGGCTAACAGGGCGGAGTGGCAGGCTGGGCCGAGGCTGGGTGGGGCTCATCAGAGGCGAGGATGCATGCTGGTCACAGGGCCAGAGTCTGGAAAGATAGCAGCTGGACCTGGGCCGGCGTTGTCTCAACCTCAGTTCCTCAGGAGGTCGGGCAGGGCATCCAGCTGTCGGGGCCTAGGCCCTGCGTTGCCTCCCGTCCCCTCCTTCGCCTGGAAAATGGAAGGGATCACAGCTCCTCCTCCAGCGTGATGGGGTCCTTTGGAACAGGCCTCATGAATCCTTCAGAACAGGCTTTGGTCAGAGGAAGCATCCAGATTGTAGAGGTACAACAGATGGGAAATTCAGTGTATGCATCTTTATAGAGAAAGAGAGTCTTGAGATTCTCAAAACTGGTCCACATTTTTTCAGATGAGCGATGGGGAGTGGTGCAAAGGTTCTGAGTAATGACAGATCAAACCCAGCTGGAAAGGTCACTATAGGCCCCACCACCGTAGGGTTGGAGGTCCAGGTGGTCCCTCTGAGGGAGCTGGAGAGCAGGAGGGAGGCCTCGGCACCACAGCGCGTGGGGAGTGCAGGGGCAAGAGGAGAGGTGGGCGGCCAGTAGAGGAGCCCAAGGCTGCCCTGCACCCCACTCCAGCCGAAGCGGGGTGGCAGCGAGGGGCGCTGTGACCCTGGAGGCGCCCAAGGGCATGGGGGCATGGGTGCCCCGCCAGTGGAACCGCGGTTGTGCCAGGCCTTCTCCCCGCTGCAGTGGTGGACCTTCTCCCAACACTGACCGCCACCAGAGCAGGTGAGAGTATCGGGCTGCAAGCGAGGACTCAGGCCAGGCTCCTCCTCCCACCCTAGGCCCCCGAGCCGCTGAGCTCTCTCAAGTCCATGGCAGAGCGCGCAGCCATCAGCTCTGGCATTGAGGACCCCGTCCCCACGCTGCACTTGACTGAGCGAGGTGAGCGTCCGGGGCTGGGGCGGGCGGGCCAGCTAGGAGGGGCTGGACACAGGGCCTCACTGCTCGCTGGTGCCTTCCCTCAGCAGACATCCTCCTGGGCAGCACGTCGGCGCCCCCGGCCTCGGCCCAGCCGCCCCTGCAGCTGTCGGAGGTGAACATCCCGCTGTCACTGGGTGTGTGTCCCCTGGGCCCCGTGCCGCTCACCAAGGAGCAGCTCTACCAGCAGGCCATGGAGGAGGCCGCCTGGCACCACATGCCCCACCCCTCGGACTCGGAGCGCATCCGGTGAGCGGCCTACTGGGCGGGGCCTGGGCTTTCTAGGAGGGGGGCCCAGGGGACATGCTGACCCTCCTGTCCTTACAGGCAGTACCTGCCCCGGAACCCCTGCCCGACACCTCCCTACCACCACCAGATGCCACCCCCACACTCGGACACGGTGGAGTTCTACCATGCCAGCCCTTCACTAGTTGGTCGGGGTCAGATTGTAGAGGTACAACAGATGGGAAATTCAGTGTATGCATCTTTATAGAGAAAGAGAGTCTTGAGATTCTCAAAACTGGTCCACATTTTTTCAGATGAGCGATGGGGAGTGGTGCAAAGGTTCTGAGTAATGACAGATCAAACCCAGCTGGAAAGGTCACTATAGGCCCCACCACCGTAGGGTTGGAGGTCCAGGTGGTCCCTCTGAGGGAGCTGGAGAGCAGGAGGGAGGCCTCGGCACCACAGCGCGTGGGGAGTGCAGGGGCAAGAGGAGAGGTGGGCGGCCAGTAGAGGAGCCCAAGGCTGCCCTGCACCCCACTCCAGCCGAGGCGGGGTGGCAGCGAGGGGCGCTGTGGCCCTGGAGGCGCCCAAGGGCATGGGGGCATGGGTGCCCCGCCAGTGGAACCGCGGTTGTGCCAGGCCTTCTCCCCGCTGCAGTGGTGGACCTTCTCCCAACACTGACCGCCACCAGAGCAGGTGAGAGTATCGGGCTGCAAGCGAGGACTCAGGCCAGGCTCCTCCTCCCACCCTAGGCCCCCGAGCCGCTGAGCTCTCTCAAGTCCATGGCAGAGCGCGCAGCCATCAGCTCTGGCATTGAGGACCCCGTCCCCACGCTGCACTTGACTGAGCGAGGTGAGCGTCCGGGGCTGGGGCGGGCGGGCCAGCTAGGAGGGGCTGGACACAGGGCCTCACTGCTCGCTGGTGCCTTCCCTCAGCAGACATCCTCCTGGGCAGCACGTCGGCGCCCCCGGCCTCGGCCCAGCCGCCCCTGCAGCTGTCGGAGGTGAACATCCCGCTGTCACTGGGTGTGTGTCCCCTGGGCCCCGTGCCGCTCACCAAGGAGCAGCTCTACCAGCAGGCCATGGAGGAGGCCGCCTGGCACCACATGCCCCACCCCTCGGACTCGGAGCGCATCCGGTGAGCGGCCTACTGGGCGGGGCCTGGGCTTTCTAGGAGGGGGGCCCAGGGGACATGCTGACCCTCCTGTCCTTACAGGCAGTACCTGCCCCGGAACCCCTGCCCGACACCTCCCTACCACCACCAGATGCCACCCCCACACTCGGACACGGTGGAGTTCTACCAGCGCCTGTCAACTGAGACGCTCTTCTTCATCTTCTACTATCTGGAGGTACAGCAGGGCCCCCGGGGCAGCCTCGGGCCCCCCGGCTTCGCCGCCACCGCCGCCGTCCCCCCTCGGGCTGGAGGGGTGAGGTGGGTGCCCCACTGCGGTCACCGGGACCGCACCCCTACCCTAGCCCACCCCCCCCCCCCAAACCAAACCTGTCCCTGCCCCGACTTGAGCGCTGAGGTGCCAGAGCTGTTGAGGTCAAGGGCAGGGTCTGTGTAGGACAGCAGCTAGGGAGCCAGCCCCTACTGTGCCCACGGTGCCCACCCCAGTGGTCAGGCTGGGCTGACATGCTGCTCACAGGCGTCTTCTCAGGCCTCCCTGGGGACCACTAGGGAACTGGCCAACCTCTGTGTGACCCCAGTGAGTCACAAGTGACCTCTGTCCTCATCGCGCCTTGGGAAGGTTTCTAAACTGCCCCCTCTTGGCTCTCATCACAATTAGTTTCTCTTCCTTCTCAAAGATTTTCTGAAAGCAATTTCCACTTCCTGTCTCACTTTCCTCCTCTGAGCAGCACTGGTATGTTCTGTGCCCCAGCCGACCTCAGTCTGTGGCGGGGCCTGGGTCAGCCCTTTCACCTGCCCCGTCCCCCCAGCCCCTGCTGTTGGGAGGTCCCCTGACCCCTGTGCTACCTTCCTTTCCCAGGGCACGAAGGCACAGTACTTGGCGGCCAAGGCTCTGAAGAAGCAGTCCTGGCGGTTCCACACCAAGTACATGATGTGGTTCCAGAGGCACGAGGAACCCAAGACCATCACCGATGAGTTCGAGCAGGTGAGGGCCCTCCCCTATGCCCCATCTGCTCTGGTCCCTCTGGCCGAGTCCAGGTAGAGCCTCCTCCACACGCGGGCTGGCGGTTCCACTGCCTTTCCCTCCACCGTGCGAGCCAGCTCTGTCCCTCAGGCCATCTGCCCTGCTTGGGCCCTTGTCCCCTTCCCCACACTGGCCAGCTCCCCGTCAGCCCAGAGGTGCAGAGCTCCACATCTCTCTCCAAGGCGGCTTCCTCACCACAGACACACCAGGCTCCTGCCTCTACTCTGGCACAGGGGTGGAGGGGGGCAGTGTCTGCCACCCAAGACCAGGGGCTGCACCTGACGCTCCCCAGCACCCAGCAGGGCAGGGGCTCAGCAACACAAGCAGGGGAGCTTCCTTGTTCTAGTAAGTGATGAGGACCTCCCACTTCCTGCAAAACCCTGAGCCAGACGACCTGGGTTTAGAGCCAGCTCTAGTTGGTGACTGGACGGTTCACTCAAACACTGTCTCCATCTCCTTATCTGTAAAACTGGGCCCAGGACCACCTGTACACAGCTGTCGTGAGGATTAAACGAGTGGATGCCGTGTGAGCACCGTGGCGCCTGCTGTGTGGCATCCTGGGTGTGCTCCTTCGTTTCAGACTGTGGTTGGTGTGCTCACAGGGGCTCTGCCCACTGAGCCTAGCCCTGAGCAGGGTCCTGTCCCCGCCATGTCTCCAGGGACACTGACTGCAGACGCTGGGTCCCCTCTGGTTGGGCCAGAACGATACTCTTAAGTTAGTGTAGGCGTCAGTCCTTCAGAAGTGGCCACACCACAACTGGTGTAATAAAACATCTGTCCAGGCAGTGTGCCTGGTGGAGACTCCAAGCCTCTTCTGTGGCCGCAAGGCTTCCATGAAGACTAAACGCCAGGATATGCAGCATGTCCTTAGCACGTGATCAGTGCTCAAAAGCCACAGCCCTCGCCAGGGGCAGCGGGACGCTGGGTACAGGGCCCTGGCTCTGCCCTGTGCCTCCCTGTGTCCGCTAAAGCAGGGGCAGTCACATTTTCTGCCCAAGAAGAGCCTTGTGCAGAGACCACGTGTGCATGCCCAGCAGCTGGCCTGGCGCCTGACTCCTCCACCTGTCCTTCTTGTCGGTCTGACCCACATCCCCGAGCACCTCGTCCACTCACTGACCACCTTCTCCCCTGGCCAGGGCACCTACATCTACTTTGACTACGAGAAGTGGGGCCAGCGGAAGAAGGAAGGCTTCACCTTTGAGTACCGCTACCTGGAGGACCGGGACCTCCAGTGACACCGGCCCCTCCCCTCCCCCACGCATGCTGAACCCCCTGCCCAGGTGAGGGCCCTGCCCTGGACGACCAGGGAGGCCCTAGGCCCCAGGGTGGCCCCCTCCTCCAGGAAGCAGGGAGGGGGCCGGGAGGCTTTGGCTCCCTTAGCCCCGCCCTGGGGGCCCAGGGGCGAGGGCTGCCCCTCCTCCCCTCTCCAGTGAGGGACTTTTTTGGTAAACCTATTTTCATTTTGGAAAATATTTATGAATAAATAGTTTTATATGACGGCTGGCAGCAGCAGCCTCTCCTGTCCCCCTAAGAGTCAGTGAGCCGGGGGGTCCTGCCGGCGGGGGCGCCGGGCCAGCTGGGGGTTGAACTGGGAGTTGTACCGCCTCCTACGCTCGTCCACCTCTTCTTCTGACTGGTCCTCCAGGGCTGCCGAACCTCTCACCCGGGCCAGCAGAGCCTCTGCCCGAGCCCTCTCGGCCGCTTCCCGCCGCAGACGTTCAGCTCGGAGCTGGTCCAGGGATGGAGGCCTGTGGGGAGAGAAGAGTCACTTCAGGAAGCTGGTGGTCCCCCCCCTCCAGCTGCCTCTGGGAGGGCAGGACACCTCCATGAGCAGTGTCCCTCCACCACTCCTCAGCCCTGACCCTGAACACAGCCTGGCCCTACATCTCCTCATGTGTGGAAGAAAGGAGATTGGCCGCTGTATGGATCTGTTCTCAGGGGTCTGGCGTCCTAAGGACACAAACACGCCTTTTCTCCAACCTCTGGTCTCAAAAATGACCTCAGAGCCCTGCTTCAGGGCATTTTATCTGTGACGTCTAGAGTATACACTGTGAGAGAGGACTTCACAAGCCCGCCTCCCAGAGCTATGTATCTCCATATCCTGTCCCTGGCCTCTGGAAGCCTCAAGGACAAGACTGGAAAAGTCAACAGGGCTATGAGAATGGACTTGCTCTTGCAGACCCTGGAGTATTCTCGTGCCACCCAGAGGTTTCCTGGGGCCCATGTGGCCGTGGTCAGTTCTCACTCTTGGGGTCGTTGTCTCTCTGGCCCCTTTTCCTTTCTGTGACCCACGTCAACACCG
The DNA here is from genome assembly GCA_022376925.1 of Tragulus kanchil. Classification (NCBI taxonomy): domain Eukaryota; kingdom Metazoa; phylum Chordata; class Mammalia; order Artiodactyla; family Tragulidae; genus Tragulus; species Tragulus kanchil. The sequence goes on from JAIOJX010000031.1 coordinate 132,447,497, forward strand.
CTTTGTTTTCTCTTCTTCCCCAAATGCTTCTGCATCTCCCGCAGAGGGTCCAGGCGGTCCTTGATCTTCTCATCCCGCCCTGGGCCAGAGGCGGGGTCTCCCCGCTTCGGGGGGAGCTGGTACCAAGGGGGCTGCGTCTGGGCTTCAGCAGCACTCTGGCCCAGGTACGTTAGGATGCCCAAGGCTTTCTCTTGCCTCTCCTAAGGGAGACAGAAGATGTGAAAATGAGAATGCTGTGTTCCTCTTAGGGAGCCACAGCTCTTGAGGAGTCAGAATCTGACACAGCCCTCAAGCCCTGTCAGAGTCTACCCAGCAGCCAGGGATAACCAACACGGTTTACATGATAATTTTGATACTGTTCTGGGTTCTCTACATTACCTTAATCCCCACCACATTCGTGAAAGCTCCCTTAGTCCCACCTGAGGGCAAGGCACCCCCCTACACCTAGCTCAATCTGCGATCAGAGGAGGGAAGACCAGCTCACTTTCTCTTGTCGCTTCTCTTCCTCGTAGTCTTTATTGCCTCTAGTCACCCCTTTCCCTTCCTCCAGCAACTCCCGAAACAGATCCACGGGGGCCCGCGCTGCTCACGGCTCCTGCTTCAGCTGCTTCCAGAGCAGGCAGTGAGTTCTGATGCCTGGCTTTCTTCCGTAGAAATTCAGTGCGGGCCTGAAAAAAAAGAAAGTTATAGGCAGAACATTCAGAACTTAGATAAGACTCTGAACGGTTTTAAGACTTGTCGACCACAGAAAATCGCAAGTGGTGGTGCCGGGGGCTGGAAGGCAGCAGGGGCACTGGGAGCCCAGGAGAGGCACCTGACTTGGGCTAAAGAGGGTAGGGAATGAGGCGAGGTGTGGTTTGTAACCACCTCCCAAACAGTAAACTGAGGGGTGGGGGGTCCAATCTCCGCGTGATGCAATGAAAACAGATGTGAAGGCAGCCAAAGTGTAAGTTAGGTGATCTGATTCAGGCAGGGCCCCAAGCCACCATTCCCATTTGATTTGCATTTTCTGCTGATAAATGTGAATTTTAAAAATAATTTTCTAAAAAAACCTTCTTCCCAGACTGCTTCGGGGCCATCTCCCAGGGGGCCCCCCCGCCAACACCGCTTTGTTTTCTCTTCCCAAATGCTTCTGCATCTCCGCAGAGGGTCCAGGCGGTCCTGATCTTCTCATCCCGCCCTGGGCCAGAGGCGGGGTCTCCCCGCTTCGGGGGGAGCTGGTACCAAGGGGGCTGCGTCTGGGCTTCAGCAGCACTCTGGCCCAGGTACGTTAGGATGCCCAAGGCTTTCTCTTGCCTCTCCTAAGGGAGACAGAAGATGTGAAAATGAGAATGCTGTGTTCCTCTTAGGGAGCCACAGCTCTTGAGGAGTCAGAATCTGACACAGCCCTCAAGCCCTGTCAGAGTCTACCCAGCAGCCAGGGATAACCAACACGGTTTACATGATAATTTTGATACTGTTCTGGGTTCTCTACATTACCTTAATCCCCACCACATTCGTGAAAGCTCCCTTAGTCCCACCTGAGGGCAAGGCACCCCCCTACACCTAGCTCAATCTGCGATCAGAGGAGGGAAGACCAGCTCACTTTCTCTTGTCGCTTCTCTTCCTCGTAGTCTTTATTGCCTCTAGTCACCCCTTTCCCTTCCTCCAGCAACTCCCGAAACAGATCCACGGGGCCAGCGCTGCTCACGGCTCCTGCTTCAGCTGCTTCCAGAGCAGGCAGTGAGTTCTGATGCCTGGCTTTCTTCCGTAGAAATTCAGTGCGGGCCTGAAAAAAAAGAAAGTTATAGGCAGAACATTCAGAACTTAGATAAGACTCTGAACGGTTTTAAGACTTGTCGACCACAGAAAATCGCAAGTGGTGGTGCCGGGGGCTGGAAGGCAGCAGGGGCACTGGGAGCCCAGGAGAGGCACCTGACTTGGGCTAAAGAGGGTAGGGAATGAGGCGAGGTGTGGTTTGTAACCACCTCCCAAACAGTAAACTGAGGGGTGGGGGGTCCAATCTCCGCGTGATGCAATGAAAACAGATGTGAAGGCAGCCAAAGTGTAAGTTAGGTGATCTGATTCCAGGCAGGGCCCCAAGCCACCATTCCCATTTGATTTGCATTTTCTGCTGATAAATGTGAATTTTAAAAATAATTTTCTAAAATTTATTGGCTCCAAGGGGGTTTAGTTACATGTAGGCTCTAGTTCCCTAACCAGGGATTGAACCTGGACCCCTGCATTGGAACATAAGAGTCACAGCCACTGGACCACCAGGGAAACCCGATAAATGTGACTTTTCAAAACCGTGACTACCTTCCAACCATTGCTGACGATCAGATTAATCAGCCAACGGACTGGAAGCTAATAGTAAACCAAGCAGGTTAGGAGATACAAAGAGAGCCGGAACTGCCTTGTTCCATTGTCTCCCTCCCTGAAGCCATCTGCCCTCCCTGCACAATGGAAACGACCACCCTAAGAACAGGACTCGAGAGATTTTGCAAGTCAAGAGCTCTGCACACAGCAGGCGCTCGCTACAAGGCGTGTACAGGCAAACTGAAAAGTGGTCCGAATTTCCCAGAACTGCCCGGGGCTTCGGTTATTCATGAGCTTCTACTGCAGCCTCGAGGAGAACAGAAGCGAGGTGAACCAAGACTGAGGTCGACGGGGCCAACCGCAAAAGACCTCAGATGCTTCCGGGGACCCGACCCCTCCATCCGCACGGTGTGCACTGCGCCCGCGCGCCGGCCCACCTCCGGACCCTCCCGAGACGCCTGCGCCCTGGGCCGGAGCCGCGTCCGACGGCGCGAGGAGCGTACCTCCTGCTGAGCGAGCAGCGCCCTCCGCTCACGCTCTTTCTCTTCCTCTCGGGCTCGAGTCTCGTCACGCCGCACACGGGCAACATTGTCCTTGTTGCGGACGTGCCAACTCTTCTTCGGTAGGATATTCATGGCGCCGTAGCCGTCCACGGACCGGAGGCCCACCTCCTAGCGCTTCCGGTTGGCGAGAGACTAGCCCGTCCCTGTTGCTTCTTCCTCGCCCCCGGTTGGTTCTGAACTACTCGACACGCCTCTCCGAGTCTGCAGCGAACGCTGACTGGCTGAGACGCCCACCTCCCACAGCGCGCGGCGTCGCCTAGCGACCGCCTCTTAGCAAGCGACTGAGTCAATCACGTGGCCCCGTCCCGCAGCCGCTGATTGGCAGCCAAAGTGTAAGTTAGGTGATCTGATTCCAGGCAGGGCCCCAAGCCACCATTCCCATTTGATTTGCATTTTCTGCTGATAAATGTGAATTTTAAAAATAATTTTCTAAAATTTATTGGCTCCAAGGGGGTTTAGTTACATGTAGGCTCTAGTTCCCTAACCAGGGATTGAACCTGGACCCCTGCATTGGAACATAAGAGTCACAGCCACTGGACCACCAGGGAAACCCGATAAATGTGACTTTTCAAAACCGTGACTACCTTCCAACCATTGCTGACGATCAGATTAATCAGCCAACGGACTGGAAGCTAATAGTAAACCAAGCAGGTTAGGAGATACAAAGAGAGCCGGAACTGCCTTGTTCCATTGTCTCCCTCCCTGAAGCCATCTGCCCTCCCTGCACAATGGAAACGACCACCCTAAGAACAGGACTCGAGAGATTTTGCAAGTCAAGAGCTCTGCACACAGCAGGCGCTCGCTACAAGGCGTGTACAGGCAAACTGAAAAGTGGTCCGAATTTCCCAGAACTGCCCGGGGCTTCGGTTATTCATGAGCTTCTACTGCAGCCTCGAGGAGAACAGAAGCGAGGTGAACCAAGACTGAGGTCGACGGGGCCAACCGCAAAAGACCTCAGATGCTTCCGGGGACCCGACCCTCCATCCGCACGGTGTGCACTGCGCCCGCGCGCCGGCCCACCTCCGGACCCTCCCGAGACGCCTGCGCCCTGGGCCGGAGCCGCGTCCGACGGCGCGAGGAGCGTACCTCCTGCTGAGCGAGCAGCGCCCTCCGCTCACGCTCTTTCTCTTCCTCTCGGGCTCGAGTCTCGTCACGCCGCACACGGGCAACATTGTCCTTGTTGCGGACGTGCCAACTCTTCTTCGGTAGGATATTCATGGCGCCGTAGCCGTCCACGGACCGGAGGCCCACCTCCTAGCGCTTCCGGTTGGCGAGAGACTAGCCCGTCCCTGTTGCTTCTTCCTCGCCCCCGGTTGGTTCTGAACTACTCGACACGCCTCTCCGAGTCTGCAGCGAACGCTGACTGGCTGAGACGCCCACCTCCCACAGCGCGCGGCGTCGCCTAGCGACCGCCTCTTAGCAAGCGACTGAGTCAATCACGTGGCCCCGTCCCGCAGCCGCTGATTGGCTGGTTCTCTCGTGGACGCGTTCGCCACACCCATAGATCAACACATGCGATTGGTTTACGTGCTGCTGAAGCCTCGCCCCCAACTTCTGGACCCGAGTTTCAAAAAGCAGTCAGCATAGTCTGGGAACATACATATCTGTAAACAACAAAACTCTATAAGTTAAAAGTAAAATAAAAGTTAAAAAAAAAAAGGCAGTCAGCAGCCTCGCTGTGTTTATTGATACGTTAGAAAGAGGTCCACTGGAGAGTCGGGGACTTCACAGTGAGTCCTGAGGCTGGAGAAGCATGGGTCTTCCGCAGTTCTCTCACTTTCCAAATGGTGTGTAGCTGAAACTTACAAAGGATCTGAGGGGCAAATCTGTCTCTGAAAGTGGGACTTCTCCCTGAGCCAGGCTGGAGAGTTCAAAGAGCTCTGTGGGCCGAGCTGAGAGCCACAGCACGCTGGGCTAGGAAGACTTTATTCTGCGCCTCCTGAAGGAAAGGGGAAAGAGAGGTGGCGATGAGACAGATCTCTCCCCCTGTTCCCTTCCATATTCTCCAGGACGTCTTCCCAGGGACCACGCCTGGCTCACCGTCTGTATCTGGCGTTTGAGTTCAGAGATGAGGCGTCCATATGAATTAGCCAGCGCCACGGTATATGCCATCAGGATGCTAGGGGAGATGGAAATGGAAGCCACTCCCCAAATGCTCTTAGAATATCTTCAACGTAGGGGTTTTAAAAACCAGCGGTCTGGGCCTCCTCCTTCAGACTCAAGGATTCTAAGTATCCTAGCCCCCTCCTTCCCTCAGGCCCAAGAGTTTGGGCTTCCAGCCCCACTTCACTTTAGAAAACTCAGACCCAGGAGTCTAGCGTCCTCACCTGGAGATCAGCAGAAGGGGCACAGCAAAAGCCTGGGTCCCCAGGAAGAAGAGAAAATTCTGGGCAGTCTGAGGCAGCTTGTAGATAGACTGTGGGATCTCTACCCACATGGACGACTGACCCCGGAATGGACCACACAGCTTGGAAGGTGGGATCCTGGAGTCAGAGAGAGGCAGAGCTCAAGGACGGCCAAAACTCAGAACCCTGGCGGATGGGAGGAAGGAGTGAGAGAGGGGCAAATGTCTCTCACACTTACAGGAAGATGCTATAAAGCACAGGAACGGCGGAGATGGCCAGACCCAGGAGAAGGACCAGGGGGAAAAAGAAATTCACAGTGGAGGCTCGAAAGGTGCGGGAGGCCGGGGAGCAGGTGTAGAAGAGGGCGATCTGGCAGGAGGGGAGGAAGGGAGTCAGCCCCAGACTCCCCTCTTCCAGCATCCAGGTCCCTGGCCCCTGTCCTCAGTCAGGATCTCGGAGTCCGGGACCCGAGCATCGCCCCCCCCCCCCCCCCCCCCCCCGCGGCCACAGGGACTCAGGAGTCACATCCAGCAATACTCTCTTCCTCCAGAGTCAGAGAGCCAAGCCCCAGTACCTCCCGACTCAAACCCAAGGCTGCTCGCCAACGCCTACCTTCTTCAAATAGAAAAGCAACAGGAACTTGGCCGTGTTGAGCATAGGCAGTAAAGGGCAGAAAAAACTCCCCACCCAGACCACCGTCTGGGCGTAGATGAGCCCTAACACTTCGTCAGGCACCTGGAACTCCTGGGTCCTCGCAAAACGGCCCAGCGCCCCAGGACAGAGGCCACAGAGCAGCCTGAGGGGCAGCGCGAAAGCCGCCGAATCAGAGGCTGGCCGACCACGGGTTTCCCCGACTTCACCGCCCCGCCCACCAACCGGAAGTGAGCATATCTGGAGCAGGGGCGAGGAGAGGGTGTGTCTAGGAGCGGGGCTTGAGAAGGAGCGTTCGTCCTGGCTGAAGGGACAGGACCAGAGGGACGTGGCCACCAAAGTTAGGGGCGGGATCTGCGTACTTAGGGTGGCCAGGGGCGGAGCTAGAAGGGGCGGGGTTAAATAGAGCCCAGTGGCCTGTGGGCGGGGCCACAGCTAAGAGCGGGACTCTCACTTTCGAGGAAACTGGAAGAGCAGCGCGACGGCCAGGCCGGTCAGCAGATCGAACAGCAGGAGTTTGTACATCTCCTGTCCCAGGCGAGTCTCCCAGCACTGAGGAAGGAAGAACAGGTGAAAAAGACCTCAGGACCCAGACACCTGCGGACCCAAACGTCTGAGCTTCCTAACTGCAAGCATATGAGGCGCTATCAATACTTGATCTGGCCGTCTTTTTCTTTTTTCATCCATACCCCTATCCTTATGGGGGCTTATTCTGGCACCCCAAGCTCCTCTTTCCTCCGAAACCAAGAGTCTGGACCCATCAGGCTCGAAAGGTGCGGGAGGCCGGGGAGCAGGTGTAGAAGAGGGCGATCTGGCAGGAGGGGAGGAAGGGAGTCAGCCCCAGACTCCCCTCTTCCAGCATCCAGGTCCCTGGCCCCTGTCCTCAGTCAGGATCTCGGAGTCCGGGACCCGAGCATCGCCCCCATCCCCCCCCCCCCCCGCGGCCACAGGGACTCAGGAGTCACATCCAGCAATACTCTCTTCCTCCAGAGTCAGAGAGCCAAGCCCCAGTACCTCCCGACTCAAACCCAAGGCTGCTCGCCAACGCCTACCTTCTTCAAATAGAAAAGCAACAGGAACTTGGCCGTGTTGAGCATAGGCAGTAAAGGGCAGAAATTTCACCCCACCCAGACCACCGTCTGGGCGTAGATGAGCCCTAACACTTCGTCAGGCACCTGGAACTCCTGGGTCCTCGCAAAACGGCCCAGCGCCCCAGGACAGAGGCCACAGAGCAGCCTGAGGGGCAGCGCGAAAGCCGCCGAATCAGAGGCTGGCCGACCACGGGTTTCCCCGACTTCACCGCCCCGCCCACCAACCGGAAGTGAGCATATCTGGAGCAGGGGCGAGGAGAGGGTGTGTCTAGGAGCGGGGCTTGAGAAGGAGCGTTCGTCCTGGCTGAAGGGACAGGACCAGAGGGACGTGGCCACCAAAGTTAGGGGCGGGATCTGCGTACTTAGGGTGGCCAGGGGCGGAGCTAGAAGGGGCGGGGTTAAATAGAGCCCAGTGGCCTGTGGGCGGGGCCACAGCTAAGAGCGGGACTCTCACTTTCGAGGAAACTGGAAGAGCAGCGCGACGGCCAGGCCGGTCAGCAGATCGAACAGCAGGAGTTTGTACATCTCCTGTCCCAGGCGAGTCTCCCAGCACTGAGGAAGGAAGAACAGGTGAAAAAGACCTCAGGACCCAGACACCTGCGGACCCAAACGTCTGAGCTTCCTAACTGCAAGCATATGAGGCGCTATCAATACTTGATCTGGCCGTCTTTTTCTTTTTTTTTCATCCATACCCCTATCCTTATGGGGGCTTATTCTGGCACCCCAAGCTCCTCTTTCCTCCGAAACCAAGAGTCTGGACCCATCAGGCTCCTCCTTTCCTTCAAGAACCTAGGTGTCCTCGTCCCCCACCTCCTCACCGGAAGTTCTTTGTAATTGTAGCCGCAGGCTTTGCACTTCTTATCCTCCGCATCGCCCCCGCAGGTGATCTGATTCCAGAGAGAGACAAGCAAGACCACCAGCGAGGCCAGGCGGAGAAACACTGTCCTGGCAAGGGGAAAAGAGAGAAGAGGGCCTCAGCACTGACTGATGAGAACCCGCTGCGGGCCCGGGCCCTGCTGCGAGGAACGTGCTCACATTTCTCCCCCTCCACAGATGGAGAAAACTGAGGCTCAACGACAGGAGGAGTCGGGATTTGTAATCAAGATCCCGCTGGATCGCTTATGCTGACTATGTCACTCTCATTGCTAGGACCAATACCCCTCGGCCAGCCCCAGCCCCTGCCAGGAGTCCTGGACCTGAGCAGGATAAAAACGATCTGGAGACTCCTGGTGTAGCCTTCCAGCGGGGCCAGGAGCTTGAACACGGGTGGCAGCACGAAGTTGACCGCGGAGATGAAGATGGACGGAAGGTAATCCACCAGGAGCTTCAGCGCCGGCGTCGTCCGGATGAGAGGATTCTCCTAGGTGGGAGGGTGCACCGAGAGAAGAGGCTCTGGGGTCCTGCAGGAGCCATGCTTACCGTCGTCCCCCAGGCTCTGCTTCCCTCAGCCTCTGAAAGTCCACTGTCCAATCAGAACCACCCCTGGCACGTACACACATCCTCTCTGAGCTTCCAGGCATTGCAAGCCTCAGTCTCCACCCTTGGAAATGCAGGTTCCAGGACCTCTCCTTCCCCAGGGCCCTGCACACCTGCAGGTTCACGGTGGTCCCCGTAGCCCAGTAGACGCCCCAGAAAGCTGCCCCCAGGAGCGCAATCACCACCAGGTTGAGCAGCGCCCGCACAGACCACAGCCTGACTTGTTGGCCAAGGGTCCGCACCGCAGCCTTGCGCCGCACCCGCGATTCCTCCAGCTCCACCTAAGGCCGGGAGAGACGTCCACGTGTGTTCCGTTGCCCCAGGTCCACCCCGTGGTCCACGCTCGACTTGAACGGGCGCAGCCCCGCCTCTCCAAGAACACCTGTCTTCGTCGTCCCAGCCCATCCGTGACCCTCCAGGCCCATCTAGAACTGGCTCCGCCCCTCCTAGGACACGCGCAGCATCCGCCTCCTCCTAGGACCCGCCCAGCGGTCCGGGGCGCCTGGCCTTTGGCGTTTCAGTTCTGCTCGATCAATCCTCTTAAACCGCACCCTTCTCTTAGAACTGAGGAGCTTTAGGCCCCACGGCTTTGTTGCGGCTACCTTTTTCTCGTACCCTTGACCTAAGGCATCCCTACAGCAAGCTTCAGCCCCTTTCCCTCAAGGCCCGCCTCCTTAGAAGAAAGCTCTGCCCAGCCTCTCGCTGGAGGCCCCAGTCAGGGGCCAGGGCCCACCCATTCTCTCATCCCCGCCCCCTCGAGTGCCGTCTGGTTGTAGGCCCCACCCCTAAGCGCACCTGCAACTCGTAGAGGATGATTCGCCGGCGCAGCCGCACGTGGACCTCCCCGCTGAGGCCGAAGTCCCAGGCGGAGAACACCCGGTGGCTGTAGCTGGTCAGGGCCTCTGACTCAGCCAACAACGTCTGCTTCAGCCCAGACACCGAGCTAAGAGAGGCGAGACCCGGGAGACGAGCGTAGGCAGGACAACCATGAGCAGGGGGATACCCCTTCCCTCTTATGGGGCCAACAGGGAAAATGAACCCTGAGACTCGGGGCCTTAGGAGAGCTGCTGCCTGGTGGCGACACATACAGTCGGTGTTGCCTAAGACTAAGAAAGAGATGCAGAGGCAAACCCAGAGGACAGACCCCGGGAGTGGAGAGGCAGAAACCTGAGAGACAAGAAGTCACGAAGCACTTTAAAGTTCGACTGCAGCTCACACAGAATAGCATTCAGGATTCAGGAGGAACGGCTCCTACCGCGGCTACTCCCCACCATGGTCCCGGGGCCTGGGGGTAGGGGGTAGGGGTCACTGACCGGTGCAGGATGAGCAGCAGGTAGAGGAGGCCAGTGGCAAAGGTGCAGCACAGGTAGGTGACGGCCAGGTGGGGGCGTGGTGGGTAGAACCCATACAAGAGAGGAGACCATTCTAGAAAACCCTGACGGAAGGAAGTGCAGGACAAGGGATTCAGGGAGCTGAGCCATCACCGTCAGGGGGACACAGAGGGTTTCCCAGGGACCCAGCCATGCACCTCTGCAGAGAGCAAGTTGAAGAGCTCGGTGGCGAAGGCGACCAGGCCCTGGGAGCCGGGGTTGTAGGTGCCACAGGTTGAAGAGGCATTAGGGGCAGGGGGACCTGGGGGAGTCCCTTCCAGCCAGGTGGGCAGCATAATCATGCAGGCAGTCAGCACGGAGGCCAGCACGTTGAGAAGCAGCAGGAAGCGCAGCAGGGAGAAGTAGGACTCAGTGCCAGCACCAAACTGACCTACAGGGGACAATGGAGCGACTGCAGACTCACCTCTGAGTCTCCAGGGCCTCCTCCCTCAGACCCAGAGGTCTAGGCCCCAAGCCCCCAGAGTCCAGGTACCCAGCCCCTGCTCCCCGAGACCCAGGGGTCCAGGCCTCCGGCCCCTGCTCCCCCAGACCCAAGAGGCCAGTCCTCCCCGAGGTGCCCAGCTTAAACTCTCGCCCCCATACCCCCGATCCTCTTCAGTGTCCATGCCCAGGGCTGCAGAGAGCGCCAGCCGTCCCGTATCTTCTCCTTGGACCTCCTCATCAGTCGAGTCCACTGGGCCCCTCTGGACCCTGGACCCTGGGCCACTTGGTCCCTGGCAAGGCTCTGTCTGGGAGGGAAACAGAGTCAGAGACAGAAAAGAGGGGCCTCACGGCCCCAGATGGAAAGCACCACAGGTAGAAACAACCCAATGGCTGGACCATGAAGGGAGATTCTGTGTATTCCTAACAGGGGATACTCCCTAGCAATTAACAAAATAAAACACCTAATGCTATAATAAGCATCGGAAGACAGACAGGTAACACAGACTACAGGGTTCAATTTACACACTTTGGGCCCTAAGTGGAGTTTCCCTGGATCCTTGCTTTGGGAAAATTCCTCAAGTCTCTACACAATGTCTCAAGTACTTTTCTGTCAGCAGATGTCATCATAAAGCAAAAAAAGGTTGGTGTGATATTATGACTTATAAGAAGAGATATACATTTGGTAGTGTATATATGATATCACATGTGGAATCTAAAAAAGTGGAATGGGGCGGTCCCCGGCAGCTCAATGGTTAGGACTCTGTGCTCTCACTGGTGTGGGCGTGAGTTCAATCCCCGGTTTGGGAATGAAGAGTCACACAGCTGTGTGGTACAGATAAAAAAAATTAATAATAATAAAGAAAAATAAAAAACTGAACTCAGTAGAGAGTAGGATGGTGGTTACCAGGGGCTGGGGGTATGGTAGGGACATGGAGATGTTGGTCAAGGAGTACAAACAAAGTTAAAAGATGAATCAACACTGGGAATCTATAGCATGGTAATTATAGCTCATAATACTACATTGTACACATGAAGGCTGCTAAGAGAATGAATATCCTCACCACAAAAGAAAAAAAAAAAAAGTAATTATGTGACACAGTGGAGACCAGTTAGCTACCTCCACTGTGGCAATCATTTTGCAACATGTAAGGGTATCAAAGCAACACTGTATACATTAAACATACAGGATGCTACATGTGAACTTCATCTAAAGCCAGGAAAAAAATTTTAAAGAATTTTTTTTTAAAAAGAGGGACTTCCCTGACAGTCCAGTGGTTAAGATAAAATTAAGCATACATTTGGTCTTTGCCTTGTTTCTGGTGCAGGACTCCTAAAGCTTTGAATTTCCTATCTCAAGCACCACAGGCCCTCACTTGGTCCCTGGCAAGGCTCTGTCTGGGAGAAACAGAGTCAGAGACAGAAAGAGGCCTCACGGCCCCAGATGGAAAGCACCACAGGTAGAAACAACCCAATGGCTGGACCATGAAGGGAGATTCTGTGTATTCCTAACAGGGGATACTCCCTAGCAATTAACAAAATAAAACACCTAATGCTATAATAAGCATCGGAAGACAGACAGGTAACACAGACTACAGGGTTCAATTTACACACTTTGGGCCCTAAGTGGAGTTTCCCTGGATCCTTGCTTTGGGAAAATTCCTCAAGTCTCTACACAATGTCTCAAGTACTTTTCTGTCAGCAGATGTCATCATAAAGCAAAAACGGTTGGTGTGATATTATGACTTATAAGAAGAGATATACATTTGGTAGTGTATATATGATATCACATGTGGAATCTAAAAAAGTGGAATGGGGCGGTCCCCGGCAGCTCAATGGTTAGGACTCTGTGCTCTCACTGGTGTGGGCGTGAGTTCAATCCCCGGTTTGGGAATGAAGAGTCACACAGCTGTGTGGTACAGATAAAAAAAATTAATAATAATAAAGAAAAATAAAAAACTGAACTCAGTAGAGAGTAGGATGGTGGTTACCAGGGGCTGGGGGTATGGTAGGGACATGGAGATGTTGGTCAAGGAGTACAAACAAAGTTAAAAGATGAATCAACACTGGGAATCTATAGCATGGTAATTATAGCTCATAATACTACATTGTACACATGAAGGCTGCTAAGAGAATGAATATCCTCACCACAAAAGAAAAAAAAAAAAAGTAATTATGTGACACAGTGGAGACCAGTTAGCTACCTCCACTGTGGCAATCATTTTGCAACATGTAAGGGTATCAAAGCAACACTGTATACATTAAACATACAGGATGCTACATGTGAACTTCATCTAAAGCCAGGAAAAAAATTTTAAAGAATTTTTTTTTAAAAAGAGGGACTTCCCTGACAGTCCAGTGGTTAAGATAAAATTAAGCATACATTTGGTCTTTGCCTTGTTTCTGGTGCAGGACTCCTAAAGCTTTGAATTTCCTAAGTGGAAGGTGAGTGTGATAAAGGCGTCTCTTTTATGTAAATGAGACTGCATCGCCAGGTGGGTCGCGTCAGAGTTGATCTGCACTGTTGAACACTCAGCTAGGGCCAGCACCGCCTGGTGTGGGAAAAGTCCCCACCCCTTGGAACTAGTGCCCAGGTTCCATTAGGAACAAGGGTCAGGGTCAAGGGTTCCCTAAGGAGTCCCAGGGAAGGGCCTCCAGCTTACTTGCATTGCTGTGCTGTGGGGTTCAGAAAGGCCTAAGAACTGTTGAACAAGAGACCCAGTGTGGCAGCTCTCAGTGGGTCCTGCAAATTATGTTGTAGAGCCGAGGAAAGATAAATACTAACAGAGTCCTAGGCTTTGAAAAGGAGGACACAGACACGGACATAAAGCAGAGAGAGACAAAATGAATAACAGGTTTTAGACACTCAGAGAGAAACAGAAGCCAACCGGCTTGGGGGGAAGGACGACACATGACACGAGAACCAGGGGGAGACAGGGCTCCTCTGAGTCCAAGAAGCACAAACCCTGACAGGAGAGGAGGGGCCCAGAGAGGCGGCGCTCACGGAGGCAGGCACAGACCAAGCACAGAGCGAGAAGGGGGCGGAGCTGCCGCCGAGCAGGAGGACGGCCCACACCTAGCGGGAGATGGAGGGAGGGCCCACCTGTGTGCCCGTCTGGCCTGCATGGGCCAGGGCAGTTCCCGGGAGGGGCCCGGCTCCAGCAGTTCCTGTTGTGTGACTTCTGCGAAGGACCGGACGCTCCTCCACCCATCTTCATGCTCCTCCTCGCTGGCCCCCCAGGGCAGAACCCCCGGGCCTCGGTACCGAAGTGTCGCAGCACTGGGGAGCTCATTCAGCACAGAGGACAGCGATGGGCCTAGGGGCAGGAGGCGGCGCTGGGAGGGCGCAGGGGTCCAGACCCCCAGCTCCCTCCTCCCTCAGACCCAGGGGTTCAGGCCCCCAGCCCCTCCTCCCTCAGACCTGGGAGTGTGGAACCCCCATTCCCAGACACCATCCCTCCCTGCCCTGCCGAGCACCCTAAAGTGGCCCCTCCAACCTCAGGGTTGAGTCGATCCTAAAGCTTTGAATTTCCTAAGTGGAAGGTGAGTGTGATAAAGGCGTCTCTTTTATGTAAATGAGACTGCATCGCCAGGTGGGTCGCGTCAGAGTTGATCTGCACTGTTGAACACTCAGCTAGGGCCAGCACCGCCTGGTGTGGAAAAGTCCCCACCCCTTGGAACTAGTGCCCAGGTTCCATTAGGAACAAGGGTCAGGGTCAAGGGTTCCCTAAGGAGTCCCAGGGAAGGGCCTCCAGCTTACTTGCATTGCTGTGCTGTGGGGTTCAGAAAGGCCTAAGAACTGTTGAACAAGAGACCCAGTGTGGCAGCTCTCAGTGGGTCCTGCAAATTATGTTGTAGAGCCGAGGAAAGATAAATACTAACAGAGTCCTAGGCTTTGAAAAGGAGGACACAGACACGGACATAAAGCAGAGAGAGACAAAATGAATAACAGGTTTTAGACACTCAGAGAGAAACAGAAGCCAACCGGCTTGGGGGGAAGGACGACACATGACACGAGAACCAGGGGGAGACAGGGCTCCTCTGAGTCCAAGAAGCACAAACCCTGACAGGAGAGGAGGGGCCCAGAGAGGCGGCGCTCACGGAGGCAGGCACAGACCAAGCACAGAGCGAGAAGGGGGCGGAGCTGCCGCCGAGCAGGAGGACGGCCCACACCTAGCGGGAGATGGAGGGAGGGCCCACCTGTGTGCCCGTCTGGCCTGCATGGGCCAGGGCAGTTCCCGGGAGGGGCCCGGCTCCAGCAGTTCCTGTTGTGTGACTTCTGCGAAGGACCGGACGCTCCTCCACCCATCTTCATGCTCCTCCTCGCTGGCCCCCCAGGGCAGAACCCCCGGGCCTCGGTACCGAAGTGTCGCAGCACTGGGGAGCTCATTCAGCACAGAGGACAGCGATGGGCCTAGGGGCAGGAGGGCGGCGCTGGGAGGGCGCAGGGGTCCAGACCCCCAGCTCCCTCCTCCCTCAGACCCAGGGGTTCAGGCCCCCAGCCCCTCCTCCCTCAGACCTGGGAGTGTGGAACCCCCATTCCCAGACACCATCCCTCCCTGCCCTGCCGAGCACCCTAAAGTGGCCCCTCCAACCTCAGGGTTGAGTCGATCCTGAACTTCCTCCTCCCTCCAATTCCCTTTGTGACCCTGGCCCCTCCCACTCCTCAGATGCCTTCAGATAGTCCACCCCCAGCCTTCTCCGCCTCCAAAGATTCTGGATCTCTGGACTCTTCTCCAGCACCCAAAGTCCCAGCCTGTGGGTGGGTCCTTCTCCCCCAGAGCCCCCGGAACCAAAGCTCCTCCCCATTCTGCCCGTAGGCCCTCGAGTCAGGCCTCCCTTCTCCACCTCGGGGCACCTGCCAACCAGGGACGCCGGACCCAACCTCCTTCTGGCTCCCCAACCTGTTCTGGCCTCCCGGGGTGCTGGCCACCCCTCAGAGGGGCCCCAGGACTCCGGTTCCCACTCTCGGCTCTTCTCCATGGCTGCGGATCTGTTTCCGTGTCTAGGGCCAGCTGAGCGGGAGACCGCCCCGGGCGAGGGAGGAGCCTGAGGCCGGTAGGTGTGCACCTGGCAGCCAGGTAGCCCGGAGGCAATACCTGGCATTTCCCATAAACTTCAGAGCAGCGACTCCAGAAAGTCTCCAGGGAGGTGAGGTCCACAGATGCCCATGCATCTCCTCACAGTGGGAGGCAATGGACATAAGACCCTTGGAGGCTGGTTGATCAGTCCAGACATTCCCACAGTCTTTGTGTGACACTTTATTAGGAGAGATTTACACATTCTGAGCCTGTTGTAGGCCAAAGGATGACAAGCAGGTGGCAGGAGCACTGGGACCCTCAGGTGGCTCAGACAGATCGCACAAAGGCCTGCACCTCTGAGCCTCAGCGCCTCCCTTCCAGGAGGGGTGCGGAAGCAAACAGGAAGCGGCCCCCCACTCCCAGGACCTGCCCCGCAGCTCCGAACCCCACACTGTGGAAACCCGGCGGCCTCCGCTGGCTGTTGGGGAAGAGGCGGGTCACTGAAGCCCACCCGTGGGTAGGCACAGTGGACATTCTCTTCTGGGCAGTGTTGTGATTTTCACAGGAGGGGGCATCGATCATCAGGGGCCCGGGGACGGAGGCCAGGGAAGCAGGTGCGCCCTAGTCTGGATCTGCCAGGCAGGGCACTGAGCTGGGGAAGCGGGAATCCTCTCCAGGCCCCTTGCCAACACTGAAGACTCTTCCTGGGAAGGGAAGCCTAGTTCACGGAACTCCCAGGCCAAAGCGCAGGGGTGGATGGGCCCTACTCCTCCAAAGATTCTGGATCTCTGGACTCTTCTCCAGCACCCAAAGTCCCAGCCTGTGGGTGGGTCCTTCTCCCAGAGCCCCCGGAACCAAAGCTCCTCCCCATTCTGCCCGTAGGCCCTCGAGTCAGGCCTCCCTTCTCCACCTCGGGGCACCTGCCAACCAGGGACGCCGGACCCAACCTCCTTCTGGCTCCCCAACCTGTTCTGGCCTCCCGGGGTGCTGGCCACCCCTCAGAGGGGCCCCAGGACTCCGGTTCCCACTCTCGGCTCTTCTCCATGGCTGCGGATCTGTTTCCGTGTCTAGGGCCAGCTGAGCGGGAGACCGCCCCGGGCGAGGGAGGAGCCTGAGGCCGGTAGGTGTGCACCTGGCAGCCAGGTAGCCCGGAGGCAATACCTGGCATTTCCCATAAACTTCAGAGCAGCGACTCCAGAAAGTCTCCAGGGAGGTGAGGTCCACAGATGCCCATGCATCTCCTCACAGCGGGAGGCAATGGACATAAGACCCTTGGAGGCTGGTTGATCAGTCCAGACATTCCCACAGTCTTTGTGTGACACTTTATTAGGAGAGATTTACACATTCTGAGCCTGTTGTAGGCCAAAGGATGACAAGCAGGTGGCAGGAGCACTGGGACCCTCAGGTGGCTCAGACAGATCGCACAAAGGCCTGCACCTCTGAGCCTCAGCGCCTCCCTTCCAGGAGGGGTGCGGAAGCAAACAGGAAGCGGCCCCCCACTCCCAGGACCTGCCCCGCAGCTCCGAACCCCACACTGTGGAAACCCGGCGGCCTCCGCTGGCTGTTGGGGAAGAGGCGGGTCACTGAAGCCCACCCGTGGGTAGGCACAGTGGACATTCTCTTCTGGGCAGTGTTGTGATTTTCACAGGAGGGGGCATCGATCATCAGGGGCCCGGGGACGGAGGCCAGGGAAGCAGGTGCGCCCTAGTCTGGATCTGCCAGGCAGGGCACTGAGCTGGGGAAGCGGGAATCCTCTCCAGGCCCCTTGCCAACACTGAAGACTCTTCCTGGGAAGGGAAGCCTAGTTCACGGAACTCCCAGGCCAAAGCGCAGTGGCTGGATGACTGACCCAGGGACTGTGGCGACCCTTCACTCCTCCCGGAGCTTTCCCGAGGCCAGGCTTCCTTCCTTTTCCTTCCGCCGGCCGGGGCCGCTGCTGCCCAGAGCCAGTCCCAGCCCCAGGGCCAACAGGCCCAGGACGTGGACACAGAAGTAGACGGAGGCCCAGTAGCGCAGAGTGTCGCGCAGCGAGAGCAGCACGAAGCCCATGCACATGTAGTCATAGGCCCGCATCTTCAGGAACCAGTGCACCCAGTCCCAGGCCACCTGGCCCCGCGGACCCAGCCGCCCACGCAGGGCCGACTCCAGCTGCCCCTCGGCTGCCAGGCACAGCGGGATGGTCAGGAAGCTCAGGTAGTAGCCGGGGTGCAGGCCGTGCCAGTAGGCGCTCAGCAGCATGGTCCAGGCGCTCCTGCAGAGGGGCTGGGGTCAGGGCCCAGGGTCCAAGCCCCCAGCCCCTCCTCTCTCAGGCCCAGGGTCCAAGCCCCCAGCCCCTCCTCTCTCAGGCCCAGGGTCCAGGCCCTCAGCCCCTCCTCCCTCAGACCCAGGATCCAGGCCTCCAGCCCCCCTCCATCAGGCCCAGGGATCTCTACTCTCTTCTAAAGCCCCTTCCCAACACTTTGCCCTGAAGACCCAGGAATCAAGTCCTCAGCCAGCTCATCTTAAAGATTTAGGAGTACAACTCCTAATCCACAGAGTGACTCAAATTGGCAGACATGGCTCCTTCTTCTTATGGATTCCAAAAACGCTAGCCTTTGAAGACACACAATCGAGCCTCTGACCCCTATTTCCACGAGAACCCACAAATCACAGCAGGCTCGGCTGAGGACTGTGGCCTGAGTCCTGCCCGGGGGCACCAGGTCTTCCTTCCTCCCCATGAGGGCGTTGAAAGTACAAATATAGCCCTGAGGCTGAGGGCAGGAGGAGAAGGGGCAGCACAGGATGAGATGGTCGGATGGCATCACCGACTCAAGACATGAATGTACAACCAGGGAAGCAGGTCGCCCTAGTCTGATCTGCCAGGCAGGGCACTGAGCTGGGAAGCGGAATCCTCTCCAGGCCCCTTGCCAACACTGAAGACTCTTCCTGGGAAGGGAAGCCTAGTTCACGGAACTCCCAGGCCAAAGCGCAGTGGCTGGATGACTGACCCAGGGACTGTGGCGACCCTTCACTCCTCCCGGAGCTTTCCCGAGGCCAGGCTTCCTTCCTTTTCCTTCCGCCGGCCGGGGCCGCTGCTGCCCAGAGCCAGTCCCAGCCCCAGGGCCAACAGGCCCAGGACGTGGACACAGAAGTAGACGGAGGCCCAGTAGCGCAGAGTGTCGCGCAGCGAGAGCAGCACGAAGCCCATGCACATGTAGTCATAGGCCCGCATCTTCAGGAACCAGTGCACCCAGTCCCAGGCCACCTGGCCCCGCGGACCCAGCCGCCCACGCAGGGCCGACTCCAGCTGCCCCTCGGCTGCCAGGCACAGCGGGATGGTCAGGAAGCTCAGGTAGTAGCCGGGGTGCAGGCCGTGCCAGTAGGCGCTCAGCAGCATGGTCCAGGCGCTCCTGCAGAGGGGCTGGGGTCAGGGCCCAGGGTCCAAGCCCCCAGCCCCTCCTCTCTCAGGCCCAGGGTCCAAGCCCCCAGCCCCTCCTCTCTCAGGCCCAGGGTCCAGGCCCTCAGCCCCTCCTCCCTCAGACCCAGGATCCAGGCCTCCAGCCCCCCTCCATCAGGCCCAGGGATCTCTACTCTCTTCTAAAGCCCCTTCCCAACACTTTGCCCTGAAGACCCAGGAATCAAGTCCTCAGCCAGCTCATCTTAAAGATTTAGGAGTACAACTCCTAATCCACAGAGTGACTCAAATTGGCAGACATGGCTCCTTCTTCTTATGGATTCCAAAAACGCTAGCCTTTGAAGACACACAATCGAGCCTCTGACCCCTATTTCCACGAGAACCCACAAATCACAGCAGGCTCGGCTGAGGACTGTGGCCTGAGTCCTGCCCGGGGGCACCAGGTCTTCCTTCCTCCCCATGAGGGCGTTGAAAGTACAAATATAGCCCTGAGGCTGAGGGCAGGAGGAGAAGGGGCAGCACAGGATGAGATGGTCGGATGGCATCACCGACTCAAGACATGAATGTAAGCAAACTCCAGGAGGTAGTGGAGGACAGAGAAGCCTGGTGTGCTGCAGTCCAAGGGGTCGCAGAAAGTCAGACACGCCTTAGCAACTGAACAGCAAGAAAAATAATGATGCAGTGAGGCGGGGCAGGGATGGGGAGGGTGGTAAGGGCCACAAAGAGGCTGAAATCTCCCTGTGGTCAACAGGGGAGATCTTTTCCTCCTTCTCTTTCCTGAGGCCATTTCCCTGGAAAAGCCACTGCTTGGGCATCCTTCCTTTGTCCTTTGGATGCAGACGTCAATCTCTGAAAAGGTGAAACAGGCCTCTAGAAAGGGTCACCCTCCAGGAATGTTTTCCTCCAGGGCCTGGGAGCCATCTCTTTCAAGCAAAGGACGAGGAGGGAGACAGAGTTTGTCTCACTGCGGCCGTGGGGCTTTATCCCTGCTGCTGACAGAGGTGGGAGTTTTATTCTCCCTTCAGATCACCTGTGCTAACTCCTAGCACAGGTGTCTACCCAGGCTGCCAGGTGAACTGGAGAGGACCGTGACGGTGAAAGCAGGCTGGGGAGTCCTGCTGTCTCCTCCTGAGAATATGTTATGTAAAGGGCTCTAAGTGGCAGTGGATGGTACAAGAAAAGAGAGATTTCTAGACAACTAATAAGGACCAAGGTGGCTCAGATGGTAAAAAAGAGTCTGCCTGCAATGTAGGAGACCAGGGTTCCATCTCTGGGTGGGGAAGATCCCCTGGAGAAGGAAACAGCAACCCATTGCAGTATTCTTGCCTGGAGAATCGCATGGACAGAGGAGCCCAGTGGGCACAGCCCATGAGGCCTCAAAGAGTCAGACACGACTCAGCAACTAAGACACTGAGACTCCCTGGTCTATACATAGGCACACTCTGTGCTTTGACTTGACGCTCAGCCCCACAGCTCTAAACATCCTCCACACCTGCTCACAGGTCTGCTTTTTACACCAACCCTGATACACCAGAATCACATAACCCAGGGCCGACCAATCACTCCAGCTGAAAATCAAACAGTCCCCTTAAAGTCAGACCGAGCTTTCCCTCCTGCAACTTCCTCCTGCTCAGACTTCCTCTCCTTCACCACTCATACCCACCACTTGGGCATCTCGCTCCATTTCTTCTTTCTCATGCCCACATCCAGGCAGGGCCAAGCCCCGGCCTTACCTCTCAAGTGCATCTGCTTCTAGGCCACTGGTCCCTGCTCTAGGACATCAACAGCCACCAGGCCAGTCCCTGCCTTTATCTCCTGCTCCCTTCCCCACCTCTATTCTATTCCCCACACAAGGTCAGAGCTGCTGTTTAAATCCAAATGAGACCACACACTCAGGTAAGTCCAGTGCCAAAGGCACCACAACTGACTACTTCATTGTGAAAACGTGTTATGGTGCATCTGAGCCTCATCTGGTGGCTTGGGAAGGCTGAGGACACTTGCCAAGTGGCCTCAGAAAGGGTCACCCTCCAGGAATGTTTTCCTCCAGGGCCTGGGAGCCATCTCTTTCAAGCAAAGGACGAGGAGGGAGACAGAGTTTGTCTCACTGCGGCCGTGGGGCTTTATCCCTGCTGCTGACAGAGGTGGGAGTTTTATTCTCCCTTCAGATCACCTGTGCTAACTCCTAGCACAGGTGTCTACCCAGGCTGCCAGGTGAACTGGAGAGGACCGTGACGGTGAAAGCAGGCTGGGGAGTCCTGCTGTCTCCTCCTGAGAATATGTTATGTAAAGGGCTCTAAGTGGCAGTGGATGGTACAAGAAAAGAGAGATTTCTAGACAACTAATAAGGACCAAGGTGGCTCAGATGGTAAAAAAGAGTCTGCCTGCAATGTAGGAGACCAGGGTTCCATCTCTGGGTGGGGAAGATCCCCTGGAGAAGGAAACAGCAACCCATTGCAGTATTCTTGCCTGGAGAATCGCATGGACAGAGGAGCCCAGTGGGCACAGCCCATGAGGCCTCAAAGAGTCAGACACGACTCAGCAACTAAGACACTGAGACTCCCTGGTCTATACATAGGCACACTCTGTGCTTTGACTTGACGCTCAGCCCCACAGCTCTAAACATCCTCCACACCTGCTCACAGGTCTGCTTTTTACACCAACCCTGATACACCAGAATCACATAACCCAGGGCCGACCAATCACTCCAGCTGAAAATCAAACAGTCCCCTTAAAGTCAGACCGAGCTTTCCCTCCTGCAACTTCCTCCTGCTCAGACTTCCTCTCCTTCACCACTCATACCCACCACTTGGGCATCTCGCTCCATTTCTTCTTTCTCATGCCCACATCCAGGCAGGGCCAAGCCCCGGCCTTACCTCTCAAGTGCATCTGCTTCTAGGCCACTGGTCCCTGCTCTAGGACATCAACAGCCACCAGGCCAGTCCCTGCCTTTATCTCCTGCTCCCTTCCCCACCTCTATTCTATTCCCCACACAAGGTCAGAGCTGCTGTTTAAATCCAAATGAGACCACACACTCAGGTAAGTCCAGTGCCAAAGGCACCACAACTGACTACTTCATTGTGAAAACGTGTTATGGTGCATCTGAGCCTCATCTGGTGGCTTGGGGAAGGCTGAGGACACTTGCCAAGTGGCCTAGATCTCTGAGCCTAGATCTCATCCATCTTTAAGATGGGGATATGGGCTTCCTGGGTGGCTCAGTGGTAAAGAATCTGTCTGCTGATGCAGGAGACTTGGGTTCGATCCTGACCCAGGAAGATCACATACATGTGGAAGAGCAACTGCACCCATGAGCCACAACTACGGAGTCTGTGCTCTAGAGCCCGTGCTCCACAACAAGAGAAGCTGCCACAACGAGAAGCCCGTGTACTGCAACTAGAGAGTGGCCCCCACTCACCATAACTAGAGACAAGCCCAAGCAGCAACGAAGACCCAGCACAGCCAAAATTAAATACATAGATAAATATTAAAAAATAAATAAATAAAATGGGGATAGGAGTTCCTACTTCCTAAAGTTGTAAACATAAGTGTATCTTTTTTTAAAATTTTATTTATTTATGGCTATTCTGGGTTTTTGCTGCTGCCACAGGCTCTTCTCTAACTGCAGAGTAGGGGCTACTCTCTAACTGAGATGAGAAGGCTTCTCATTGTGGTAACTTCTCTTGTTGTGGAACTTGAGCTCTAGGGCACACGGGCTTCAGTAGCTATGGCACACGGGCTCTACAGGTGTGGCTCTGAGGCTCCAGAGCACAGGCTCCATAGTTGTGGTTCATGGGTTTAGCTGCTCCGCAGAATGTGGGATCTTCCCAGATCAGGAATCAAACCCATGTCTCCTGCATTGGCAGGTGAACCCTTCACCACTGAGCTACCAGGGAAGCCCAGATAAGTATATCATCTTTGTAAAAGTCTCCACACAAGAAGTATCAAATGAGTGAAGGATCCCAGATTAAGTGCATTTCACACTTTATCTCACTTGTTCCTCATACCAGCCTAACACAGGTTACCAGAATCTGCTTCTAGGCCACTGGTCCCTGCTCTAGGACATCAACAGCCACCAGGCCAGTCCCTGCCTTTATCTCCTGCCCTTCCCCACCTCTATTCTATTCCCCACACAAGGTCAGAGCTGCTGTTTAAATCCAAATGAGACCACACACTCAGGTAAGTCCAGTGCCAAAGGCACCACAACTGACTACTTCATTGTGAAAACGTGTTATGGTGCATCTGAGCCTCATCTGGTGGCTTGGGGAAGGCTGAGGACACTTGCCAAGTGGCCTAGATCTCTGAGCCTAGATCTCATCCATCTTTAAGATGGGGATATGGGCTTCCTGGGTGGCTCAGTGGTAAAGAATCTGTCTGCTGATGCAGGAGACTTGGGTTCGATCCCTGATCCAGGAAGATCACATACATGTGGAAGAGCAACTGCACCCATGAGCCACAACTACGGAGTCTGTGCTCTAGAGCCCGTGCTCCACAACAAGAGAAGCTGCCACAACGAGAAGCCCGTGTACTGCAACTAGAGAGTGGCCCCCACTCACCATAACTAGAGACAAGCCCAAGCAGCAACGAAGACCCAGCACAGCCAAAATTAAATACATAGATAAATATTAAAAAATAAATAAATAAAATGGGGATAGGAGTTCCTACTTCCTAAAGTTGTAAACATAAGTGTATCTTTTTTTAAAATTTTATTTATTTATGGCTATTCTGGGTTTTTGCTGCTGCCACAGGCTCTTCTCTAACTGCAGAGTAGGGGCTACTCTCTAACTGAGATGAGAAGGCTTCTCATTGTGGTAACTTCTCTTGTTGTGGAACTTGAGCTCTAGGGCACACGGGCTTCAGTAGCTATGGCACACGGGCTCTACAGGTGTGGCTCTGAGGCTCCAGAGCACAGGCTCCATAGTTGTGGTTCATGGGTTTAGCTGCTCCGCAGAATGTGGGATCTTCCCAGATCAGGAATCAAACCCATGTCTCCTGCATTGGCAGGTGAACCCTTCACCACTGAGCTACCAGGGAAGCCCAGATAAGTATATCATCTTTGTAAAAGTCTCCACACAAGAAGTATCAAATGAGTGAAGGATAACAGAAGCTAATCAGGCCTCACATTAAGTGCATTTCACACTTTATCTCACTTGTTCCTCATACCAGCCTAGGACACAGGTTACCAGAAACACTCCCATCTAAGTGTGGGGACACTGGGTTGTGGGGAAGAATAAACTAGGAGTCTGGGGTTAACATACACACACTACTATATATAAAAGAGATAATGAACCAGGACCTACTCTATACCACAAGGAACTCTACTCAATACTCCATAATAACTTACAAGGGGAAAGAATCTGAAAAAGAAAAACAACACAGGGAACTCCCTGGTGGTCCAGTGGTTAGGACTCCGCACTGTCACTGCTGGAGTGGGTTCAAATCTTGGTTGTGGAACTAAAAACCTGTGGGCTGCAAAGCACAGCGAAAAGAAAAAAAATTTTTTCTAAAGGAATATGTGTGTGTGTGCATGTCTGTGTATGTATATGTATATACACACACACATATATAAAACTGTCATTTTGCTATACATCTGAAAGTAACAGAACACTGTAAGTCAACTATACTACAATTTTAAAAAACTGAAAAAGAGAAAATTAAGATAAATTTTGGGGAAAAATAAAAAGAGTTGAGGGAACAGAGGTCAACTAACTCCTTAAGGTTTCTTAGTTACTGGCAGAGTCAAGATTCCGGAAAGTCTAGCTGTTGAGTCCACAGGACTCTGTACACTGCGTCTATGCAAAGAAGCTGACTTCACAGAAATAGGAACGGGTGTCCAGAGAAAGAGGAACAAGCTTACCCCAGAAAGGCACAACGGAGCCAGCTCGAGGCTTGAGAAACTACAACTCCCATGACCCTCAGAGGGCAAAGACCCCCCGCCTCCCCGGGGAAGTCGCAGGCGGCCCCGGGGGCAGCTGGAAGACGTAGTTGCGTGCAGTCCTCGGTGACAGGTGGGCTCACCTGAGGACGTAGGGCGGGCGGGCGCTCTTGTAGATGTACTGCGCCAGCCACCACTGCACCGTCATGTTCCAGTAGCGCATGCCTCCCGCACTCTCACGCAGAAGTCTGTGCCGTAGCAATCGATGTTCCGGATGGTCTCATAGTGCCACCGTCACGTTCAGCGATGAAGTATCAAATGAGTGAAGGATAACAGAAGCTAATCAGGCCTCACATTAAGTGCATTTCACACTTTATCTCACTTGTTCCTCATACCAGCCTAGGACACAGGTTACCAGAAACACTCCCATCTAAGTGTGGGGACACTGGGTTGTGGGGAAGAATAAACTAGGAGTCTGGGGTTAACATACACACTACTATATATAAAAGAGATAATGAACCAGGACCTACTCTATACCACAAGGAACTCTACTCAATACTCCATAATAACTTACAAGGGGAAAGAATCTGAAAAAGAAAAACAACACAGGGAACTCCCTGGTGGTCCAGTGGTTAGGACTCCGCACTGTCACTGCTGGAGTGGGTTCAAATCTTGGTTGTGGAACTAAAAACCTGTGGGCTGCAAAGCACAGCGAAAAGAAAAAAAATTTTTTCTAAAGGAATATGTGTGTGTGTGCATGTCTGTGTATGTATATGTATATACACACACACATATATAAAACTGTCATTTTGCTATACATCTGAAAGTAACAGAACACTGTAAGTCAACTATACTACAATTTTAAAAAACTGAAAAAGAGAAAATTAAGATAAATTTTGGGGAAAAATAAAAAGAGTTGAGGGAACAGAGGTCAACTAACTCCTTAAGGTTTCTTAGTTACTGGCAGAGTCAAGATTCCGGAAAGTCTAGCTGTTGAGTCCACAGGACTCTGTACACTGCGTCTATGCAAAGAAGCTGACTTCACAGAAATAGGAACGGGTGTCCAGAGAAAGAGGAACAAGCTTACCCCAGAAAGGCACAACGGAGCCAGCTCGAGGCTTGAGAAACTACAACTCCCATGACCCTCAGAGGGCAAAGACCCCCCGCCTCCCCGGGGAAGTCGCAGGCGGCCCCGGGGGCAGCTGGAAGACGTAGTTGCGTGCAGTCCTCGGTGACAGGTGGGCTCACCTGAGGACGTAGGAGCGGGCGGGCGCGCTCTTGTAGATGTACTGCGCCAGCCACCACTGCACCGTCATGTTCCAGTAGCGCATGCCCTCCCGCACTCTCACGCAGAAGTCTGTGCCGTAGCAATCGATGTTCCGGATGGTCTCATAGTCGTACTCCAGGGAGGCCGCCATCTCCGGACTGGTGGGGTGGAGGATGAGGGTGGGGGACAGACATGCATCTCAGCCAGGCCCCTCCCGACGCTGGTACTGTCCCAGCCCCGGATGCTAGAGAGGGATTGTGGCCAGGTAACAGCTCTCTGGTGTCACATTTGCTAGGGTTAACAGGGGCGGGTAGCCCAGAGGGTGCATTTTTGGGGAAAAGGTGCACAGTTCCACAGCAATAGGAGTCTCCTCTTGGTAAGGGGGCCTGCAACAGCCAGAGAAAGTCTGGAAGGGTTACCGTTGCTAAGCTACGAGTCCTTGGCAACCTGACCTGCCAATGGCCTCAGATGCTAAGAAAGAGGCTTTCGTTATCAGCCAACCTCAGCATATCCAGAGAAGCCTCCAAATAGCCCGTTCTAAATCCTTGGACACTCTGGTTGTTAGGGAAATGCATCCCTAACACGAGGTGGTCCATGGTTGCCAGGGAGACGTTCTAGGGCCACCTGACACCTCAACAGTCACTGTTGCTAGGGAAGCGCATTTCTCAGCAGCAAGGCCTAGGATGTTTAGAAACCTTCCTGACAGGGCCTCTACAGGCTAGCAGTCTGTATGATTGTCCTAGAAGGGTCAGCTTCAGCAGCAGTGGTTTCTGGGTTGCTGGTGCCAGCCCTCCCACCCGACCCACTGGCAGCTTCTGCTCATGGAGGGTGGGGCTCAAAAGGCTGAAAAAGGTTTTCACCTCCTGCCTGGCTGCTTCTGGGGGATGCCCCTCTAGCAACTGGAGGTCAGCCTATGGTTCCTCCAGCCGAGGCAAAAAATCTGCACGGGGGCCCCACTTCCTCCAAAATAGAAGGGCTGTTGGTGACAACTCAGGGATGGCACCACCCCCTAGTTAAGGAGAAGCTCATAGTTTACATCTAAGGGCCGCCTCCCCAGCCTCAGCCCATAGGTGACTTATGGTTGCTGGAAAGGAAGGGAGGGTCCATGCCTGGCTGCTAGGGGCACCATTTTCCTAGCAACGCAGAAGCCACATATCCTTAGCAACAAGGGAGTCCCTAGTGACTAGCAGTAGGGTTTACCTAGGGATGGAAGGATCTAGGAGACTAGCTCTGCTAGCCACAAGGTTCATCCAGAGTTACTGAGGCTTCTGGTGCCACAGCACAAAGGTGACACGCAGATGCTAGGAATGGTGTCCCCTCTGGTCGAGGGGAGCATGGTCAGGAATGCCATGCCTGGGACTCTGCAGGGTGAGAAGAATCCGCCTGCCAACGCAGGGGATGTGGGTTCAGTTCCTGGCCAGGGAAGATCCCACGTGCCCCAGGGCAACTAAGCCTGTGCACACAACTCCTGAGCCTGCATTCGAGAGCCTGGGAGCCACAACTCCGGCAGCCTGTGAGCCTGGAGCCTGTGCTCTGCAACAAGAGAAGCCACCACTGTGAGAAGCTTGCACGTGGCCGTGAAGAGGAGCCCTGCTCACTGCAACTAGAGAGACGGAGACCCAGGGCAACCAAAAATAAATAAAAGAAAGAAAACACCGTTTCCTTAGAAACAGGCTGTTGGGCAATAAAGTCTCATAGGGAGGGCCATGCTGGCTCCCCACACAAAAAAGGGGACAATCTAGGGGATGTCGTTTCCATAGCAACAAACAGCAGCTTTCCGGCAAGAAGGGAAGTCCTGTTGCCAAGGAATCGTTTCCCTAGCAACACAGGGCTGCTCCTCACTGCCCAGTGATGGCATCCTGAGGCACCAGGAACAACTGGGCTACAGGGGTTAGACCCGCATGGTCAGAGGGCCTGCACACGGTGGCTGTGCGGAAGAAAAGGTGCTCCTTTTCCTTGACAGAGAGCAGCTCATTATCCCAGGGGTGAGAAGCACACAACAAGGGTGATCCATACGTTTCAGGGCTAGTGCTTTCCCAGGACAGGGGAAGGCGGGCGTGGGGGCAAGAGGGACCCTCTGCTGACCACAGGTGGGAGACCTGCCCCCTCCCCCGCTGCTCCCAGCTAGGGGCGAGGCCAGCCTGTGGCGGTGGGGCCTGCTGGGTCGTGAGATGCCTCCCTCCCGCCGCCTGACCTGCTGGGGGGTGGGCATTGGAGGGTGGGGCCGCCCCCGGCCCGGGACTTGGCGGCCACGGGGTAGGCCCCGAAGCCGGCAGCAATGCAGCCGCACTCGGCGGCAATCCAGGCCACGTAGAAGCGCATGCGGAAGGCGAAGAAGACTGGGATCATGTAGAAGAGGCGGGCGGGCAGTGGGCGGGCGTAGAAGGCGTCCTCGCGCACGGCCTCCAGCGGGAAGAGGTGGGACGAGAGCAGGAAGAGCAGGCCGAAGAGCGGGGCCGGCCAGGCGCGGCGCAGCAGAGGCCGCAGGCTGGGCACCGCGCCTGGGAAGGGCTGCTCCAGCCAGTCCAGGTACGTGCGGTAGCGGAAGAACGGGCCTGTGGCAGGAGGGAGGGCCTGTCAGACACTGTGCACCCCAACGGCGGGGGTAGGCAGACGGGAGAGTGGGCAGCGGAGGTGGACCAGAGAGAGGCGTAGAACACAGAGAAAAGGGTCAGAAACCAGAGAAACAGGAAGACAAGGAACCCGGCGGGAAAGAGGGACAGACACTTATGGACCGGGTCAAGGAGGAGCCCTCTGGACAGACGATCAGACCTGGAGGGATGGGGAGAGGGGGACTCGGGAGTCAGGGAGGAACAGGAAGTGCAGCAGCACATCTGTCAAGGGAGAGAGGGGTCTGAGAAGAAATGTGAGGGTAGCAAGGGCAAGAGCCCTGGGGGATCTGGGGTTAAAGTGGTTTATTCACACAATGGAATACTATACAGCCATGAAAACAAAGCATGCACATACCTTCAACACAAATCTCACATACTTTTGAGCAAAGAAGCTGATATAGAAGAATACTGTTTGGTTCTAATCATGTCCAAAAAGCAGACAAAACTAATCTAGGCTCTTAGAAGACGAGATAGTGGTCACCCTTGGGAAGTGGCCAATAGAAGGGCTCAGGAACAACTGCCGGGGTGCTGGGAATACTGCTGGATATGGGTGCTGACTGTATGCACCTTTTCCATTCGTGAAAAAAACACCCCCTTATTTATATTCGTTTTGTGGGTGTGCGTGTGTGCTCAGTTTTGGCAACCCGTGGAACAGTAGCCCGCCAGGCTCCTCTGTCCATGGGATTTCCCAGGCAAGAATCCTAGAGTGGGCTGCCATTTCCTTCTCCTAAGACTCTGGGCTTTGTTCTAAGCCCTAGAGAATCCCTGGAGGTTCCCCTGGCAGGCAAATGCTGATTATCATTTTGCTTTTTCAGGAGACCCCTCAGCCACTGAGCAGGTGGTGAGGGAAGAGAGGGGCCGGCTGCACTTTCGATAAAGGGATGACCTGGCTCCGGGAGGGAGAAAAGGCACTAACAGGACTGTGGAAAGTCTTATGTGTCATAGAAGACTGCACATCCCATGTATAAATGTTGAGGACAGGCAAACATATAGACACAGAAAGTCAAGTAGTGGTTTCCAGGCAATGGAGGCAGATGGAGGTCTGGGAGGGCTGAAGGGCGCAGGGTTTCTTTCTGAGGTGATGAAATGACTCTACACAGTCATGATGGTTGCACCACTCTGTAAAGAGACTAAAACCTGGCAAATCGGATGAGGCCGTGAGTAGGGGACTGTGGTAATCACAGCTCAAGAGAGTGGTTACAGAAACAAAACAGCTCTATGACTCCTATGAGGTCAACTGCAATGAGAAATATTTTCTGAAACCAAAGATGAGATGCCCCAGCTGTGACTATGTGTGGTGTGGGTGGCGGAAACATTAGGGGAGACAGAGATGTTTCTCCTTAATCTCCTGTGTGCTCCCAGTAAGTTACAAGGAATCGCTGAGACTGAGAACAATCGGTCTCTCCTCTGGAGGGGCCCTGGGACCAGTGGAGGAGTCAGACACAGACCGGGGCTTAGACGCTCACCCTCAAGAGCAGCAGACACTGGAATGGGGGCAGGAGGAACACAGAACAGGCCCCAGACTCGGGACAGAGGACGGGGACAGAGGGTGAGGAGACCCAAGAGGCAGGCCTGGGCACCGCGCTCACCTGTCATGATGCCCACGTAGCAGTAGCTGTAGCTGAGGGTCTCCATCAGAGACGGCACGTCCGGCAGCAGCCCCACGGTGGGCCCCTTGCTGAAGCCCAAGGCCATTTCCTTCCTCTGGGCCACGTGCAGGTCCTGCACCTCACTGGCCAGGCTCACCAGCTGGGAGGCAGGGGTGTGGGGAGGACAGGTCAGGCCCGGGACTCCGCACGCCCAACTCACTGTCACTGCTATGCTGGGCGGCCAAGGGCTACGCAGCCCCATGCCGCTGGGAACTGTGGGCTGCTCTGCAGGCAGCCTGAGCACCTAATCGTGAGTTAGGGCTGGCCTATTCCTCAGGGTGCCTCTGAGGAATTTCCTGGTGGTCCAGTGGTTAGGACCCCACGCTGTCACAACCGTGGTCCCAGAGTTCCATGATGCCTCGTCGGGCACCAGGATCCCACAAACCCTGTGACACAGCCAAAAACTCAAAAGCACCTGCCTCTAGTCATTCACACTTGGATGGATGCCTTCTGGGCACCTTGAATTGAACCCATCCAGAGCGGAACACTATTAGCCACTCCCTGAAGAGGGTCTTCATCTGGTCTCTCCCCGCAGCAAATGCACCAGCATCCAATTACCTGTTTTCACTGGAAACCTTCCTTGCTCCCCAAACTGAATACCTAAGTCTCTGGGGGTCTGTCCCTTCCCCTCTGTCTCCACCACTGCGCTGCATGTTTACTCTGGCCCCCAGATCTGCTCTCGACCCTTCTCAGCACAGACCCCAGGCTGGGCCAGCATCTACAGATCTATGCCTTTCAGCTTCAGCCTGGGTTCAGTCGGCACCAGGCAGAGACACGGGGCTTGTAGAAGAAAGGCGGGAGAGAGCCTGGGTTTGTATCCCCTTGATTTTAATCCCTTTGTTGATAAGATCTCCTGGGGCCAGGCTGTGACCCTCGACCAATCTTCTCGAATGGGGTGACTCTACCCAAGTCTTTTTCCTTCTCGGCTCTACTACCCGCTCCGGTCCCAGAACCCTTCCCCAGCCTGCCCTCGCCCAGGAAAGTATCAATAAAAACACCTCAGATAATCCCACATGCCAGGCTTCCTGGTCGGGCCCTGACTGGAATACCCGCAGGCCTATTTCAAGCCACCAGTCTGTCAGCTGGACTTTGATAAAGGAGTCCTGAGTTACCTCACCTTGACTTTCCCACTTCAATTCTATCAGCGTCTGGAGGAACTTTTTTTTTTTTGAAGACAGAAAAAAAGGTGATTAGAGTGGGAGCTGCTGTTAGAATGTTAGAACAGCAGCCCAGCTCAAGGGAGAGCGGAACCTGGAGAAGTATTTTTAAACCTGTAAATCTGGTCACATGACCTCACTGGCAATAAACCCAAAACACCCCCTGGAGTGGCTCGGGGGCCCCACAGGAACAAGCCCACGACCGTGCGCTAGGAAGCTCCCCCGCAAGGGTGCCCGGCTGCCTCTGCCGCTTTCGGCTCTGGACGGGCAGTCCGCGTGGCTGGCACACAGCGGATGGCCCTCAGCCGGCTGCCTGCCACACACGTGGGCCGCGTGTCCTGAGAGGCTCTTGTGTCCTCCAACCCCTAACCAACCCCTGTCCAGCCTTCAGCTGCTGCTGGGCACCCAAGATACGGAGGAGCCCTGACCTGCCACCGCGCCTGACTCTTCTGCTCACGGACAGGAAGCTCACAGTGGGACCTCACGGGGTTTTATCCTAGGGTGGGGCGGGGTGTTTTCACCCATCTTCCCAGGTCACGGGAGCCAGCCACGGGGTCCTGGTTTTATGCCCTCAACTCAGTGCTCCTGCCCCAAAGCTGGTTTCTCTCCTTTGCAACGTGGCTTGCTACAAAGATGCACTTTGGCTCAGCCACCCAGTGACACAGTTACGTTATGCACTGTAAAAGGAGAGGTGAAGGGCCTCAGGCAGAGACACGGGGCTTGTAGAAGAAAGGCGGGAGAGAGCCTGGGTTTGTATCCCCTTGATTTTAATCCCTTTGTTGATAAGATCTCCTGGGGCCAGGCTGTGACCCTCGACCAATCTTCTCGAATGGGGTGACTCTACCCAAGTCTTTTTCCTTCTCGGCTCTACTACCCGCTCCGGTCCCAGAACCCTTCCCCAGCCTGCCCTCGCCCAGGAAAGTATCAATAAAAACACCTCAGATAATCCCACATGCCAGGCTTCCTGGTCGGGCCCTGACTGGAATACCCGCAGGCCTATTTCAAGCCACCAGTCTGTCAGCTGGACTTTGATAAAGGAGTCCTGAGTTACCTCACCTTGACTTTCCCACTTCAATTCTATCAGCGTCTGGAGGAACTTTTTTTTTTTTGAAGACAGAAAAAAAGGTGATTAGAGTGGGAGCTGCTGTTAGAATGTTAGAACAGCAGCCCAGCTCAAGGGAGAGCGGAACCTGGAGAAGTATTTTTAAACCTGTAAATCTGGTCACATGACCTCACTGGCAATAAACCCAAAACACCCCCTGGAGTGGCTCGGGGGCCCCACAGGAACAAGCCCACGACCGTGCGCTAGGAAGCTCCCCCGCAAGGGTGCCCGGCTGCCTCTGCCGCTTTCGGCTCTGGACGGGCAGTCCGCGTGGCTGGCACACAGCGGATGGCCCTCAGCCGGCTGCCTGCCACACACGTGGGCCGCGTGTCCTGAGAGGCTCTTGTGTCCTCCAACCCCTAACCAACCCCTGTCCAGCCTTCAGCTGCTGCTGGGCACCCAAGATACGGAGGAGCCCTGACCTGCCACCGCGCCTGACTCTTCTGCTCACGGACAGGAAGCTCACAGTGGGACCTCACGGGGTTTTATCCTAGGGTGGGGCGGGGTGTTTTCACCCATCTTCCCAGGTCACGGGAGCCAGCCACGGGGTCCTGGTTTTATGCCCTCAACTCAGTGCTCCTGCCCCAAAGCTGGTTTCTCTCCTTTGCAACGTGGCTTGCTACAAAGATGCACTTTGGCTCAGCCACCCAGTGACACAGTTACGTAACTATAGGTGCTTTTTCACCTGGGGGTAAGAGAGGAGAGGTGAAGGCCTGCCCTTGGCGGAGGGGCTATCTGTGGGAGAGACCCACCCGCCCCCTCGGCCTCCCCTGGGAGGAGTGAGGGGAAGAAGGTCAGCTGGGGTGGTTGGTAAGGAGGGTTGGGGAGGGGGGAGTCTGACCTTCAGTGTCAACAGCAGCTGCACGGCGTTGGTGAAGGGTGTGGGAGTGGGCAGGCCCAGCAGGCTGAGGGCACGGAAGAAAAGCAGATAGGAGAAGGTCCAGGCGAGGGCCAGGGCGTGGCAGGAGCTGAGAGAAGGCAGGAGGCGTGTTGCGCTGGGTGCAGGAGGTCTTGCCTCGGCTCCCCCCCGCCCTAGAATTCTGGCTGCATCTCCTCTCCCCCTTCAGAGGCAGACAATGAGGGTACAGGCCTCTGGAATGAACCTGACTCATAGAGCCACACAGACAGGGGCAGCAACAGAGAGCAAAGAGGGGATGAAGAGAGGCTGGGAGGTAGGAGGACGGAGGTCTAGAGACACACACACAGAGGATGCTAGTGTGGACGCCGGCAAGGCCAGCAGACCAGTGGCATCCTCCCCTCTCCTAAATCCAAGACTGGATGTAAAGAGCCAGGACAACCACACAGGGGCGAGACCCAGGAAGACAGGAGAGGAAGAGAAACTGACCAGCCAAACGACAGAGACGCGAGAGATAAACAAGAGGCATCCAGAGATGGAGGCAGAAGCAGACAAGGAACCAGGCTGCTCCCTGCACCCCCTCCCTTCTCCCCATCCTCCCCCACCAACTCCTCACCAGGGCTGGGCCTGAATGAGCGCCCAGGTCCCAAGAATGGTGACCAGAGAATGCAAAGTGTGGGGGCCACAGGTGAACAAGGTGAGTCCCAGGCCCACGGCGGCGGCCCCCCATCTCTTCACCCCAGGTCCTGCAGGGAGAAGACACAGCATCAGCGTGGAACTCTCCGGGAGGGGGTCCCTGGCCCCCGCCCTCCCTTCATTTCCCTCTTGGGAGGGAACCTGACTCACCAGCTTTCTTAAAGAGGAAGCCGATGGGGATGGAGATAAGAAGAACCACTAGATAGGTCCATTCTTCGGGAGACATGTTCTGGGGGAGGGGCGCAGGTTCGCGGTGAGAACCCAGGGGTCTGGACCGCCGGCCCCTCGTCCTTGGAGGATTCAGGAAGCCGCCCCAGTCTCCAGTTGTCTCAGATCAAGGAGTCCTACCCCAGCTCCTCTCCTCTAAGAACACAGGAATCCCGACCTCCAGGCCCTTCCTCCTTCGAGGACAGAGGAAGCCACCCCCAGGACCTATCTTCGGAGAATCCAGCTCCCAGTTCTCTCCTTTGAGAATTCAGAAATCCAGACTCCTGGCCCCTTCCTCCCTCTTCGAGGAACAAGCCGCACAGAGCCCTCTCTTCTTACACCTGAGCCCTTCCTCTTGGAGAACACGGCTCTCCAACCCCAAGCCCTTCTTCGAGGGGATTCAGAGGACCCCAGAGCTCCAGCCTCTACCTCTTTCAGAGCTCCTGTTCCTGCTGTCCGAACCCGGATAGCGGGCCCGCTCCCCAGTCCCAGCCCTAATCGCGGAGCGCGCCTCAAGCGCGGGTCATATCCGCTCTGGGCAAAGCCACAGGCAGTTACGCCACCCGGGAGCCCGACCACGCCACCCCGGAGCTCGGCCGCACTCCCGCCGCCGCCCCCGAGCCCCGTCAGTCGGCCGGTGCACAGCGACCCCACACTGTCCAGACCCTCTCGGTCTCTGGGGCACCTCACACCCCGGCCCACCTGGGTCCGCGGCTCCGCGCCGCCCGCACAGCAGCGGGCGGCCCAGCAGTCTCGGCCCGCCGGCTACCGCGAGCCCTGCCACGCCTACCCCGCCCAGCACGCCCCTGCACTCCCAGCCTCTTCGGGAGGTCTGCAGAACCGCGCGATCCGGGGCCGAGCTTGCAGCGCCGGGCAGGGTCCGGGCTGGGCAGGGAAAAGGCCGGGACAGAACGCAGGGAGCACGAGTCCCCGGCTGGACTGGGGCTCGGATCTACACAGTTGCGAGCACGCAAAGGGGCGTGGCCTCGGGCTCGGAAAGGGGAGGGGCCAGAGGCTACGGGCTCCGAGGGACGCGGCAGAACCTGGGAAAGAGGACTGGGGCTCGGATCCTCAGGCGCCAGAAGCCGATGGGGATGGAGATAAGAAGAACCACTAGATAGGTCCATTCTTCGGGAGACATGTTCTGGGGGAGGGGCGCAGGTTCGCGGTGAGAACCCAGGGGTCTGGACCGCCGGCCCCTCGTCCTTGGAGGATTCAGGAAGCCGCCCCAGTCTCCAGTTGTCTCAGATCAAGGAGTCCTACCCCAGCTCCTCTCCTCTAAGAACACAGGAATCCCGACCTCCAGGCCCTTCCTCCTTCGAGGACAGAGGAAGCCACCCCCAGGACCTATCTTCGGAGAATCCAGCTCCCAGTTCTCTCCTTTGAGAATTCAGAAATCCAGACTCCTGGCCCCTTCCTCCCTCTTCGAGGAACAAGCCGCACAGAGCCCTCTCTTCTTACACCTGAGCCCTTCCTCTTGGAGAACACGGCTCTCCAACCCCAAGCCCTTCTTCGAGGGGATTCAGAGGACCCCAGAGCTCCAGCCTCTACCTCTTTCAGAGCTCCTGTTCCTGCTGTCCGAACCCGGATAGCGGGCCCGCTCCCCAGTCCCAGCCCTAATCGCGGAGCGCGCCTCAAGCGCGGGTCATATCCGCTCTGGGCAAAGCCACAGGCAGTTACGCCACCCGGGAGCCCGACCACGCCACCCCGGAGCTCGGCCGCACTCCCGCCGCCGCCCCCGAGCCCCGTCAGTCGGCCGGTGCACAGCGACCCCACACTGTCCAGACCCCTCTCGGTCTCTGGGGCACCTCACACCCCGGCCCACCTGGGTCCGCGGCTCCGCGCCGCCCGCACAGCAGCGGGCGGCCCAGCAGTCTCGGCCCGCCGGCTACCGCGAGCCCTGCCACGCCTACCCCGCCCAGCACGCCCCTGCACTCCCAGCCTCTTCGGGAGGTCTGCAGAACCGCGCGATCCGGGGCCGAGCTTGCAGCGCCGGGCAGGGTCCGGGCTGGGCAGGGAAAAGGCCGGGACAGAACGCAGGGAGCACGAGTCCCCGGCTGGACTGGGGCTCGGATCTACACAGTTGCGAGCACGCAAAGGGGCGTGGCCTCGGGCTCGGAAAGGGGAGGGGCCAGAGGCTACGGGCTCCGAGGGACGCGGCAGAACCTGGGAAAGAGGAGGGGCCTGGAGCTCTGCGTTCGGATGAGGCGGGGCCTCCGCTTCAGGCGCCTTCAGGCAGAGTCCGGGGGCGGTGTGGAGGCGGAGCCACAAGCTTCGGTTTTCTTCGGAGGTAGTCGAGTACAAGCGACTCAGGGCCGCTGATAGGCGGAGTCTTGTTTAGCGGGGAGGTGCAGCCACAGACTTGTGCAATACGAAAGAGGCGGAGCCCAGAAGCATTCCCAAGGGGGCGGGGCAAACAGTTCGGTTCGGTTCGGTTGTAGGCGGAGCCGGGAGCTTCGGCCAGCCGTGGGCGGGACCACAGCGTCGGTTCCTTTCGGAGGCAGTCGGGTACAAGCGACTCTGGGCCGCTGATAGGAGGAGTCTTGTTTAGCGAGGAGGCGGAGCCACGGACTTGTGCAATACGAAAGA
This sequence comes from Tragulus kanchil, assembly GCA_022376925.1. NCBI lineage: Eukaryota > Metazoa > Chordata > Mammalia > Artiodactyla > Tragulidae > Tragulus > Tragulus kanchil. The sequence continues at coordinate 132,484,151 of JAIOJX010000031.1, forward strand.
GACGGGGCTCAGAAGCAAGGGGGCGTGGCAAACAGCGTCCAGACCTCAAGGGGCGGGGCCCGAACTGTGCTGCCGAGGGGGCGGGGCCGCCCATTTCCAGGTCCGGGAACCCGAGGGGGGAGGTGCACTTCGAGGGGCGGGTTCGCGGGGTTTTATAGGAGGAAGGCAGGGCTACGGCCCTGCGGGGCGGGTGCCAGACTTCCCGCTCCGCTGAGGTGGCGGCGTGACGAAATCGACGCAGGGGGTCGTCATGGGCGGGGTGGAGGAAGCCCCGCGTGGCGCGCTGCGTAGGGGTTAGTTCCGCTGGGACTGTGAGCAGCTGGTGTTTGCGAGGTGAATAGCTGGTTCCGTCAGAGGACGGTGCCATATTCTGAAGGTCCAGCTCACAAGTTGGGTGAGCCCGCGCGAGCGGAGAACGGACCGAGCTTCCGGCCTTGGGGGTTCGATCGCGGGGCGGGAACTCCGACCAGAGCAGCGCTAGCGGCCGGGGGCGGGGCTTCAAGCTGTGGGGTTGACGCGAGCCGAGGACGTCCGAACGCCTGAGTCCTGTGTTCGGGAGGGGGGGCGGGACAGAACGCAGAGCACGAGTCCCCGGCTGGACTGGGGCTCGGATCTACACAGTTGCGAGCACGCAAAGGGGCGTGGCCTCGGGCTCGGAAAGGGGAGGGGCCAGAGGCTACGGGCTCCGAGGGACGCGGCAGAACCTGGGAAAGAGGAGGGGCCTGGAGCTCTGCGTTCGGATGAGGCGGGGCCTCCGCTTCAGGCGCCTTCAGGCAGAGTCCGGGGGCGGTGTGGAGGCGGAGCCACAAGCTTCGGTTTTCTTCGGAGGTAGTCGAGTACAAGCGACTCAGGGCCGCTGATAGGCGGAGTCTTGTTTAGCGGGGAGGTGCAGCCACAGACTTGTGCAATACGAAAGAGGCGGAGCCCAGAAGCATTCCCAAGGGGGCGGGGCAAACAGTTCGGTTCGGTTCGGTTGTAGGCGGAGCCGGGAGCTTCGGCCAGCCGTGGGCGGGACCACAGCGTCGGTTCCTTTCGGAGGCAGTCGGGTACAAGCGACTCTGGGCCGCTGATAGGAGGAGTCTTGTTTAGCGAGGAGGCGGAGCCACGGACTTGTGCAATACGAAAGAGACGGGGCTCAGAAGCAAGGGGGCGTGGCAAACAGCGTCCAGACCTCAAGGGGCGGGGCCCGAACTGTGCTGCCGAGGGGGCGGGGCCGCCCATTTCCAGGTCCGGGAACCCGAGGGGGGAGGTGCACTTCGAGGGGCGGGTTCGCGGGGTTTTATAGGAGGAAGGCAGGGCTACGGCCCTGCGGGGCGGGTGCCAGACTTCCCGCTCCGCTGAGGTGGCGGCGTGACGAAATCGACGCAGGGGGTCGTCATGGGCGGGGTGGAGGAAGCCCCGCGTGGCGCGCTGCGTAGGGGTTAGTTCCGCTGGGACTGTGAGCAGCTGGTGTTTGCGAGGTGAATAGCTGGTTCCGTCAGAGGACGGTGCCATATTCTGAAGGTCCAGCTCACAAGTTGGGTGAGCCCGCGCGAGCGGAGAACGGACCGAGCTTCCGGCCTTGGGGGTTCGATCGCGGGGCGGGAACTCCGACCAGAGCAGCGCTAGCGGCCGGGGGCGGGGCTTCAAGCTGTGGGGTTGACGCGAGCCGAGGACGTCCGAACGCCTGAGTCCTGTGTTCGGGAGGGGGCGGGGCTGCGCTCGGCTGAGCCGAGGGCTTCCGAGAATACACGGAGCGGTCACGTTCGGGCGGGGGTGGGGCTTCGTATTTCGAGAGCCGAACTTAACAGCGAGGACTTGAGGCCGGACCTCGAAGGTTAGCAAGCGGAGGGGCGAAGTCCCGAGGAACCCCCGAGAGGGCGTGACCCTGCCCTCTGACGGTCCCGAAACTTGACTGGAACCCGGGAGGGCAACGCCGAAATGAACCTTTCGAAGGGGGCGTGACCCGCTCTCGGGCAGGCTTTGTGCGCCGGCGCGGGGCTCAGTGTGCCAATCTTGGCCCTGGCTAGAGTGCTGACCTCAGGGCCCAAGGGGCCCTCGCGGGGCCGGGAGGCTCGGTTTGGGGCGGAGCCTCGTCTGGGTCAGCCCCGGAGGCTGGCGGGATCGCCCGAGGGCTGCGCCCAGCTCCCAGGGGACAGAGCGGCCACTCCCGCTCAACAGGTGGTGAACGCGGCTCAAAGCGAGGCTCCGCCCCCCGAGGCTCAGGGGCGGCGCTTGGTCGAGACCCCCGCCGCCGTGGGAGCCCTCCCAGCGACGCGAATCCGGCGGCGCTGTGGGTGATTGCGTGTGCCCCTGGCCTCTCGCAGGAGGATGCTGGTGGTGGAGGTGGCGAACGGCCGCTCCCTGGTGTGGGGGGCCGAGGCGGTGCAGGCGCTGCGGGAGCGCCTGGGAGTCGGGGGCCGTACGGTGGGCTCCCTGCCCCGCGGGCCCCGCCAGAACTCGCGCCTGGGCCTCCCACTTCTGCTGATGCCCGAGGAGGCGCGACTACTGGCCGAGATTGGCGCAGTGACCCTGGTCAGCGCCCCGCGCCCGGATCCCCGCCAACACAGCCTGGTAAGGGGGCGGGCTAGGGCCGCGCGCTCCGGGACCTGCGGGAGGAGTAGCAGGGGACGACCGGTCCCTGAGGTGGGAGGGGCCCCGGCGTCCTAGAATCTGGAATTCTTTACGAGGACCCCTTGGCTCAAACCCCGAGGTTAGGAGGGACTCTGGAGTAGGCTTCGTAGCTTCCTAAGGCAGGACATGCCGGAATCCTGAGATTACAACAAAGTGCACTCCGCAGGCGTTGGCATCCTTCAAGCGCCAGCAGGAGCAGGGCTTCCAGGAGCAAAGTGCTCTGGCAGCCGAGGCCCGAGAGACCCGTCGTCAGGAGCTCCTAGAAAAGATTGCAGAGGGCCAGGCTGCGAAGAAGCAGAAGCTGGAACAGGAATCAGGGACCAGCGGCAGCCAGGAGGCTGGTGGGAAGCAAGCTGCCGAAGAAGAGAGTGAGGCCGGTGCTGGCCAGGCTGCGGGGGAGCAGGAGGAAGCACGTGAAGGTGGGGCCTGGAGTCTGGGGACCAGGCAAAGGAGGGGAGAGGTAGTTGGGGAATTTGGACTGGGGTTCTAAGGCTGGTTCTCCCCGGGGGCCGGGAAAGACTAACCCCCTGAATTCACCAAACTCTCTTGGATTCACCCTCCACCAGGCTCGTCTCCCCAACCCGGGCCTTCGAATGGGGTGGCCCCCCTGCCCAGGTCTGCTCTGCTCATCCAGTTGGCCACCGCTCGGCCGCGGCCCATCAAGGCTCGGCCCCTGGACTGGCGTGTGCAGTCCAAAGACTGGCCCCACGCCGGCCGCCCTGCCCACGAGCTTCGCTACAGCATCTACAGAGACCTGTGGGAGCGAGGCTTCTTCCTCAGTGCCGCCGGCAAGTTTGGGGGCGACTTCCTGGTCTATCCTGGTGAGTTTGTGTGGAGACCTCTGGTTGCTACATTTTTCTTCACAATCCCACTAGGTTTTACGCTTTCCCCCGCCTTTTTTTTTTTGGCCACTTACATTGGTCTTTCATTTATCTATTTTTCATCCATCTTTGTTCTTTGATCTCTGTGGGCCTCCCATTGCAGTGGCCCCTCTCACTGCAGAGCACCGGCTCTGGGCACATGCACTCCAGAGCTCCGGCTCAGTAATTGGACACATCGGTCCAGCTGCTCTGCGGCACGTGGGATCTTCCCAGGCCAGGGATCGAATCGGCGCCCCTTGCACTGCAAGGCGGTGTCCTTACCCACTGAGCTGCCAGGGAAGCCCCTGCTTTCCTCCTTTTTTGGCCTCCTTTTCTCATCCTCTGAAACCATGGAAGGACAGGAAACACTTGGGAACCCAAGCTCTTTTAGAGAGCAGTTTAGTAAATGAATACAGAGGGAGAAAAAAGGAACTTTGATAGAAAGCACATAGAGTAAACAGGAAATCTCATTTTATTATATTGTTAATCATACTGTTATGTACATTATTATATTTATAAATGTCTAGACATCACAGCTTCTTTTCCCCTGAACCAGCTGGAAAGCCCTCTCATGTCTTGGCTGTTGTAACTAATGCTGCAGTTAACAGAGGGGTGCATTTATCTTCTCAAATTAGTGTTGTCATTTTTTCAGATAAGTACCCAGGAGTAGACTTGCTGGAAGGCTGGCTCTTCTTAGAGTCACGTTCCCTGTTCGTTTTCTGTCTGGTACCCACCTCAGGCTCCTCCTCAGCTTGGTCAAGTTCATGTATCCTTGAGCAAACCCCTGAATTCACCAAACTCTCTTGGATTCACCCTCCACCAGGCTCGTCTCCCCAACCCGGGCCTTCGAATGGGGTGGCCCCCCTGCCCAGGTCTGCTCTGCTCATCCAGTTGGCCACCGCTCGGCCGCGGCCCATCAAGGCTCGGCCCCTGGACTGGCGTGTGCAGTCCAAAGACTGGCCCCACGCCGGCCGCCCTGCCCACGAGCTTCGCTACAGCATCTACAGAGACCTGTGGGAGCGAGGCTTCTTCCTCAGTGCCGCCGGCAAGTTTGGGGGCGACTTCCTGGTCTATCCTGGTGAGTTTGTGTGGAGACCTCTGGTTGCTACATTTTTCTTCACAATCCCACTAGGTTTTACGCTTTCCCCCGCCTTTTTTTTTTTGGCCACTTACATTGGTCTTTCATTTATCTATTTTTCATCCATCTTTGTTCTTTGATCTCTGTGGGCCTCCCATTGCAGTGGCCCCTCTCACTGCAGAGCACCGGCTCTGGGCACATGCACTCCAGAGCTCCGGCTCAGTAATTGGACACATCGGTCCAGCTGCTCTGCCACGTGGGATCTTCCCAGGCCAGGGATCGAATCGGCGCCCCTTGCACTGCAAGGCGGTGTCCTTACCCACTGAGCTGCCAGGGAAGCCCCTGCTTTCCTCCTTTTTTGGCCTCCTTTTCTCATCCTCTGAAACCATGGAAGGACAGGAAACACTTGGGAACCCAAGCTCTTTTAGAGAGCAGTTTAGTAAATGAATACAGAGGGAGAAAAAAGGAACTTTGATAGAAAGCACATAGAGTAAACAGGAAATCTCATTTTATTATATTGTTAATCATACTGTTATGTACATTATTATATTTATAAATGTCTAGACATCACAGCTTCTTTTCCCCTGAACCAGCTGGAAAGCCCTCTCATGTCTTGGCTGTTGTAACTAATGCTGCAGTTAACAGAGGGGTGCATTTATCTTCTCAAATTAGTGTTGTCATTTTTTCAGATAAGTACCCAGGAGTAGACTTGCTGGAAGGCTGGCTCTTCTTAGAGTCACGTTCCCTGTTCGTTTTCTGTCTGGTACCCACCTCAGGCTCCTCCTCAGCTTGGTCAAGTTCATGTATCCTGAGGGCAAAGTATAGCCCCAGATCCAATAAGGCCCACCGGGCGGTTTTGTTTTTCTAATAAAGTTTTACTGGAACACAGCCTCATCTGTTTGCTTACATACACTCTGTGGCTGCTGTGGTGCTAAGCTGACAGAGTGAGTATCTGCAGCATGGCCCACAAAACTGAAAATACTTACTCTCTGGCCCTTTTCAGAAAAGTGTGCTGACTCCCTTATTCTATCCATTTTTTCCTTAATTTTGGCCTCTTTTTATTGATTATTTATTTATTTATTTTTATCCATCTTTATTCTTTGCCCTGTGTGGGCCTCCCACTGTGGGGGCCTCTCTTCTTGCAGAGTGCTGGCTCTGGGCGCATGTGCTCCAGAGAGCTGGCTCGTAATTGGACACACAGGTCCAGCCGCTCCGCGGCACATGGGATCTTCCTGGGCCAGCGATCGAACTGATGCCCCTTGCACTGCATGGAGGACTCTGTACCCACTGGACCACCAGGGAAGCCCTATTCTATCCATTTTTATGACACCATCCTATTGTAAATTGTTTGCCTCGGTGTGGAGGGCCCTGCGTCCTCCAGCTCTTGGCCAGTGGAAACTGCTACATGCCTTTCTCCTTCACCCAGGCGACCCGCTCCGTTTCCACGCTCACTACATCGCCCAGTGTTGGGCTCCTGGGGACCCCATCCCACTCCAGGACCTGGTTTCTGCTGGCCGCCTGGGCACCAGTGTCAGAAAGACCCTGTTGCTTTGCTCTCCGCAGCCTGATGGTAAGGTGGTCTACACGTCCCTGCAGTGGACCAGCCTACAGTGAGCTTCCGAGGCCTGCGGCTGCACAGCTGTGTCTGGAGCAACAGCCTTTCTAGGTGGTTCAAAGCTCATCTCCCCGGGGGAGGCTCCACTTGCTCCTCCTCTCTCGGCAGTTAGATTTTGATTCCACATTTATATTTATAAATGTCTAGACATCACAGCTTCTTTTCCCCTGAACCAGCTGGAAAGCCCTCTCATGTCTTGGCTGTTGTAACTAATGCTGCAGTTAACAGAGGGGTGCATTTATCTTCTCAAATTAGTGTTGTCATTTTTTCAGATAAGTACCCAGGAGTAGACTTGCTGGAAGGCTGGCTCTTCTTAGAGTCACGTTCCCTGTTCGTTTTCTGTCTGGTACCCACCTCAGGCTCCTCCTCAGCTTGGTCAAGTTCATGTATCCTGAGGGCAAAGTATAGCCCCAGATCCAATAAGGCCCACCGGGCGGTTTTGTTTTTCTAATAAAGTTTTACTGGAACACAGCCTCATCTGTTTGCTTACATACACTCTGTGGCTGCTGTGGTGCTAAGCTGACAGAGTGAGTATCTGCAGCATGGCCCACAAAACTGAAAATACTTACTCTCTGGCCCTTTTCAGAAAAGTGTGCTGACTCCCTTATTCTATCCATTTTTTCCTTAATTTTGGCCTCTTTTTATTGATTATTTATTTATTTATTTTTATCCATCTTTATTCTTTGCCCTGTGTGGGCCTCCCACTGTGGGGGCCTCTCTTCTTGCAGAGTGCTGGCTCTGGGCGCATGTGCTCCAGAGAGCTGGCTCGTAATTGGACACACAGGTCCAGCCGCTCCGCGGCACATGGGATCTTCCTGGGCCAGCGATCGAACTGATGCCCCTTGCACTGCATGGAGGACTCTGTACCCACTGGACCACCAGGGAAGCCCTATTCTATCCATTTTTATGACACCATCCTATTGTAAATTGTTTGCCTCGGTGTGGAGGGCCCTGCGTCCTCCAGCTCTTGGCCAGTGGAAACTGCTACATGCCTTTCTCCTTCACCCAGGCGACCCGCTCCGTTTCCACGCTCACTACATCGCCCAGTGTTGGGCTCCTGGGGACCCCATCCCACTCCAGGACCTGGTTTCTGCTGGCCGCCTGGGCACCAGTGTCAGAAAGACCCTGTTGCTTTGCTCTCCGCAGCCTGATGGTAAGGTGGTCTACACGTCCCTGCAGTGGACCAGCCTACAGTGAGCTTCCGAGGCCTGCGGCTGCACAGCTGTGTCTGGAGCAACAGCCTTTCTAGGTGGTTCAAAGCTCATCTCCCCGGGGGAGGCTCCACTTGCTCCTCCCTCTCTCGGCAGTTAGATTTTGATTCCACATTTATGAACACTATGTCCATCCTCCTTATGTCCCTCCCTGATCCAAAGCAGTTAGTAACTGTGTTGTTTTTATAGTTTGTTACAGTTTCCAACAGTGAGTTTCCTGAGTGTGAAAACGGATTCATCTCTGTTTTCTACAGGGCGTAGGTCCCAAGATGTCTCAATAAACTTGTTAAATCAGTGCAGTGTTTGTGATTTGAATCTTTAACACAGTTCTGGGAGGTGTCGGCATTTGTACGTATTTATACGGCCTAGAAGAGGGGAAACGGCTTGACTGAGGTCACATATCTCGTAAGGAGCAGGTGTGTCAGTCGCTCAGTTGTGTCTGACTCTTTGTGACCCCATGGACTGTAACCCACCAGGCTCCTCTGTCCAGGGAATTCTGCAAGCTAGAATGCTGGAGTGGGTTGCTCTTCCCTTCTCCAGGGGATCTTCCTGACCCAGCGATCAAAGCCCCATCTCATGCATTGCAGGCAGATTTTTTACCGTCTGAGCTGAGGTTTAAAACCTGGACTTTATGACTCCAAAATCCGAGCTCTTCCCCTGCAGCATACTTCCTTTTGAAAAGGTTTTTACAAGACATTTCAGACAAAGGCATAAAGAAAAATAACTTGTGGAAAAGGAAGGAAGCAAGGGTTGCAGTTTTCTTGTTGTTTTTTTTTTAATATTTATTTGTCTATTTGGTTGCACCAGGTTTTAGTTACAGCATGGTGGATCTTTAGTTGTGGCATGTGGGGTTAAATCCCTGACTAGGGAGTGAACCCTGGTCCCCTGCATTAGGAGCCCAGAGTCTTAGCCACTGTGCCATCAGGACAATCCCAAGGGTTGCAGTTTTAAGACAGATATTTGGAGTGGGGAGGAGAGTGTTGGGGGTGGTCTTGTTCTTGGCTTGGGTGGTGTTTGGAGACATCCTTTTTTTTTTTTTGGCCACTTCTATTGGTCTTTCATTTATCTCCATCTTTGTTCTTTGGCCTGTGTGGGCCTCCCATCGCGGTGGCCTCTGTTGTTGCAGAGCACTGGCTCTGGGCACATGCATTCCAGAGCTCCAGCTCGGTAGTTGGACACATCGGTCCAGCCCCTCCCCGGCACGTGGGATCTTCCCAGGCCAGGGATCAAACCGGCGCCCCTTGCACTGCAAGGTGGTGTCCTTACCCACTGGACCACCGGGGAAGCCCGAGACTTAACGTTTTATATATTCGAGATCCTCTTTGTATGCATGTTCTATTCCACAACTTTTTACTGAAGCTAAAACACATATGTATGAAATACGCATTTGTAAAACGATTTGCAGAGCAGCCTTTCTGCTTAAGAAATTACTAGAATATCATCAATATCAACTTCCAATGTTTAGATAGATTTTTAAAACTATTTTTATTTATTTATTTATTTATGTATCTGGCTGTGCCAGGTCTTAGTTGTGGAATGTGGGATCTAGTTCCTGACCAGGGATTACCCCCTGCACTGGGAGCATGGAATCTTAGCCACTGGACCACCAGGGAAGTCCCTATACATTGATTTTTTTTTTTTTTTTAACTTTTTTTTGCGGGGGGGGGGGGCGGTTGGGGAGGGAGGTGGCGGGCAGGACACTTCTGTTGGTCTTTCATTTATCTATTTTCATTCATCTTTGTTCTTTGGCCCTTGTGGGCCTCCCGTTGCAGTGGCCTCTGTTGTTGCAGAGCACTGGCTCTGGGTGCTTGCACTCCAGAGCTCCGGCTCGGTAATTGGATACATTGGTCCAGCCACTCTGCGGCACATGGGATCTTCCCAGGCCAGGGATGGAACCGGCGCCCCTTGCACTGCAAGGCGGTGTCCTTACCCACTGGACCACCAGGGGAAGCCCTCTACCATAGTATTTTGATGACTCCATACCCCTCAGGAGTCTTGCTTCTCAAAAGTTCCTCATTAAAAACTTGTGAAGGGGGCTTCCCTGGTGGTCCAGTGGGTAGGGACACTGCCTTGCAGTGCAAGGGGCACTGGTTCAATCCCTGGCCTGGGAGGATCCCACATGCCGCAGAGTGGCTGGACCGATGTGTCTAACTGCCTAGCCGGAGCTCTGGGGCGCGTGTGCCTGGATCCGGTGCTCTGCAACGAGAGAGGCCACTGTGATGGGAGGCTCACACGGGCCAAAGAACAAAGATGGATGTAAAAGACCATAGAAGTGGCCAAAAAAAAGAAAAAAACAAAACTTGCGAAGGAATCCCCATGCAAAAAAAGAAAGAAAAAAAGCAAGCCTTGGGACACAGACCTTACACCCTTAACAAAAATTAACTCAAAGTGAACCACTCACCTAAATGTAAAAATGTACAACTCTTAAATTCCTGGGAGATAACCTAAAGTCCTGATGACTTTAGGTAAGGAGATGACAGACACGCACCAAAAGGCATGATTCATGAAAGAAAGAAGAGATATATTGGACTTCATTAAAATTAAACCTCTGTGAGAAAATACTGCAAAAGACACATCTGAAAAGGGATTGTTATCCAAAGATCAAAGCAGTCCATCCTAAAGGAAATCAATCCTGCATATTCACTGGAAGGACTGATGCTGAAACTGAAGCTCCAAGACTCTGGGCACCTTATTAGAAGAAACCGACTCACTGGAAAAGACCTTGATGCTGGCAAAGATGGAGGGCAAGAGGAGAAGGTAAGGGCAGAGGATGAGATGGTTGGATGGCATCACTGACTCCGTAGACATGGGTTTGAACATGTCTGGGAGATGGTGAAGGACGGGGAAGTCTGGTGTCCTGCAGCAGTCCGTGGGATCCCAAAAAGTCAGAGATGACTGAGCTACTAAGCAACAATTCAGAATATACCAAGAGCGCTCAAAAGTCAACAAGAAGAAAACACCCTGATCAAAAACATTTGGCCAGGGCTTCCCTGGTGGTCCAGTGGGTAAAGAGTCTCCCTTGCAGTGCAAGGGACACCAGTTAGATCCTTGGCTCTGGAAGATTCCACATGCCACGGAGTGGCTGGACCAATGTGTCCAATGACTAGCCAGCGCTCTGAAGCGCATGCGCCCAGAGGCAGTCCTCTGCAACAAGAGAGGCCCCTGCAATGGGAGGCCCACTCAGGCCAAAGAATAGAGCTGGATGAAAAATAATAAATAAAAAATCAATGGAAAAAAAGGGGGCCAAAATTAAAACAAAAAAAATCTATCTATCTATCTATCTATCTATCTATCTATCTATCTATCTATCTATCTATAAGGGCCAGAGACCTTAAAATCACCAAAGAAGAAAGGAAGTGGCAAATAGGCAGGTGAAAAGCTGTTTTGCCTCATCTGTCATCAAGGTAAATGCAAATTAACCACAGCTATGAGCAGGGAAGGTCACCACCCTCTCCCTGCCCCTGCCCTGTGCATCCTGTTCATGTGGACATTCCTGGGTCAAGGCCTTCTATAGTAAACCTGTAATCTTAGTAAGATGTTTCTCAGTTCCACAAGCTGCTCTAGGCAAGAATTGACCCTAAGGAGGGGTCACTGGAAATGCTGAAATACTAATGATGTGTAGCTAGCTGTACGTACATTTAATAGTGCTTGACTATCAGCTTATAGGTTGGGCCCGTGCTCGAACACTGATAATGAGGGCTGTGCTCTCCCATAACCATTTTGTCTGGGAGCTAGTTTGTAAACAAGAAAACGAAAGTGAATAAGGTAGCTTGACACAGAAATACAATGAGAGGGGACATCTTTGGGTGTCCAGTGACTGAGGCTCTGCGCTCCCAAGGCAAGGGGCCCGGGTTCAATCCCTGGTCAGGGAACTAGATCCCATGTGCTGCAATAAAGAGTTTGTATGCCACAGCTTTTTTTAAAATTTGATTAATTAATTAATTAATTTTTTTGACATTTCTATTGGTCTTTCATCATCCATCTTTGTTCTTTTGGCCTGTGTGGGCTTCTTATCGCAGTGGCCTCCCTCGCTGCAGAGCACCAGCTCTGGGTGTATGCGCTCCAAAGTGCTGGCTCGGTAATTGGACACATCGGTCCAGCTGCTCCACAGCACGTGGGGTCTTCCCAGGCCAGGGATCGAACTGGCGCCCCTTGCACTGCAAGGCGGTGTCTTTACCCACTTGACCACCAGGGAAACCCCTGATTTATTAATTTATTTTTAAATGCTTATTTTTATGTACTTGGCTGATCAAGGTCTTAGCTGCAGTATGTGGGATCTAGTTCCCTGACCAGGGATCAAACCCAGGTCCCTTGCATTAGGAGCACAGAGTCTTAGCCACAGGACCACCAGGGAAGTCCCATGCCACAGCTTTAAGAAAAAAATCCCACATGCTGCAACGAAGATCAAAGATCCTATGTGCTGGGACCCCGCACAACCAAATAAATAAATATTTTTAAAAATATGATGAGAGAATAATAATAAGGAGGGTAGCCAACACTGAATACTTTCTTGGTGCCAGACACTACCCTAGCAAGTTACATCGAGGGCTTCCCTGGTAGCTCAGTGGTGAAGAGTTCGCCTGCCAATGCAGGAGACATGGGTTCGATCCCTGATCCGGGAAGATCCCACGTGCTGCAGAGCAACTAAGCCCGTGAGCCACAACTGTGGAGCCTGTGCTCTAGAGCCTCGGAGCCGCAACTATGGAGCCCTTGTACCACAACTACTGAGGCTCGTGTGCCCTGGAGCCTGAGTTCCACAACAAGAGACGTCACCGCAACAAGAAGCCTGCTCACTTCAACTAGAGAGTAGCCCCTACTCTCCGCAACTAGACAAGAGCCTGCAGCTATGCAGTGAAAGCCCAGAATAGCCAAAAATAAATAAATAAATAAAATTGAAACAATAAGTTGCATCAATTACATCATTTCATCCTAGGATAACCCTCATCCCACTTCATAGAAGTTGAGGCACAGAATGACTGAGACACGTGTCCTAAGTATTGCAGCTAGTAAGTGAGGACTGCTGGATTGAACCCACATGTCTGGAGAGAGCAGCGGGGTATGATAAGGGAAACGGGGTCCCTAGGGGACGTGCATTTGGTGTTCTTTTGGCCTGTGTGGGCTTCTTATCGCAGTGGCCTCCCTCGCTGCAGAGCACCAGCTCTGGGTGTATGCGCTCCAAAGTGCTGGCTCGGTAATTGGACACATCGGTCCAGCTGCTCCACAGCACGTGGGGTCTTCCCAGGCCAGGGATCGAACTGGCGCCCCTTGCACTGCAAGGCGGTGTCTTTACCCACTTGACCACCAGGGAAACCCCTGATTTATTAATTTATTTTTAAATGCTTATTTTTATGTACTTGGCTGATCAAGGTCTTAGCTGCAGTATGTGGGATCTAGTTCCCTGACCAGGGATCAAACCCAGGTCCCTTGCATTAGGAGCACAGAGTCTTAGCCACAGGACCACCAGGGAAGTCCCATGCCACAGCTTTAAGAAAAAAATCCCACATGCTGCAACGAAGATCAAAGATCCTATGTGCTGGGACCCCGCACAACCAAATAAATAAATATTTTTAAAAATATGATGAGAGAATAATAATAAGGAGGGTAGCCAACACTGAATACTTTCTTGGTGCCAGACACTACCCTAGCAAGTTACATCGAGGGCTTCCCTGGGAGCTCAGTGGTGAAGAGCTCGCCTGCCAATGCAGGAGACACGGGTTCAATCCCTGATCCTGAAAGATCCCAGGCGCTATGGAGCAAGTAAGCCCGTGATCCACAACTGTGGAGTCTGTGCTCCAGAGCCTCGGAGCCGCAACTATGGAGCCCATGAGCCACAACTATGGAAGCCCGTGTGCCCTAGAGCCCGAGTTCCACAACAAGAGACGTCACCGCAACAAGAAGCCTGCTCACTTCAACTAGAGAGTAGCCCCTACTCTCCGCAACTAGACAAGAGCCTGCAGCTATGCAGTGAAAGCCCAGAATAGCCAAAAATAAATAAATAAATAAAATTGAAACAATAAGTTGCATCAATTACATCATTTCATCCTAGGATAACCCTCATCCCACTTCATAGAAGTTGAGGCACAGAATGACTGAGACACGTGTCCTAAGTATTGCAGCTAGTAAGTGAGGACTGCTGGATTGAACCCACATGTCTGGAGAGAGCAGCGGGGTATGATAAGGGAAAGGACTGAGTGGGACTGCCACCCTAAGGAGGGACTGTTGACCGCTGAATCTGTTTGACACTAGCTCTGTAAAGCAGCGAGGAAGATCATGGGCTGTGGAGCCAAACTCTCCCTGCTGCATTGCTGGCCTGACCTTCAGTTGTTCAGAGACTGAATGCACAGACAGACAATGCCCAGATCATACATGAAAATAGAACTCTGCTCCCAACCTGCCCAGAAAACCAGCCTTCTTATCTATAACAAGCAGCTCAACACTGGTCAGAACGGCCATTGTCAAAAAGTCTACAAATAATAAATGCTAGAGAGGATGTGGAGAAAAAGGAACCCTCCTACACTGTGGGTAGGAATGTGAATTGTTGCAGCTACTAGGGAGAACAGTATGGCAGTTCCTTAAAAAAATAAAAGCAGAACTACCAAATGACCCAGCAATCCCACCACTGGGCATGTGTCCAGAAAAAAATCATACTTCAGAAAGATACATATGCAGCAGTGCTATTTACAGTCACCAAGACAGGTAAGCAACCTAAGTGTCTATCAACAGATGAATGGATAAGGAACATTTGGTACATGTATACAATGGAATGTTACACGGTCGTAAAAAGGATGAAATATTGTCATTCAAAGTAACACAGATGGACCTAGACATGATCATACTAAGTGAAGTAAGGGTAGTTGTCTATGTCACTTTTATGTGGAATCTAAAAAGATACAAATAGGGCTTCCCTGGTGGTCCAGTGGGTAAGGACACCGCCTTGAAGTGCAAGGGGCGCTGGTTTGAGCCCTGGCCTGGGAAGATCCCATGTGCCGCGGAGCGGCTGGACTGATGTGTCCAACTACCAAGCCGGAGCTCTGCAAAGAACAAAGACGGATGAAAATGGACAAATGAAAGACCAATAGAAGTGGCCCGTCTGCTCCCCTCCCTCCCCCCCCACCCCACCCCCACCCAAATAAATAAATAAATCTTTAAAAAAAATAAAAATAAAAATAAGACACAAATAAACTTATTTATCAAACAGAAACAGATTCACAGACAGAAAACAAACAAAGGGGGCAGTGAGAGGAGGAAAGATAAACTAGAAGTTTGGGATTAATGTATACACACTTTTATATGTAAAATAGGCAGAAACCTAGCGTTTCCTGTGGTAGCTAGCACTTCCCAGGTAGCTCTAGTGGCAAAGAACCCACTCCAATACAGGAGACATAAGAAATGCAGGTTGGATACCTGTGTCTGGAAGATTCCCTAGAGGAGGGCATGACAACCCACTCCAGTTTTCTTGCCTGGAGAATCCCTACAGACACAGGAGCCTGGCAGGCTGCAGTCCATGGAGTTGCAAAGAATCCCACACGACTGAAGCGACTTAGCACGCATGCACGCACTGGTGGACTCTGTGTACGTATATATACATTTTTCATCCGTCACCTACTTAAAGAGGCTGCCCTGACTACCATATCTGAAGTACAATTTTTCCCTCAGTTATTATTAGTGATTTATTTTCTTCACTGCATCAATCTGAAATGATCTACTTTATTATTATTTTTTCCTCTGTCCCTTTAAGGCTCAACGTCACACGAATGGAAGGGTTGTTGAAGGGTTCAAAAGGGCGGACTGCCTTCTGGCTGTACTTCGGGGAGACATTCTGATGTGAAAAATGAGTTTTTAATTATTGACGGGTGTAACAGAACATCTCCTGGAAGGAGTTTTGAACTAGCGCAGCTCCAGTCCTCCGGAGATCTTTTCAGAGTCTAGCAGAGGTCTTTTCAGAGTCGGCTTAAGTCTAGCGGCGGTGGGAGAGACTTCAAAGGTTTCACTGCATCTCAGTATAGCCGGAACCTAAGTTACCACCAGAGAGCGGAGAGTACCCCTCATTTGTCACCAGGCGGCGCTACAGGCCGTCGTCAGTCCTCCTCGTTTGGAACGCCGCTCTGGCCCAACCTCTCGTCTCTACTGCTTTTTCCGGCCGCCAAGGTCTTTTCTGATTGGTGCAGACGTGTGCGGTGCGTGCTGACATCCTAAGACGGCGACGTTGCTATAAGAGCGCGGCCGGCGAGCGCGTGCGCCTCTTTCTTGTGTCCCCGGAGCGTGCGTTTAGGTGAGGCTCGGGCAGTATTTTGGGTGTGGGTTGTAGTCTTGCGGGCCGTTCGAGCTTTAATGACTCCGCTAAAGCGGTTGGAGGTGAAATGAGCGTAATTGGAAAGCAGTGGAAATGATAACCAGTTTAAAGACTTAAGGGATGGTCCTCGCGATATCTTCCTTGGGCGCCGCGAGGTTCTGGAGTAGTTCTGGTACTGCGCAGGCGTCGCGAGGATTCACGAACCTCTCTCCTTCCCGCGCAGACGCAGTCGGGCAAGCAGAGCCAGCATGCCGGTCGCCCGGAGCTGGGTTTGTCGCAAAACCTATGTGACCCCCCGGAGACCCTTCGAGAAGTCCCGCCTCGACCAAGAGCTGAAGCTGATCGGTGAGTGGCTATGGCAACGTTCCCACTTATACGGCCGGGGAAGCGAACACGTGGGTGAGGCCGCCCACGTGCTCGTTTCTGTTAGAATCCTCCACTGTGTTACCCCTCCTCCCTCTTCCCCGGTTTTGGAATCGTCGGTTGTTTTAGTTTTTCTGTATCTCAGAATTTTCTCACTGGTCCGTGGGACTTTGCTTTTTTGTTCATTGCAGGCGAGTATGGACTCAGGAACAAACGTGAGGTCTGGAGGGTGAAGTTTACCCTGGCTAAGATCCGCAAGGCTGCACGGGAGCTGCTGACGCTGGACGAGAAGGACCCGCGGCGTCTCTTTGAAGGTGTGTTTGCGCCCACAGGAGAGAAAGAAGGGACAGCGCTGCTGCTGCTCTTACTCTGGGGTGGTCCAGCGGTCGGTGCTGCCTGGACCCTTGAATTAGGAGTCATGGGGTTGGAAAACAGGCCTGAACCCAAAGACTTAGCTTTTCCCATCTGTGGCTTTGGCTTACTCCAACGCTGAGTTGCATGCAGTTTCCTCTGCATTAGAACTAAGCGTGCCAAGCGTTGGACATTTGGTTATAGCCACGCACGGTGTAGCAGCGCAGTATTCGTATTCGCTGCCGGTGGGAAGAGAGCGTGCTGACATCCTAAGACGGCGACGTTGCTATAAGAGCGCGGCCGGCGAGCGCGTGCGCCTCTTTCTTGTGTCCCCGGAGCGTGCGTTTAGGTGAGGCTCGGGCAGTATTTTGGGTGTGGGTTGTAGTCTTGCGGGCCGTTCGAGCTTTAATGACTCCGCTAAAGCGGTTGGAGGTGAAATGAGCGTAATTGGAAAGCAGTGGAAATGATAACCAGTTTAAAGACTTAAGGGATGGTCCTCGCGATATCTTCCTTGGGCGCCGCGAGGTTCTGGAGTAGTTCTGGTACTGCGCAGGCGTCGCGAGGATTCACGAACCTCTCTCCTTCCCGCGCAGACGCAGTCGGGCAAGCAGAGCCAGCATGCCGGTCGCCCGGAGCTGGGTTTGTCGCAAAACCTATGTGACCCCCCGGAGACCCTTCGAGAAGTCCCGCCTCGACCAAGAGCTGAAGCTGATCGGTGAGTGGCTATGGCAACGTTCCCACTTATACGGCCGGGGAAGCGAACACGTGGGTGAGGCCGCCCACGTGCTCGTTTCTGTTAGAATCCTCCACTGTGTTACCCCTCCTCCCTCTTCCCCGGTTTTGGAATCGTCGGTTGTTTTAGTTTTTCTGTATCTCAGAATTTTCTCACTGGTCCGTGGGACTTTGCTTTTTTGTTCATTGCAGGCGAGTATGGACTCAGGAACAAACGTGAGGTCTGGAGGGTGAAGTTTACCCTGGCTAAGATCCGCAAGGCTGCACGGGAGCTGCTGACGCTGGACGAGAAGGACCCGCGGCGTCTCTTTGAAGGTGTGTTTGCGCCCACAGGAGAGAAAGAAGGGACAGCGCTGCTGCTGCTCTTACTCTGGGGTGGTCCAGCGGTCGGTGCTGCCTGGACCCTTGAATTAGGAGTCATGGGGTTGGAAAACAGGCCTGAACCCAAAGACTTAGCTTTTCCCATCTGTGGCTTTGGCTTACTCCAACGCTGAGTTGCATGCAGTTTCCTCTGCATTAGAACTAAGCGTGCCAAGCGTTGGACATTTGGTTATAGCCACGCACGGTGTAGCAGCGCAGTATTCGTATTCGCTGCCGGTGGGAAGAGACGGTGATGTTGGACGGCTCTGCCAGGGAGGGGTCTTGAGGGTGTGTGTGCGTGAACCTGCTTTAACATGGGGGTGAGGGGTGGAAGTCTAAGGTGACGCACACATGACTGACTACCATCTGTTCAAGTCTGAATGTGTACTGTCAGATGGTTGATGGGCTTTTGGAAAGAATATCCCTCAGATCTTAGTAGGCTCTCTTAAGATGGTCAGATGGGGAAAATAAGAAAATGCCGTAGCCATTTTCTCTAGGGCTCATGGAATGTCTCAGTGTGTGGTGTCCATCATTTCATCTGCGTAAGCAGGACGGCAGGGCACTGATAGTGCTCTAGAAAATGAGCAGGGTGTCCAAGACTGGAGGACAGGTGAGCTCAGGGTCAGGGTTGATTGAGGCTTCTGGAGGAAGCTTAGTGACAGGCCAGGAGTTGAAATAGCTTCTCGATGTAAGAAGGAATCAGTAAACTTGGTTAGTATGTGCTACACTGTATTCTGGGTGTAGAAGAGCTACATACACTATTCCTGATTCTTGCTATAGACGATTCTGTATCTTATCATTTATCTGGCTGATTTTGGTCTTAGTTGCAGCATGTGGGATCTAGTTCCATGATCGGAAGTCAAACCCAGACCCCTAGCATTGCGAGCCAAGAGCCTTAATCACTGGTCCACCAGGGAAGTCCTGTGTCTTTGTTTTTTGTAACAGCTTTTATTGGGATAAAATGTATACAATAGGCAGTTTGCTCAAACCGTCTGCGCCTTTAGTTCACTCTGAAACTGGCCTCTGCAGAGGCATTGTCTTGGTGCTGCCTTTGGCCCAATCCTGGGAAGTCTTGGTTCTGGTGAAAGTCAGGAGGGGCTGGGCTTCCTTGTCTGATAGCTGGACGTGCTCTTGAGCTTCACTGTTGAGCATGAGCATCATAGCAGAGGTGGAGAAAGGCCTGGTGGGGACAGGTGTGCTGCCACAGGTGCACCGCTTCTGTCTGTCCCAGGTCGAAGGATGTGACGCTTCCCTGCACGGTGTAGCAGCGCATTTTATTCTAAGCGTGCCAAGCGTTGGACATTTGGTTATAGCCACGCACGGTGTAGCAGCGCAGTATTCGTATTCGCTGCCGGTGGGAAGAGACGGTGATGTTGGACGGCTCTGCCAGGGAGGGGTCTTGAGGGTGTGTGCGTGAACCTGCTTTAACATGGGGGTGAGGGGTGGAAGTCTAAGGTGACGCACACATGACTGACTACCATCTGTTCAAGTCTGAATGTGTACTGTCAGATGGTTGATGGGCTTTTGGAAAGAATATCCCTCAGATCTTAGTAGGCTCTCTTAAGATGGTCAGATGGGGAAAATAAGAAAATGCCGTAGCCATTTTCTCTAGGGCTCATGGAATGTCTCAGTGTGTGGTGTCCATCATTTCATCTGCGTAAGCAGGACGGCAGGGCACTGATAGTGCTCTAGAAAATGAGCAGGGTGTCCAAGACTGGAGGACAGGTGAGCTCAGGGTCAGGGTTGATTGAGGCTTCTGGAGGAAGCTTAGTGACAGGCCAGGAGTTGAAATAGCTTCTCGATGTAAGAAGGAATCAGTAAACTTGGTTAGTATGTGCTACACTGTATTCTGGGTGTAGAAGAGCTACATACACTATTCCTGATTCTTGCTATAGACGATTCTGTATCTTATCATTTATCTGGCTGATTTTGGTCTTAGTTGCAGCATGTGGGATCTAGTTCCATGATCGGAAGTCAAACCCAGACCCCTAGCATTGCGAGCCAAGAGCCTTAATCACTGGTCCACCAGGGAAGTCCTGTGTCTTTGTTTTTTGTAACAGCTTTTATTGGGATAAAATGTATACAATAGGCAGTTTGCTCAAACCGTCTCCGCCTTTAGTTCACTCTGAAACTGGCCTCTGCAGAGGCATTGTCTTGGTGCTGCCTTTGGCCCAATCCTGGGAAGTCTTGGTTCTGGTGAAAGTCAGGAGGGGCTGGGCTTCCTTGTCTGATAGCTGGACGTGCTCTTGAGCTTCACTGTTGAGCATGAGCATCATAGCAGAGGTGGAGAAAGGCCTGGTGGGGACAGGTGTGCTGCCACAGGTGCACCGCTTCTGTCTGTCCCAGGTCGAAGGATGTGACGCTTCCGTGTTTAACCTTTTGTAAGCTTGGAGGCTCCTTTGACACTGGTGAGAGTTTAGGAATCTCCCTTGGGGGCACTGGTGTTGGATGGGATGTCAAGTCCTGTAGTCTGGAGAACAGACCACCGCTGGTTCTGGTCTCAGGAAGCTTCCTGAAGGTGATCACTGAGAAGCCTCAGTGAAGAGCAGTCACGTGACAAAGAGGTGGCACGGGGCAGGGTTAGGGGCGGGTGTCCAGGGGTTACTTGCTTTTCTAGGGTGGAAGTGGAAGTTGCCAGGGGGATGCAGCAGCAGGTAGTACTGTTAGTGAATGAAGCTCTAGATTCCTGGGATGGGGAGGAGCAGCCTGTGAGCGCAGATGCCTGGGGTGTTGGGAAAGGTATAGTCTTTCTCTGTTTAGCTTCTCCTTGGCTGGAGGAAGGCAGCAGGCTTTCCTTCAGACTGCCTGGGGGCAGGGAAGGGATGGGTGCTGAAGGTGCTCTCCCGAGGTGCTCGGGACTGGTCCTCTGTGCTGATAACCTTCCCAGTGAGTGTATGCCTGGGGAAGGGGCTTGCCCTCAGCACCCCAGGTGCTGTCCTGAGTGGAACTGTGGACATCCCCGGGCCACGCCTCTGGAACCCAGAGCGGGTGGGTGCAGGGTAGAAGATAACATCTGCTGGATGCCTTTATACCAGGCATCACTGAGGCTTCGCTCAGTATCCTTTCAGTGCAAAGGCTCATATGGGTGACTTCACTCAGCTTCCTGAATGCTTGGAATGTCTTTTGGGCCTGAAGGCTCTTTGGCTAGTAGGGCTTTCTTGACTCCAGTGCTGATGCGAGCCACTGTACTGTGCTCCTGAGGGCTAGTCACACAGGAGCAGCAGCACTTGGACTGCACACTTCTCCCAGCTCTGGAGGGCGCTCCCTTGCTCAGGTGAGCCCAGGTGTGTGGTCACCTGCCTCAGGCTAGTGTGGGATTCCATGAGTCATGGCGACTCGTGTAGTACTGTGATCCCTGCTGGGTACCGCACTGTGACGGGGGAGCAGGACATGAACCCGGTAGGCTGAGGCTGCCCTGCCCTCCCCTCACAGGCAATGCCCTGCTGCGCCGACTCGTCCGTATTGGGGTGCTGGATGAGGGCAAGATGAAGCTGGATTACATCTTGGGCCTGAAGATTGAGGATTTCTTGGAGAGACGCCTGCAGACCCAGGTCTTCAAGCTGGGCCTGGCCAAGTCCATCCACCACGCTCGTGTGCTGATCCGCCAGCGTCACATCAGGTACCGCCTCTGGGCTCCCTGAGCCTTCCCCACCCTGTCCCCTCTGAAGGTTACCCTCCCTGAGCACACTGTCCCTGTCTCCTGTGCAGCCTTTGGAGGTGATGAACGTGTGGGCTCACCTTGAGGGTTTCAGATTGGCCCTGCAAACAGCTCACGGGGGAGCTGGGGCAAACTTGCCCCCCATATCCCTGCGCAAGGGTCACTGCGGCTGGAGCCGTACACCTTGCGAAGGCCCCACCAGACGTGCGGGAGCCGGACGGATAACAGCTCTGGTGTCCCGTTGAGCCGTCATCCGCCCTCAGCTGACTTAGTGGGTTCGGCTGTGTGTGTAGTTGGCCCTCGTTGGCAGCCCAGACTTGGTGAGTTCACTGTAGGCTATGGTCTGATGCTAACAGTGGAAGACCGGGGCCAGCAGGTCTGGGTGCTCGACTTACTCGATGTAAAGAGGCCCCGATCGAGGCCCTGATTGTGGAAGCTGTGTAGGAGATGGACAGGATCTATGCGCCAGCCTTTCATTAGCCCCGAAAGCAAGAGCCTCTCATGTTGCTTGTTCATTGTGGGTTGCTGCTTCACGGACAGTGAACGCACACTTGATAGCAGAGCTCAGTTCAGAGCACTGGACGAGTCTGGCACACCTCAGCATTCAGCACTACCACTACCATGTGCGCTCTGGTCTCTGGAGGTCTTCTGTAAGATGCGAACGGAAGCTAAAGGCTCTCCAGGACACACGGGAATTCCCGAGGGTTGAGGCGGTGCTGCCGCACCCAAGCCTTTCAGCACAGAGCCCTCCTCTGCCGCCCTCCTCCAGGGTCCGCAAGCAGGTGGTGAACATTCCGTCCTTCATTGTCCGCCTGGACTCGCAGAAGCATATCGACTTCTCCCTCCGCTCTCCGTACGGGGGTGGCCGCCCGGGCCGCGTGAAGAGGAAGAACGCCAAGAAGGGCCAGGGCGGGGCTGGGGCCGGCGACGACGAGGAGGAGGACTGAACCTACCAGGCCCTCCCAGGCTGATGAGCCTCCAGCTTTCCAGTCAGACAATAAAACAAGGTGTCAGCCCTGCAGAGTGGTGTTTATTGCTGTGTCTCTTCCCTGCTCTGGACGTCCAGCCATCTGTGGTGGGGTGTGCAGGCACCTGCTAGCTTTGGTCACATGTTGTAGGACCCTTGCTGGGTGAAAGTGAGGTGAGAGTCATGCAGTTGTGTCCCACTCTCTGCGATCCCATGGACTGTAGCCCGCCAGGCAGAATTTCCTGTGAAATTCGCCAGGCAAGAACACTGGAGTAGGTAGCCTACCTCTTCTCCAGGGGATCTTCCCGACCCAGAAATCAAACTGGAGTCTCCTGCATTGCAGATTCTTTACCAGCTGAGCAGTAGGGAAGCCCCGTTGCTGGATGGTGCTTCTCTGGTAGCTTTGGGCAAAGGCTAAGCCAGAAGGAAATTCTCATGTAGGCTATGGTCTGATGCTAACAGTGGAAGACCGGGGCCAGCAGGTCTGGGTGCTCGACTTACTCGATGTAAAGAGGCCCCGATCGAGGCCCTGATTGTGGAAGCTGTGTAGGAGATGGACAGGATCTATGCGCCAGCCTTTCATTAGCCCCGAAAGCAAGAGCCTCTCATGTTGCTTGTTCATTGTGGGTTGCTGCTTCACGGACAGTGAACGCACACTTGATAGCAGAGCTCAGTTCAGAGCACTGGACGAGTCTGGCACACCTCAGCATTCAGCACTACCACTACCATGTGCGCTCTGGTCTCTGGAGGTCTTCTGTAAGATGCGAACGGAAGCTAAAGGCTCTCCAGGACACACGGGAATTCCCGAGGGTTGAGGCGGTGCTGCCGCACCCAAGCCTTTCAGCACAGAGCCCTCCTCTGCCGCCCTCCTCCAGGGTCCGCAAGCAGGTGGTGAACATTCCGTCCTTCATTGTCCGCCTGGACTCGCAGAAGCATATCGACTTCTCCCTCCGCTCTCCGTACGGGGGTGGCCGCCCGGGCCGCGTGAAGAGGAAGAACGCCAAGAAGGGCCAGGGCGGGGCTGGGGCCGGCGACGACGAGGAGGAGGACTGAACCTACCAGGCCCTCCCAGGCTGATGAGCCTCCAGCTTTCCAGTCAGACAATAAAACAAGGTGTCAGCCCTGCAGAGTGGTGTTTATTGCTGTGTCTCTTCCCTGCTCTGGACGTCCAGCCATCTGTGGTGGGGTGTGCAGGCACCTGCTAGCTTTGGTCACATGTTGTAGGACCCTTGCTGGGTGAAAGTGAGGTGAGAGTCATGCAGTTGTGTCCCACTCTCTGCGATCCCATGGACTGTAGCCCGCCAGGCAGAATTTCCTGTGAAATTCGCCAGGCAAGAACACTGGAGTAGGTAGCCTACCTCTTCTCCAGGGGATCTTCCCGACCCAGAAATCAAACTGGAGTCTCCTGCATTGCAGATTCTTTACCAGCTGAGCAGTAGGGAAGCCCCGTTGCTGGATGGTGCTTCTCTGGTAGCTTTGGGCAAAGGCTAAGCCAGAAGGAAATTCTCAGCCTGGGACTTTCCTGGCCCTCCTTGTGACCTTGCACTAGTGGGGTTCAGCTCCAGTATAGGAACTAGCCCGTGTTCCTCAAGGAAACCCCAACAGCTAGAAACCCTCAGCCAGCTGTTGGCATGTGAGGTTGAGTAGTCATTCCTAGGAAGAGGGAAATGCTGCCACCCCAGCCTCTGCTGAGATGTGGGCTTTCTGGACATTCACTGTCAGGAGGGAAGCAGGCTTCCCTTTTCTCAGTCCAAGCCACCCCAGGGCAGGAAGGGGCTCTGCCTCAGGAAAGGGAACACGGGCTTGAGCAACCCCAGCAGCTGCAGCACAGCTCTCAAGCCTGCTCTAGGGGCTTCTGGCTGTTCAGTGGCCAGCACCAGGTCTATAGCTTGGTGGGTGCCAGGTTGCTGAGAGGCAGAAGAGTTCACGCCTCCTTGGGCTCCGCCCCTCCGTTCCCCACAGCGTTGGTGGCAGTCCTGAAGGATCCTGAGGTCAGGACCCTTGTTGGGGACCATAAGATGTCCTTGGGTCTCTGGAAGCAGTTGATTTTAGGGAGGACCCCGAGACCCCCAGTGGTCCATGTCAGGACTCCAGGGTGGTTGGAGTTCATTGGCTGAGACTGGTTGCAGCTTCTGGGGACCCCAAGATTCAGTTCCTAGAGTGGAGGGTCCAGGTTGTCCTGGACGCTGGGCTAATGAACAGCCAGAGTGGCATACACGCTGGTCTCTGCTGGGGGCTCCCTTGACTGGACATCAGAGGGTGCTGCTGCCCCCCGTCTGAGAGTTGAGTGGTTCAGCTGGGCATAGGTCACTTCCTGGGGGGCTTCAGATGCGGCAGTCTGTGGGGAGAGGGGAAGTGCATGGTTGGTGGGGAAAGGTGTGTGGGGTCAGGGGAAGCCTGGGGACCAGGAGGAAAAGATGCACTTGTTGAGGGTCTTAGTCACCAGGACTCTGCTAGAGGTATCGAGGGGTGGTCTCTGAACCCTGCCTCCATCAATCCCTGCAGCTTCAGGCGCAGAGAAGGAGGGAGGTGAAGGAAACTGGGGTTCCCGTGACGGGGTGGCTGGTTGCCTGAGGCTTGTTGGAGGAGCTCAGGGCTGGAAACGAGTTGGGTGTGGCCATCCACATGGAGGGAGAGTCAGACCACACTGCACCCTGCAGGATAGCTAGGGTTCAACAGTGCACAGGAGCTGGTCCCCACCTCAGTTAACATAGATGAGGTTCACCTAACCAGGGGAGAGGTGACTGAAGGCTGAGTAAGGATCTTAGAGTCCTCTGAATGTTAGAAGGCACCTGCTCCGGCCCTCTCCCCAGGCCCAGGACTTGGATCTAGCCCCTTCGTTGGGGACACAGACCTTTCAGCCCTGCCAGCTGGACCTGAGCGCCCAGCAACGTGAAGGTCAGACCCGTTGTGGGGCTACACAGCCCAGTGGGCGGGAGGTGGGTGGCGTCGGCGCAGTGGCCCTGCCTTCAATGTGAACAAGGTGGCGTGGATGCCCTGGTCAGGACTGGGGAGCTGACCTGAGTGTCTGGCTGGCTGCCGCCCTCCGGCCACGTGTCTTCCATGACAGCATCTGGTGGGAACAGGACAAGGGGGCCCCGTCTCCTGCTGAGATGCCCTCCTGTCTCCCACAGCCAGTGTCTAGTACCGCTTAGCAGTGGGGCCAGCGCCACCCACTGTCAGACTCGAGCTCTCTTGTCCCCAAACCCAGAACCACTGCCCTCTACCTTGTCCGGCCCAGCCTACTGCCCACACCCCACCCTCCCCCCAACCCCCGGCATCCCCCTTCCTCTTACACAAGCTCTCCTGGCCGTCTGCTGCCGGGCTGGAGCTGCAGAAGAGAGGAGCGTTTGGGCCATGAGGGAGCCACAGGCAGGCGGGCTGGCTGGGGGTCTGTGCGAGAGGTCTTACCTCGTCTGCTGGCCTCTGTCCTGCGCGGCTGCTGCGGCTGCTACAGGAAGACAGCAGTCAGCCTCCAGACCACCCCAGAACCCTTCCCTAGGTACAGCACGACCTGCGAGGGTCTCCAGCAGACGAGACACAATCCCTTCCCACCTCCATAAAGAATTCCAGAGGGGGGCTTCCCTGGTAGCTCCACAGTTAAGAATCCGCTTGGCAGTGCAGGGGACGTGAGTTTGATCCCTGGTCTGGGGGATCCCCCATGCTGTGGAGGAACTAAACTCCACAACTACTGACCCTGTGCTCTAGAGCCTGGGAGCCGCGGCTGCTAAAACCCTCACACCCCAGAGCCTGGACTCCGCGACAAGAGGAGCCACTGCAGTGAGGAGCTCCCGCTTGGCCAGCGAGTAGAGAGAAGCCTCTGCTCGCCGCAGCTAGAGAAAGCCCATGCCCAGCAACCAACATCCAGAGCAGCCAATAAGTTAAATTTACAAATTAAAAAAAATTCGAGAGATCTAAACCACTAAGTAGAAAGCTTGCGGGCTTCCCTGGTGGTCCAGTGGGTAAGGACACCGCCTTGCAGTGCAGGGGGTGCCAGTTAGATCCCTGGCCTGGGAAGATCCCACGTGCCGCGGAGCGGCTGGACCGATGTGTCCAATTACCGAGCCGGAGCTCTGGAGCTCATGAGCCGGCCAGAGGCCATGACAGAGGCCACTGTGATGGGAGGCCCACAAGAGCCAAAGAACTAAGACGGATGAAAATGGACAAATGAAAGACCAATAGAAGTGGCCCGCCTGCTCCCTTCCCTCCCCCCCCCCACCAAAATAAATAAATAAATCTTTTTAAAAAGAAAACTTGCTTGTGTTTTCACTATTTTGCTCGAGCTCTCTTGTCCCCAAACCCAGAACCACTGCCCTCTACCTTGTCCGGCCCAGCCTACTGCCCACACCCCACCCCCCCCCCAACCCCCGGCATCCCCCTTCCTCTTACACAAGCTCTCCTGGCCGTCTGCTGCCGGGCTGGAGCTGCAGAAGAGAGGAGCGTTTGGGCCATGAGGGAGCCACAGGCAGGCGGGCTGGCTGGGGGTCTGTGCGAGAGGTCTTACCTCGTCTGCTGGCCTCTGTCCTGCGCGGCTGCTGCGGCTGCTACAGGAAGACAGCAGTCAGCCTCCAGACCACCCCAGAACCCTTCCCTAGGTACAGCACGACCTGCGAGGGTCTCCAGCAGACGAGACACAATCCCTTCCCACCTCCATAAAGAATTCCAGAGGGGGGCTTCCCTGGTAGCTCCACAGTTAAGAATCCGCTTGGCAGTGCAGGGGACGTGAGTTTGATCCCTGGTCTGGGGGATCCCCCATGCTGTGGAGGAACTAAACTCCACAACTACTGACCCTGTGCTCTAGAGCCTGGGAGCCGCGGCTGCTAAAACCCTCACACCCCAGAGCCTGGACTCCGCGACAAGAGGAGCCACTGCAGTGAGGAGCTCCCGCTTGGCCAGCGAGTAGAGAGAAGCCTCTGCTCGCCGCAGCTAGAGAAAGCCCATGCCCAGCAACCAACATCCAGAGCAGCCAATAAGTTAAATTTACAAATTAAAAAAAATTCGAGAGATCTAAACCACTAAGTAGAAAGCTTGCGGGCTTCCCTGGTGGTCCAGTGGGTAAGGACACCGCCTTGCAGTGCAGGGGGTGCCAGTTAGATCCCTGGCCTGGGAAGATCCCACGTGCCGCGGAGCGGCTGGACCGATGTGTCCAATTACCGAGCCGGAGCTCTGGAGCTCATGAGCCCAGAGCCGGCGCTCTGCGACAACAGAGGCCACTGTGATGGGAGGCCCACAAGAGCCAAAGAACTAAGACGGATGAAAATGGACAAATGAAAGACCAATAGAAGTGGCCCGCCTGCTCCCCTTCCTCCCTACCCCACCCCCACCAAAATAAATAAATAAATCTTTTTTTTAAAAAAAAGAAAACTTGCTTGTGTTTTCACTCATTTGTAAGTTTGAGAATGTCAAAGAATACTCTAAAATACAAGTGCACTCACATTTAACCTCTTCTGTTTAGATTTATCTCATAGGGAGACGCTAGAATTTTCTAACCTGGCCACCCATGTCTCACGTTGCCCTTTGCCTGGAGCCCTGAACCTACTGCCTCCAGGGCCCCGATCCTCTACTCACCTGCCTTCCTGCGTCTGTCCTGACGTCGGTGTCTGATGAGGAAGAGGAGGAGCAGGAGCAGCAGGAGAAGGAAGACCCCCAAGACCCCGATCAGAAGGCTCAGGTACCACGTGGGGCCTGGTGCACCTGTTATGGGTGAGCCAGGGGTGCCACTGAATTGCGCACCTGCTGGGGTCTGCGTCCTCATCCCTGTGACCCGCCCACCCCGCCCATTTTACAGATGAGGAAACCGAGGCAAGGGAAGGGAGTCACCCTTCCCTTCCCTTTCAGGGTGACTCAGCCTGAATAGGGCAGAACTGGGATTGGAACCCAGGATTGTAGGTTCCCTTGTATGTTTCTAGAATTAGGTTTCTCATGCTGTCTCCTCCAAGGTCCCTCAGACCCAATCCTCCACCAGCACAGCCAGAAACAGCTTCACTCTGTAGAGGACTGCCCTGCCCAGCCATGGGGCTTGTGTGGCTGTGGAGTGTGTGTCTGGGAGGGGCAACCGGGACACTGACCTTCCTGAGGTCTGAACAGGCCCGCGCTGCTGGCCTTCACCTTGACGGAGGGGGTGGAGGCCTCCGCCAGGGTAAGCCTCTTAGGGCATCCGAGAGCCCAGGGTAAGGACACCGCCTTGCAGTGGGGGCCCCAGATCCCACGTGCGGAGCGGCTGGACCGATGTGTCCAATTACCGAGCCGGAGCTCTGGAGCTCATGAGCCCAGAGCCGGCGCTCTGCGACAACAGAGGCCACTGTGATGGGAGGCCCACAAGAGCCAAAGAACTAAGACGGATGAAAATGGACAAATGAAAGACCAATAGAAGTGGCCCGCCTGCTCCCCTTCCTCCCTACCCCACCCCCACCAAAATAAATAAATAAATCTTTTTTTTAAAAAAAAGAAAACTTGCTTGTGTTTTCACTCATTTGTAAGTTTGAGAATGTCAAAGAATACTCTAAAATACAAGTGCACTCACATTTAACCTCTTCTGTTTAGATTTATCTCATAGGGAGACGCTAGAATTTTCTAACCTGGCCACCCATGTCTCACGTTGCCCTTTGCCTGGAGCCCTGAACCTACTGCCTCCAGGGCCCCGATCCTCTACTCACCTCCCTTTCCCCTGCGCCTGTCCTGACGTCGGTGTCTGATGAGGAAGAGGAGGAGCAGGAGCAGCAGGAGAAGGAAGACCCCCAAGACCCCGATCAGAAGGCTCAGGTACCACGTGGGGCCTGGTGCACCTGTTATGGGTGAGCCAGGGGTGCCACTGAATTGCGCACCTGCTGGGGTCTGCGTCCTCATCCCTGTGACCCGCCCCCCCCGCCCATTTTACAGATGAGGAAACCGAGGCAAGGGAAGGGGAGTCACCCTTCCCTTCCCTTTCAGGGTGACTCAGCCTGAATAGGGCAGAACTGGGATTGGAACCCAGGATTGTAGGTTCCCTTGTATGTTTCTAGAATTAGGTTTCTCATGCTGTCTCCTCCAAGGTCCCTCAGACCCAATCCTCCACCAGCACAGCCAGAAACAGCTTCACTCTGTAGAGGACTGCCCTGCCCAGCCATGGGGCTTGTGTGGCTGTGGAGTGTGTGTCTGGGAGGGGCAACCGGGACACTGACCTTCCTGAGGTCTGAACAGGCCCTGCGCTGCTGGCCTTCACCTTGACGGAGGGGGGTGGAGGCCTCCGCCAGGGGGTAAGCCTCTTAGAGGAACCCGTCTCATCCGAGAGCCCAGGGCCAGAAAGTAATGGAGCCATGTGACCTCCATGCCCTGTTTTTTCCCTGAGTCCAGGGCTGCTCCTTGGGGCCTGAGTGCCCCTGAGCTTAGGCAGGAGATCTCAGACACTGCCCATATACAGCATAGGCACAGCCTTCTTGCCCTTTGCAATTGAACGTGATGCCAGGGAGAGGAAGGAACTCTTCTCAGGAGCTTAACTCAGGGAGAGGCTGAGCTCAAGGGGAGGCTGAGCCGAGACCAGAGGAACTGTGCCCACCACCACTCTCCCCCAGAGACCCGCACTCACCCCTCTCTGGGCCTAACTCCACGGTGGGGAGGAGCTGATCCTTGGAGCCTCCTGGAAGGTAGGATGGGGGTCAGGAGAGGGGACTGCCCTCCCTCAGGCTGGGCCCTGACCTCACCCTCTCCATGACCCCTGACCCTTCATCCACCAGCCTTAGCCCCTGGAGCCCCGTGATCCCTGCATCGCTACATGACTCCCAGGCCCCCCCGGGACACAAGCCATCCCAGGGCCTGTCATCTCTGTCCCTGGGGGATTGGGGCCCTGCTGGCCACCTCTCGGGCTTTCTCTCTTGGGGAGGGGCTGTGAGGACCGGAGTCCAGGTGAGGATGGAGATGGGGGCTCTGGCCTGGACTCCTGGTCAGCCCTGAGTCCTCTCGAGCATTGCTCCCGACACCAGGAGCGTCCCTGGACCCCCGGGGTGAGGGGATGGGTAGGGGAGGAGCTACTCTGTCCTCTCCGTCCCTCAGAGTGGACTCCCCTCCTCCTGCGACCCCCTGCCCTAGCCCAGCCCTCCCCTGTGGACAGCACACTGGCCTGACTCAAGAGGACACAGAGGGCCAGGGAGGTGGGCCCTCACCTGAGATCAAGAGCTCCAGGGGGGCGCTGGGGTGCGACAGGAGGTAGGGGGCGATGCTGTGTGAGCCGTAGCACCTGTAAGTGCCGTTGTGGGCTGAGGTCACAGGACTCAAGGTGAAGTTGGCCTGAACGGGTGCAGCTGTGTCGTGCTGACGAAGGTGCCAGGGAGGAGCATTTGACCCTCCTTGGCCAGATGGAAGGTGTCGAACCAGACCTCAGAGCGACACTGCAGGGTCACGTTCTCTCCCAGGGACACTGAGGCCCCCGGCCAGGCTGAGAGGGAGGGCTTCCTGTCCATTCCTGGGGAGAGGAAGCTGTGGCAGGAGATCTCAGACACTGCCCATATACAGCATAGGCACAGCCTTCTTGCCCTTTGCAATTGAACGTGATGCCAGGGAGAGGAAGGAACTCTTCTCAGGAGCTTAACTCAGGGAGAGGCTGAGCTCAAGGGGAGGCTGAGCCGAGACCAGAGGAACTGTGCCCACCACCACTCTCCCCCAGAGACCCGCACTCACCCCTCTCTGGGCCTAACTCCACGGTGGGGAGGAGCTGATCCTTGGAGCCTCCTGGAAGGTAGGATGGGGGTCAGGAGAGGGGACTGCCCTCCCTCAGGCTGGGCCCTGACCTCACCCTCTCCATGACCCCTGACCCTTCATCCACCAGCCTTAGCCCCTGGAGCCCCGTGATCCCTGCATCGCTACATGACTCCCAGGCCCCCCCGGGACACAAGCCATCCCAGGGCCTGTCATCTCTGTCCCTGGGGGATTGGGGCCCTGCTGGCCACCTCTCGGGCTTTCTCTCTTGGGGAGGGGCTGTGAGGACCGGAGTCCAGGTGAGGATGGAGATGGGGGCTCTGGCCTGGACTCCTGGTCAGCCCTGAGTCCTCTCGAGCATTGCTCCCGACACCAGGAGCGTCCCTGGACCCGCGGGGTGAGGGGGGATGGGTAGGGGAGGAGCTACTCTGTCCTCTCCGTCCCTCAGAGTGGACTCCCCTCCTCCTGCGACCCCCTGCCCTAGCCCAGCCCTCCCCTGTGGACAGCACACTGGCCTGACTCAAGAGGACACAGAGGGCCAGGGAGGTGGGCCCTCACCTGAGATCAAGAGCTCCAGGGGGGCGCTGGGGTGCGACAGGAGGTAGGGGGCGATGCTGTGTGAGCCGTAGCACCTGTAAGTGCCGTTGTGGGCTGAGGTCACAGGACTCAAGGTGAAGTTGGCCTGAACGGGTGCAGCTGTGTCGTGCTGACGAAGGTGCCAGGGAGGAGCATTTGACCCCTCCTTGGCCAGATGGAAGGTGTCGAACCAGACCTCAGAGCGACACTGCAGGGTCACGTTCTCTCCCAGGGACACTGAGGCCCCTGGCCAGGCTGAGAGGGAGGGCTTCCTGTACATTCCTGGGGGAGAGGAAGCTGGTGGTGTGTACAGAGCCCCTCCCCACACCCTTGACCCTGGGATGAGAGGCCCTCCCTGGGCCCCCCTCAGCTCTACTTAGTGTGTCTGGGTCTCTTTCTGCTCTTGTTTTTGATTTTTATTTTTGGTAGTGCAGTATGGCACAGGGGACTTTAGTTCCTTGATCAGGGATTGAATCTGGACCCCCTGCAGTGGACGTGCAGAGTCTTAACCACCGGACCACCAGGGAAGCCCCACGAATGGGTCTCCTTAATCTTCATGCCTCTCGCTTGTGGGCCTCTGTCCAAGACCCTCTCCCTGGACCCATCACCACCAGGGCGGACCCTGGGCACTACGCCCTGAGCAGATGGTCGGGACCTGGGCCAGGACAGGGGCTGCTTACCCGAGACCAGGATGTCCAGGGGGGCGCTGGGGGCCGACCACGCAGAGGAGAGGTTGTGTACCCTGTAGCATCTGTACTGGCCCCCATGGACGCGGCTCACAGGGCCCAGGGGGAAGTCGGGACTCTGCTGCCCCTCGAGACGGAGGGGAGGGGTGAGCCCCTCTTCCTTGGTTAGAGCAAACCTGCCAAAGCCGGCCTCTGAGCCACACCGGAGGGTCAGGTTGTCTCCTTGGAGCACGAGTGAGCCAGGCCAGGCTGAAAGGGAGGGCGCCCTGTACACGCCTGCAGACAGGAGACGGTAGCACCATGGAGACCCCACCCCACACGGCTCCCTAGTCCCTCCCAGGGCTCCTGCAACGGTCCTGCCCCACGTCACCCGCAACGGTCCTGCCCCACGTCACCCCCAGGGCTCACTGGGCATGAGACTTAGGTCAGTGGTCCAGGGAATAGCGGCGGCTGGGGCCTCACCTGTGACCTGGAGATGCAGAGGGTCACTGGGGTGTGACCACAGATAGGGCTGGGAGCTGGGAGCAGCGTAGCATCTGTAGGTCCCCCCATGGGAGGTGGTCACCGGGCCCACAGGGAACACAGCCTGCTCCAGTCCAGAGTTCCCAGAGTTCCTTGATGTCTTCTGTTGGAGCCAGCCAGCAGCTCCCTCCTTCAGCAGACTCACAGTGCCTGCCGCAAACTGCGAGCTGCATGTGAGGGACACGCTGCCTCCTGAGGCCACCACAGGGCTTGGCTCGGCTGAGAGGGAGGGGGCTCCATACACTCCTGTGGGGGGAGGGGCTGTGTTAAGGGGGACCTCCACCCCACACACACCAGGTGTGGGCTGTGAGTGGAGGGGTGCCCCAAGCCCACACTCTGCTTCTCCGCCTGTGAGAAGGAGCCTGCAGTGGAGGGACGGTCTTCCCTCTTACCTGTCACCACCAGGGCCAGGGGGTCACTCCACTCAGACCAGACGTTCCCGCTGCGATATACACACTGGTACGGCCCGGCAGTGCTTGGGCTTGAGAACTCAAAGAGGAACCTGGCCTTGTTCCTCGAGCCCTGTGGGGCCTTAACCTCCCAGTAGCCAGAGAACTTCCCTCTATACAGGCGGTAGACATCAGCCAGCGGAGACCCCTGACACCAGATGGTCACTGGGCTCCCGTGGGTGACCATGAGGCCTGGGTCCGCCCAGATGAAGGGTTTGGGGAGGCCCTCTGGGAAGAAATGAGACCTGAGGAGTCAGGGGTACCCTTGTCTCTCAGGTTCCCCACCTGGCACCCCAGGCCCCTCCCAGGCTGGTCACTGTCAGCCCAGACCCGCTCTGCCCCCCAGATGGCCAGGGGGCTGTTGGGTTGAAGCAGAAGGTCTGGGGGTGCTCACCTGGTTGTACCTGTTCCCACAGGCCCCAGCCCAGCCCTGGAAGAGAAGTCCCTGTGAGCGCCATCCCCCACCACACACCATAGATGCTCCAGGGCTGCTCTGGGCCCTGGAGTTCTGGGGTCAGACCTGGGGCTGAGCCCATTCACCCCACCCCCACCAAGAAATTTTGTCCCCACTGAGCCTCCTGTGTCCTGGGGTCTCTCAGGGACAAGATGTGGAGGAGAGGGGTTCCCATCCCCCACCCTGCCCCAGAGCTCACCGACACAGAGAAGGGCAGAGAAGCTCAGGGCAGTGGGGCTGCCTCTCATGGTCGCTGGTCGTCCTAGCGTCTTACTGAGCTGACAGAGCCCGTAGGATAGACAGATGCACTGGGTGTGACAAGGTGCAGGCTCTGGGTCACCCGTCTCTTGTTCCTCTTGAGCCTTGCTCTGCTTTCCCTGAAGGATGAGTGGAGGCCACAGCAGTCTCTGGGGACCTTTCAGATGAGATCAGAGACTCACTGACCAACTCCCCCCATACACACACTCTGCCTGTCCTGCCCACACCTTGTCCAAGTCCACATCCAGAGGGTGAGCTTGGCCCAGAAGCCACCCCACTCACTGCCTGTCCCGGTTCTACTCTGTCCCCTGCGTGCGCTGTGTGGTCTTGGGCAAGTAACTTCCGTTTCCTAGGCTTCTGTATATGCAGATGTTGTTCCTCCTTTCCGACCGCCAGTCCAGCTGTCAGTCTTGTTGGGCAATGACTGTGTTGGACCATGGTGCCAGAGCCTGGAGGCTCCTTGGTGACACCGACGGGCTCACGTGGATGAAAACAGACATCAGAGACATTCACACAGCCAACAGTTCAGTTAACTCTCACGAGACTGTTACAGGTTGGAAGAGAAAAACGGGGACTGTGAGTGTCCTGCACAGGTAGACGTCATGAAACCTGGGTCCTGCTGCAAGTTGTCTGTCTGGTGGGTGGACAAGCAGGAGCTAGCTCGGGCAGCAGCGGTGGAGGAGGCATCCCGACCACACAGACCTTTGAGCTGCTCTCAGAGTTGAGAGCCATGAGGAGAAGGCAAGGCCTTGCCACACAGTGTCTTGAGTGCCATGTAAGTGTTGTGGATTTTATCTTTAAAGCAAGGAGAAGGTTTTTGGCAGCAGAGGGTATGAATAGGTTTCTAGTTTAGGAAGATTACCACCATGTAGAGACTGTCATGCAAGAGGAGTCTGTTGATAATGCACCCCATCAACAGCACAGTGCCAGCATTGTTCTGGCTGCTGGACGGTGTGCTGGCCAGTGTTTAAGTCATTCACGTGGCTATCTTGGATAAACCTTACACGAGCCTCTAACTGGAAATATATTTACAGCTGAGTGGAATGGAAAAGGAAGGCTTCTGGGTCTGGCAGATTGGAAGGGTGTGGGTTCTGTTCGGACTGGCTGAGAGGATGGTCTGAGGAGGCACAGAATTGTTCAGTAGCTCTGGGTCCACGTGTGTTTGGGGGATATGCGGTTTGTTGTGATGAGTTGGGTCGAGGAGGGAGAGCTGTTTGCTGGAGCTGATCATTCACAGCCTTGAATATCAGTGATACACCTTGACCTCTGTGGTTTTTTTAAAATTAATTATTTATTTTTGACTGTGCTGGATCTTTGTTTCTGTGAGAACTTTTCTCTAGTTGGGGAGAGTCATAAATAGGACGACACCAGGAGAGGGATGCACGGGCAGTACTTGAGGCCTGATCACCATTCTTTAGAACAAAGCCCAGCCCTCCCTCCTGACCTAGTGTGGTGGATTTTTCCCCAGCACTTTCCTGCACTGCCTGCTGTCACCATTGTTGCTGTCATTCAGCACCATCTTCTCATCACCCTTCTTCAAAACCTCTGAGTAGTTGTCACTTCGGCCTCCTCAGTGCCTCTTTTTCCCCTGGGCAGAACTTTTCACATCAGTCTGTGAGCTCTTTCTCTAGGCCAAGGGGAAGAACACAGGTTGGAGGCCAAAAAGATTTTTTAAAATGAACACAGCCAGGCTTCCCTTGTGGTCCAGTGGGTAAAGAGTCCGCCTTGCAGTGCAAGGGGTGCCGGTTTGATCTCTGGCCTGGAAAGATCCCGCGTGCCATGGAGCTGCTCTACCGGTGTGCCCAATTAGGAGACAGCGCTCTGGAGCGCATGTGCCTAGAGCCAGTGCTCTTCAGTGAGAGAGGCCCCTGCAATGGGAGGCCCACACAGGCCAAAGAATAAAGATGGACGAAAATAAATAAATGAAAAACCAATAAGAGAGGCGAAAATTTGAAAAAAAAAAAAAAAAAAAAAGGACACAGCCCCAGGATCTGTGAGACAGTTTTCATCATTGATCTCCCAGCAAAAGGAGAATGGTGTCAATGAAGAAAAATAATTTTGAGAAATTAAATACCAATTTTTTCATAGTTCTGATGAAACTCATAAATGTCCACATCCAAGATACTCAGCACATGGAAAATCAGATAAGCTTTAAAACCATGCCCACACACATCACAGTCATAATCAAATCAGTGGGAAGAAAACTAAAAGGATCCCGAGAACAGTGCCGGGTCACACGCAGAGGAGACCTGACTTGCGTGAGTGCAGATTCACATCAGACACCGTGGTGGCCTGAGGTCTGTAGCCCTGAGAAACAAGGAGGGCCAGCTTGGGATTCTTCTGGATGTGCTTTTCAGGAATGAAAGCCAAATCGTGACTCTTGGAGGAAGGAAAGATAAGAGAATGTGTTGCCTGCAGGCCTTCTCTAAAGAGATGATAAGGCCATTTCGAGTAACTGATCTTTTTAATTTTAGGGACTGCACCAGGAGAGGGATGCACGGGCAGTACTTGAGGCCTGATCACCATTCTTTAGAACAAAGCCCAGCCCTCCCTCCTGACCTAGTGTGGTGGATTTTTCCCCAGCACTTTCCTGCACTGCCTGCTGTCACCATTGTTGCTGTCATTCAGCACCATCTTCTCATCACCCTTCTTCAAAACCTCTGAGTAGTTGTCACTTCGGCCTCCTCAGTGCCTCTTTTTCCCCTGGGCAGAACTTTTCACATCAGTCTGTGAGCTCTTTCTCTAGGCCAAGGGGAAGAACACAGGTTGGAGGCCAAAAAGATTTTTTAAAATGAACACAGCCAGGCTTCCCTTGTGGTCCAGTGGGTAAAGAGTCCGCCTTGCAGTGCAAGGGGTGCCGGTTTGATCTCTGGCCTGGAAAGATCCCGCGTGCCATGGAGCTGCTCTACCGGTGTGCCCAATTAGGAGACAGCGCTCTGGAGCGCATGTGCCTAGAGCCAGTGCTCTTCAGTGAGAGAGGCCCCTGCAATGGGAGGCCCACACAGGCCAAAGAATAAAGATGGACGAAAATAAATAAATGAAAAACCAATAAGAGAGGCGAAAATTTGAAAAAAAAAAAAAAAAAAAAAGGACACAGCCCCAGGATCTGTGAGACAGTTTTCATCATTGATCTCCCAGCAAAAGGAGAATGGTGTCAATGAAGAAAAATAATTTTGAGAAATTAAATACCAATTTTTTCATAGTTCTGATGAAACTCATAAATGTCCACATCCAAGATACTCAGCACATGGAAAATCAGATAAGCTTTAAAAACCATGCCCACACACATCACAGTCATAATCAAATCAGTGGGAAGAAAACTAAAAGGATCCCGAGAACAGTGCCGGGTCACACGCAGAGGAGACCTGACTTGCGTGAGTGCAGATTCACATCAGACACCGTGGTGGCCTGAGGTCTGTAGCCCTGAGAAACAAGGAGGGCCAGCTTGGGATTCTTCTGGATGTGCTTTTCAGGAATGAAAGCCAAATCGTGACTCTTGGAGGAAGGAAAGATAAGAGAATGTGTTGCCTGCAGGCCTTCTCTAAAGAGATGATAAGGCCAGTTCTTGAGGCAGAAAGCTAGTAACTCTAGAGGGAAACTTGAAAATGCAGCAATAAAGGAAGAACAAAAAGTGGTAGACAGAGAGGTCAGTGTGGCGGCATGTTTTTCTCATGTCCTGTATGTATGGTGGCTGAAAGCAGCACAACAACATTTGGTGGGGTTTTTAGCCATAGATGAGCACGTGTAATGGCTACAACATGACAGGGCAGGGGTGGAAGGACCTGGAGGTGGCAAGGCTTCCGTGTTTCTCTTGAAGAGGTTCAGTGTTGACTCTGTGTGGGCCCTGTGCACCTAGGTGTGTGTAGTATGAGGCCCGCCACTGCTTCCTTTTTTAAAAGATAGCGTGACTGCGTTTGGAAGTTGATAAAATGACTGTGGTTCAGCGTATCCTTTCAGGACTAAAAAAAAAAAAAAGAAGTATCTGCTTGAGTAAATTCTAGAGTTCATTGGGCTTTACTGTGAAGGTGTGGCTTTTCTGGGTGTGTCTTGATTGTCCAAGTATTCCACAAGTTCTTTTTTTGTCATATGTGTTCATGGCTGTGCTGGGTCTTTGTTGCCGTGGAGGCTTTCCTCTAGTCTTGGCACTCGGGCCTGCCTCTAGCTGTGGTGTGGGGGTTCTCATTGTGGTGGCTTCTCTTGTTATGGAGCATAGGCTCCAGAGCATGCATGCTTTAGGAGTAGGGGTTCGGGGCTCTGAGTGCAGCCTCCATCGTTGCAGCATAGGGGCTTATTTGCTCTGTGACATATGGGATCTTCCTGGGCCGGGGATGGAACCCATGTCTCCTGCACTGGCAGGCAGATTCTTTACCAGTGAGCCACCAGGGAAGCCCCATAGGTTCTTTATACTACACGAAATTGAAACATCTTCCATCAACATCTCCCAGGCTCTGGGAATTGAAACAAAATTTTAATTTATCATTGTTGCTCGAAACATTAGTAGATTAACAAAAGATGACATCATTGGATGGCAATGAGTGTGAGTTGGTTTTTGCTGCCTCAGGACTTGAGACTTGTGTTCATGGAGGAAAGATGACCAGGCAGTTTGGACTCTCGGTCCTCTTCACGGTCCTCCTGTCCACATGCTTGTTTCCCATTCTTCTTTCTTGTTTCCTGATGCTCCAAGATTCTTCCCGTTTCTGGGGCGAGAACTTCTCTAGGCCATTCATCTCAGGTAAGTATACTTGTGGTATGTCCTGTCGGTTTTCCTGCACCTGAGAGTGTCTTCTTTCCCTTCATTCCTGAAGGAGTGGAGAAAGAAATGGCAACCCACTCCTGTATTCTTGCCTGGAAAATTCATGGTCAGAGAAGCCTGGCAGGCTACAGGCCATGGCATCAGACACAACTGAGCATGCTTGCCCCTCCTGAAGGCTGGTACCAGCTGTAGTGTCGGGGATCAATGGTTTTCTTTCAGCTCTTGAAACTGTTGCCCCACTTCCTTCCTGCCCCTGTGTTTCTGATAAGTGCATTGTCATTTCTGTCCCTCTGTATCCAGGGAGCTTCTTCCTCTTTTGCTGGACTGTGACACATCTTGGCATGGATTTCTGGGCCTCATCCTGGTGGGGTTTGTCTGAGTTTCATGAATGCATAGATTTATGACTTCTGCTGAGTTTGGGGAGATTTCAGCCATTCTTTTTCTTTTTTCTTTTCTTTTTTTCTACAGAGCAGGGAGAATTTTATTTTCTTGGGCTTCACAATCACTGCAGACATGACTGCAACTATGAAATTACAAGACACTTGCTCCTTGGAAGATGCACTATGACAAACTTAGACAGCATATTAAAAAGCAGAGACATCACTTTGCCAACAAAGGTCCATACAGTCAAAGCTATGGTTTTTCCAGTCATGCACAGATGTGAGAGTCAGACCATAAAAAAAGCTGAGCACCAAAAATTGATGCTCTCAAATTGTGGTCCTGGAGAAAGCTCTTAGAATCCCTTGAACTGCAGGGAGATCAAACCTGTCAATCCTAAAGGAAATCAACCCTGAGTATTCACTGGAAGGACTGATGCTGAAGCTGAAGCTCCAGTGCTTTGGTCACCTGATGCGAAGAGCCAGCTCACTGGAAAAGACCCTGATGCAATTTCTGGCCAGCTGGCGGTAGCTCGGGCCCAGGAACCTGGTCAGCATTGAGGCGCCTTCCCAGCCCCGGGTGACGGCAGCCCTGCGGGTTCGGGTGCACCGCGCAGGCGCGGTAGCTGTTGCTTGCAGGCCCCCCAGCCATTCTTTCCTGAGTAGCTTTGCAGTTGCAGTACTCTTTCTCTTCTCCTTCTGGAACTCCGATCCCAGGGATCCAAGATCGTTGCGAATCCCTTCCTGTGCTTTTCCAGAACATGTGCTCCCTCATGTTCAGACTGCGTGGCTTCTGTTGTTGCGTCTTTGCTGTGTCTCCTCTCCCATTCCCATCACTACCATTCTGCTGTTGAGCCCCTTCATCCATGGGGCCTTCTGTTTTAGTTATTGGATCTCTCAGTTCTGAAATATCCATTGAATTCTTTACATCTTCTCTTTCTTTGCTGAGCTGGCTAGTTTTCTTAGATTTACTTTAAGCGTGTGTATAATTGCTCTTTGAAGAATGTTTATCCTGACTGTTTTATGGTGCTTGTAATAATTCCACACTGTGTCATCTCAGTGTTAGGGTCTTTGTTAAGCTAATTGTGTTTTGTCCCTCTGTATCCAGGGAGCTTCTTCCTCTTTTGCTGGACTGTGACACATCTTGGCATGGATTTCTGGGCCTCATCCTGGTGGGGTTTGTCTGAGTTTCATGAATGCATAGATTTATGACTTCTGCTGAGTTTGGGGAGATTTCAGCCATTCTTTTTCTTTTTTCTTTTCTTTTTTTCTACAGAGCAGGGAGAATTTTATTTTCTTGGGCTTCACAATCACTGCAGACATGACTGCAACTATGAAATTACAAGACACTTGCTCCTTGGAAGATGCACTATGACAAACTTAGACAGCATATTAAAAAGCAGAGACATCACTTTGCCAACAAAGGTCCATACAGTCAAAGCTATGGTTTTTCCAGTCATGCACAGATGTGAGAGTCAGACCATAAAGAAAGCTGAGCACCAAAAAATTGATGCTCTCAAATTGTGGTCCTGGAGAAAGCTCTTAGAATCCCTTGAACTGCAGGGAGATCAAACCTGTCAATCCTAAAGGAAATCAACCCTGAGTATTCACTGGAAGGACTGATGCTGAAGCTGAAGCTCCAGTGCTTTGGTCACCTGATGCGAAGAGCCAGCTCACTGGAAAAGACCCTGATGCAATTTCTGGCCAGCTGGCGGTAGCTCGGGCCCAGGAACCTGGTCAGCATTGAGGCGCCTTCCCAGCCCCGGGTGACGGCAGCCCTGCGGGTTCGGGTGCACCGCGCAGGCGTGGTAGCTGTTGCTTGCAGGCCCCCCAGCCATTCTTTCCTGAGTAGCTTTGCAGTTGCAGTACTCTTTCTCTTCTCCTTCTGGAACTCCGATCCCAGGGATCCAAGATCGTTGCGAATCCCTTCCTGTGCTTTTCCAGAACATGTGCTCCCTCATGTTCAGACTGCGTGGCTTCTGTTGTTGCGTCTTTGCTGTGTCTCCTCTCCCATTCCCATCACTACCATTCTGCTGTTGAGCCCCTTCATCCATGGGGCCTTCTGTTTTAGTTATTGGATCTCTCAGTTCTGAAATATCCATTGAATTCTTTACATCTTCTCTTTCTTTGCTGAGCTGGCTAGTTTTCTTAGATTTACTTTAAGCGTGTGTATAATTGCTCTTTGAAGAATGTTTATCCTGACTGTTTTATGGTGCTTGTAATAATTCCACACTGTGTCATCTCAGTGTTAGGAGCTGCTGTTGTTCAGTAGCTCAATTGTGTCCAACTCTTTGCAACCTCATGGACTGCAGCACACCAGGCTTCCCTGTCCTTCACTATCTCTAGAGTTTGCTCAGACTCATGTCCATTGAGTCAGCGATGTTATCCAACCATCTCATCCTCTGTCGCCGCCTTCTCCTCCTGCCCTCCATCTTTGCCAGCGTCAGGGTCTTTTCCAGTGAGTTGGCTCTTTGCATTAGGTGGCCAAAGTACTCAAGATGAGATTTTCCCAATTCTTGTGATGACAAATGAGTTTTCAAATTGAGACCTGTACGTTTTGGATAGTAGGTGTGAAGGTGTGGGTCTTATGTAAATCTTTTGTTATAAAGTGCTTTCTTGATACATAGCTGGGGTGCTGCCTGATCCCTGCCCTTTGGTTGGGGCCATCCAGGTACCCTGCTCAGTCTCCTTTGATACCCACCGTGTCATTCCTGGGGTCTTTCCACTCTTGGTCCATCTGCTGCTTCCTCTCCACTCTTCAGAGTTACAGGCAGACCTCAGAGATGTTCTGGGCTCAGTTCCAGACCATGACAACAAAGCACAGTCATCGTAAAGGGAGTCACATGAACTTTGTGCAATACCAGTACCTATCAGAGTTATGTTCACACTGCACCAAGGTTGGTTGTGTTCACACCGCACTGTGGTCAGTTGTGTTCACACCACACTGTGGTTGATCGTATTCACAGTGCACTGAAGTTGGTTGTGTTCATACCGCACTCTGATTGGTTGTGTTCACACTGCACCAACATTGGTTGTGTTCACACCACACTGTGGTTGGTTGTGTTAACACTGTACTGTGGTCTGTTAAGTCTACAGTAGATTATGTCTAAG
Source organism: Tragulus kanchil (assembly GCA_022376925.1). Lineage (NCBI taxonomy): Eukaryota > Metazoa > Chordata > Mammalia > Artiodactyla > Tragulidae > Tragulus > Tragulus kanchil. The sequence continues at coordinate 132,526,108 of JAIOJX010000031.1, forward strand.
ACAACAGTGAACACACTTTAGTTAAAAATAATACTGGTGGGGGGCTTGCATGGTGGTCAGTGGGTAAGAGTCCGCCTTGCAGTGCAAAGGGCACCAGTTCGATCCCTGGCACGGGAAGATGCCACATGCCACAGAGTGGCTGGACCAAGGCATGTGCCCAGAGCCAGTGCTCTGCAGCAAGAGAGACCACTGTGATAGGAGGCCCACACAGGCCAAAGAATTAAGATGGATGAAAATAAATAAATGAAGGTCCAATAAAAGAGGCCAAAATTAAAAAAAAAAAAAATAATCCTGGTGGGAAAATGACACTGGTATGTGTGTGCCCGATGCGGATTTCCACAGACCTTCAGCCTGTAAAATGTGGGAGCAACTGGGAAACACCATAAAAGGAGGTGTGCCTGAATTCTTGTGTCTGTTGAACATGTAGCATCCAGGGGTTACTGTGCTTGGCTGGGGCTAGGGAGACAAACCTCTGTTTCCTCCTGGCCCCAGACTGGAAGTCGTAAATACAACTGGTTTTTATATGTGGAAGGTGTACCCAGTGGTATCAGATAGATCCTTTCCAAATCAGAAAAATAGGTTCTTATATTATTTGGATTTTTCATGCATGCAATTTCATAATCTGTGAGCAACACAGTTTCTTCCCATGTTTCTTGGTCCACCCTCCCGGGGGCATTACCTGCTCACCACCCGTGTCATTCCTGGGGTCTTTCCACTCTTGGTCCATCTGCTGCTTCCTCTCCACTCTTCAGAGTTACAGGCAGACCTCAGAGATGTTCTGGGCTCAGTTCCAGACCATGACAACAAAGCACAGTCATCGTAAAGGGAGTCACATGAACTTTGTGCAATACCAGTACCTATCAGAGTTATGTTCACACTGCACCAAGGTTGGTTGTGTTCACACCGCACTGTGGTCAGTTGTGTTCACACCACACTGTGGTTGATCGTATTCACAGTGCACTGAAGTTGGTTGTGTTCATACCGCACTCTGATTGGTTGTGTTCACACTGCACCAACATTGGTTGTGTTCACACCACACTGTGGTTGGTTGTGTTAACACTGTACTGTGGTCTGTTAAGTCTACAGTAGATTATGTCTAAGACAACAGTGAACACACTTTAGTTAAAAATAATACTGGTGGGGGGCTTGCATGGTGGTCAGTGGGTAAGAGTCCGCCTTGCAGTGCAAAGGGCACCAGTTCGATCCCTGGCACGGGAAGATGCCACATGCCACAGAGTGGCTGGACCAAGGCATGTGCCCAGAGCCAGTGCTCTGCAGCAAGAGAGACCACTGTGATAGGAGGCCCACACAGGCCAAAGAATTAAGATGGATGAAAATAAATAAATGAAGGTCCAATAAAAGAGGCCAAAATTAAAAAAAAAAAAAATAATCCTGGTGGGAAAATGACACTGGTATGTGTGTGCCCGATGCGGATTTCCACAGACCTTCAGCCTGTAAAATGTGGGAGCAACTGGGAAACACCATAAAAGGAGGTGTGCCTGAATTCTTGTGTCTGTTGAACATGTAGCATCCAGGGGTTACTGTGCTTGGCTGGGGCTAGGGAGACAAACCTCTGTTTCCTCCTGGCCCCAGACTGGAAGTCGTAAATACAACTGGTTTTTATATGTGGAAGGTGTACCCAGTGGTATCAGATAGATCCTTTCCAAATCAGAAAAATAGGTTCTTATATTATTTGGATTTTTCATGCATGCAATTTCATAATCTGTGAGCAACACAGTTTCTTCCCATCCCTCTGTGCCTGTCTTTTTTTTTTCTTTATTAAATTGGTTGGTTCTTCCAGAGCCCTGCTGGATAAAAGTGTAATAGTAGACATTCTTGGCTTAGTTTCAATTGCAGGCAGAAAGATTGTACGTTTCTACCTTTAAAAGTGAGTTCTGGGGACTTGCCTGGTGGTTCAGTGGCTAAGACTTCGTTCTCCTAATCCAGGGACCCTGGGTTCAATCCCTGGTCAGGGAAATAGATCCCACATGCCATAACTGAGAGTTCTCATGCCACAACAAAGACCAGATGCACCCAAATAAATGAATAGCTTTAAAAAAAACCAAAAACACCTTGTTAAAAAAAAAAAGTGAGTTCTGGGCTTCTCTGGTGGCTCAGTGGTAAAGAATCTCCCTGTCAATGCAGGAAATGCAGGTTCAAGCCCTGATCTGGGAAGATACCACATGTGCCGCATCCGCCACCACTGCTGAACCTGTGCTCTAAGTCGGTGACCCACAGCTAGTCAGGCCACCTGCTCCAACTACTGAAGCCTGCGCACCCTAGAGGCCCGGCTGCGCAACAGGAGAAGCCTGTGCCCCGCAGCTAAAGAGTAGCCCCCACTCACCACCACTAGAGAAAGACAGCAACAAAGACTCCACACAGCAAAACATAAACACATAAAATGATTATAAAGTGATTTCTATTGTAGATTTTAAAAGATGGTTTGATAAATGATAGGAAATTCCCTTCTATTTATGAGTGTTTTCCTTATAACTTGGTGATGTATCAAAAGCTTTCCATTTGTTGGTATAATGGTTTTCAAATTTTCCTTTAATATTTGAATTGTATTGAGTGATTTTTTTTTTTTTTTTTTGGAGGGGGCGTGTGGTGGGGAGGGGTGGGCGGGTGGGCCACCTCCACCGGTCCTTCATTTGTCTATTTTCATCCATCTTTGTTCTTTGGCCAGTGTAGGCCTCACATCACAGTGGCCTCTGTTGTCGCAGAGCACTGGCTCTGGGCGCATGCACTCCAGAGCTCCGGCTCGGCAATTGGACACATTGGTCCAGCTGCGGATCTTCCCAGGTCAGGGATCGAACCGGTGCCCCTTGCGCTACAAGGCAGTGTCCTTACCCACTGACCATCAGGGAAGCCCGTATTGAGTGATTTTTGAGGATGAAACCAACCACACATTCCTGAAAAAAAAAATACATACATGTTCACGATATACTATCCATTGTATATCTGGAGGAATCCTCTCTGAATATTTTGTTGAGGAGCTTCCTGTGGTTTTCCCACTTTGTAGTTTCCTTATTAGGTTCTGGTCTCAGCGTCTCTCTGGCACAGTGCAGCATGCTGTGGGGAGCTTGCCCTTCCTTCCCTTTGCTCTGCAAAAGCCTGTGTGTGTACGGACGTGTCTGTGTGTTTCACATGTGCACATTTGTCCAGACACACTCACCGGTGAAGCTGCCTGGACTCAGAGTCCACTTTAATATTGCGACAGTTCAGAGCTCCTGTTTATGCTTATGTCCATAATTTTGATAAATTGCATTTTGAGGTTGTCTATTTCATCTACATTTTCTACTGTAGTGGCATAAAATTGTCCATAAAGTTCTGTATCATTTTAAAGTCCGAAGGACCTGCCGTAGTCCTCTGATGATGGGAAAGCATGCCTTCTCTCCTCCTGCCTTGGTCACTTTGCCTGGGATTTATCAGTGGGATTAATGTTCTCAAGAATGAGGTTTTGGGGCTTTATTGGTTTTTCTCTACTTTTTGTTGGTCTTCATCAGTAGCTACTCTTGTCATTGTTATTGCCCTCCGTCTACTTTCATTTGGAATGATTGGTATTCTTTTTCAAAATTACAGATCATTGAGAAGTCTGTTGCCTTCTTTATAAAATATAAGGATTTTATCTTTTTTAAGAGAGGTGGAACAGTCCTTTTAATGTTTTATGTAATTTATTTATTCTTGGCTGTATTGGATCTTCCTTGCTGCATGCAGGTTCCTCTAGTTGCAGAGAGTGGAGACTGGTGTTTAGTTGGGGTGCATGGCTTTCATGTTGCCATGGCTTCTCTTGTTGAGGAACGCTGGCTCTAGGTATATGGGCTTCAGTAATTTGAGCGCACCTGGGCTTAGCTGCCCCACAGCATGTGATCTTCCTGGACCAGGGATCAAACCTATGTCTCCTGCCTTGGCAGTAGGACTCGTAACCACTGGACCGCCAGAAAGTCCATGATATTAATTGTCTTTGAGGGTAGGAACAGGTGGTGCCCAAAGTGTCTTAGGGCTCTGATGGTCTGTGTTAGGAGTCCAGGCACTGGCTGGTGGTGGTAGGTGATGCCCACTGCTGGCAGCTCCTCTGTCTCCTGGGGTCCCTGACATCCATTCGTTGGAGCAGGAAGATCTAGGTCGTCCTGGGCTAGCGAACGGCCAGAGCAGCATACACGCTGGGCTCTGATTGGGGCTCCCCTGACTGGAGTTTGGGAGGTGCCATCGTCCCCCATCTAAGGGTCGAGTGGTTCAGCTGGGCATAGGTCACTTCCTGGGTGCCTTCAGATGTGGCAGCCTGTGGAGAGGGGGCAGAGAGAGGGGAGGAGTGTGGTTGGTGGGGGAAGCCTGGGGGCCCAGAGAGAATAGGACCCATCTGAGTGTCTATCTGCCCGTCCTCTTCCCCTCTCGTCTGTCCCTCCAGCAATCCCCCAGCAGGGAGGAAGGACAGGTGGCCATCCCCCACTTTAGTCTCGATGTTGGGGGATCGCCAGGGCGTCCGTCCCCTCCTGGGGTCTGCATCCTGCCTGTTCTGCCGGAGGGAGAGAGTGAGACAGAGAAGGCACCTCCTGCATCCTCTGTCCTCTCCTCCAGTCAGCTTTCCACTCTGTTGCCAGAGTGAGGCTTTCACACCTCAGCTCAGGTGAGGTCAGGTCACGTCCCTGATGGAAACTCTGGGGGCCTCTTGATACCCAGAGCCTCCGGATGCTTCCTCCTGTCCTGGTGTCTATAAGAACACTTATCTCTTGGTCGTCTGGCCCCGGGCACATGGCCCATCTTCCTGCAAAAGCATGACCCTCCCTGCTTCAGGATCTTTGTGCTTGCTGCCCGTTCTCTGGACTGGCTTTCCTCATCAGGACCTCACATTCCAGGATGCTCCCTGCTTGTCCACACAGGGTCTCTCTCACCCACCAGGTGAACTCCCTGCTGCACCTGCAGCGTCTACAGGAGCCTGGGGGAGGCTCTCTTGTGCCCGTTTGTTGGGTGAGTGAAGGAAGGGGCCTGGGGCCTGCTGGCAGGTGATTTGCTTATTCACACATCCTCTTGAGGCCTGGGGCGGCACCAACACTGGGAGTCAGACAGAGGACGAGGAGGTGGGAAGGAGGGGCCCGAAGGAGAGGCCGTGAGGTCACAAGGAAAGAGGAGGACGTCCCAGCAGGACGACCCAGAGGGTCAGGAAGAGGGATCAGGGTGGGCGCCGCTGGAGCTGGGATGTGGGGACAGAAACACGTCCACTGGACTAAGTTTGGCGACAGGAAGGTCTTTGGTGGCATGGATGGGAGCAGGGGTCTCACCTGATGGTCCAGGTGCGTCCCCTCCTCAGACTGTGTGTCGTTGATGGCAGCGTCTGCAGGCACAGAACAGGGGGTGTATCACTTGGCAGGATTCCCTGAGATCTCTCAAGGTTGGAGCTCCGCCCTGCACCCCAAAGGGACCACTGAGACCCAGGGGCGGGTGCTTGTGGGGTTCAGTCCCTGCCCCCTGGTCCCCCACACTTTAGAGTCCTTGCCTCCCCCATTGCCTGCAGAAATCTCTGTGTCCGCACCCCAGGATTGCTGCCTTTTCTACTCACAGATGGCCTGGTCCTGGGGGTCAGCCGCTGGGCTGGAGCTGAGGAGGAAGAGATGGTATGTTAGGGGGAAAAGGTGGCGGCGCTGTTGGGGGGTGTCCGGGGGTGTTTGGGGCAGGAGTTACCTGCTCTGTTGGCCTTTGTCCCTGGGCCCTGGGTCTGCGTCCCCTGTGGGAAGTTGACAGTCAGCCTGGCCCTGGGCTGTGTCCAATCACAGAGCTCAGCCTTGGGAATGCTGTGACCCCCGCCCCCACGTGGGATTCAGGAGAAAAAAAGGCGTGGTGAACTCAAGGCTGCGTCTGTTCCAGCTTTCATGCCACTGAAGAGCTGGAAGGCAGCTTAGACGAGGACGTGGGAGCTGATCTAACTGTTTTCTTCCCCTAGGTTTTCAGATTTGAGATTCTGGAAATGTTTTTAAATGAAGTATTGTTGACTTACAATATTATACTAGTTTTAGGTGTGCAACATATGATTCCTCATTTTATAGATTTTGCTCTGTTAAGGTTATTATCACACCATGGCTATATTCCCTGTACAGCACGTCCTTCCTGTCTACTTTATACGCAATTATCTGTGTCTTTAGCCCATGCCCCTAATCTGCCCCTCCCCTGCTGGTGATCCTTAGTTTTCTATATCAGGGAGTTTCTGTTTTGCACATACATTCCTTGTGTAATTTTTCAGATTCAGTATGTATAAGTGATATCATACAGCATTTATCTTTCTCTGACTTACTTCAGTCTGCGTAATACTCCCTAGGTCCAGGCATGTTGCCAATGGCAGGGTTTCATTCTTTTTTATGGCTGAGTAGTACTCCTTTGTATGCATCTGTGCTCATGTATGCACACCTATCAATGGACACTTGGGTGGCTCGCTTATCTTGGCGATCGTAAATTAGCTCTATGAATATTGGAATGTTTGTATCTTTTCAAATTAGTGTTTTCATTTTATTCAAATATACACCCAACAGTAGAATTGCTGAATCTTATGATAAGTCTGTTTTTAGTTTTTTTAAAACTTTTTTTTTTTTTTGACCACTTCTATTGGTCTTTCATTTATTTATTTCCATCCATCTTTGTTCTTTGGCTTGTGTGGTCTTCCCATCACAGTGGCCTTTCTCGCTGCAGAGCACTAGCTCTGGGCGCTTGCGCTCCAGAGCTCCGGCTCGGTAATTGGACACATCGGTCCAGCTGCTTCGCGGCACATGGGATCTTCCCAGGCCAGGGATCGAACTGGCGCCCCTTGCACTGCAAGGCGGTGTTCTTACCCACTGCACCACCAGGGAAGCCCCTGTTTTTAGTTTTTAAGGAACCTCCACACTGTGGAAAAAAAGTTTTTAAGCTGATTCTTCCCATCTCTCAGGTTTCCCTTTGGCTGGAGCCCTAAGCCCACGGCCTCCAAGGCCCCGGTCACCCGGTTCCCTACTCACCCGCCTTCCTGCGTCTGTCTTGATGTCGGTGTCCGATGATGATGATGAGGAGGAGCAGGAGCAGCAGGAGGAAGACCCCCGGGACCCCAATCAGAAGGCTCAGGTACCCCGTGGCGCCTGGGGCACCTGTGACATCATAGGTGAGCCAGGGATGCAGCCTCCTGCTGGGGTCTGCACCTTCATCTCCTCTCACCCACCCACTCCGGCCATTTTACAGACAAGGAAACTGAGGCACGGGGAGGGGAGTCACGGGTCCCTGGTGACCCAGCCTGGACCAGCAGAGCTGGGACTTGAACCCAGGGCTGTGGGCTCCCTGAGCCCCTCCTGAGTTGCCCCTGAGAGGACACGAGCTTCATGTTCTGGGGGCTCCTCATCTGCAGGGGGCTGTCCGAGGGTCTCATGTGCAGCTGAGGGTCCTTCCTTGTTCCCCTCCCATCTCTCATCACCGCAGGGCCTTGGAGAGAGGTGGGCTGCTCGGAGTGGACTCTGTCCCTCCCAGGGTCCATCCCCCTAGCCCACTGCAGGGCCAAACCCCCGCTGGGAAAGTCCAGGCCGGGCTGGGGAGCGCTGCCCTCCCAAGCTCTGTGAGCAGGAGGGACCAGGGAGCTTGAGGACCACGACCCTGGGACTCAGGGGAGACCCTGCCTGCCCAGGTCTCATAGCAGGAGCACAGAGCTGGGACTGAATGCAAAATTCGATGCCAGCCCCGGCTCTTTCCTCTGGAGCATGGCTCCCTGAGCTGAAGGGGGAGGGTGTGGCCACCCCAGACCTTATCCTGTCTCCCCTCCCCCTCCCCACACGATGTCACCATCCCTGTGGCAGAGGGGACAGGCCCCCACATAGTCACATTCTTGGGGTTCTCGCTGTGCACCTCCTCTCCCAGTGGGGGTGTCACAACCAGGTCAGAGCTGAGGAAGTATAGGCTCTGGGCCACGATTATCTCCTGTTGCTCTGGGAGAAACGGAGGTCCCACAGCAGCAGGGGGAGGGGCGTGAAGTCAGCATCTCAAGAGGGCAACCAGGGGCCAGCTCAGCCCTGCCCCGCCCCCCAGCACCTCCGCAGACCTGCACTCACCCTTCTCGGGGCCTGGCTCCACGGCAGGGAGGAGCTGATCCTCGGGGTCTCCTGGGGGGCTGTATGGGGTGAGGGGCTGCTTCCGCCTCCTCACACTGCAGCTTCACCCCCAGGCTGGGCCTGACATCACACTCTCCATGACCCTTATCCTTCATCCACCTGTGGCCCTGTGGTTCCCGAGGCAACTCTGCCAATTCCCAGCCCGTCCTTGAGAATCTGAGGAGCCTTGGACCCTCCCAGAGAATCTGTAACCACCCTGGGTGGCCTGTGCTTCTCCTGACCAAGGAAGCCCTGACTCCCAGGTGCTGAACTGGAGCCCCTAGGTGGGCGCTGGGGCCCCCACGGGGCCTGGAGATGAGCACAGGAAGCGGGTGGGCTTGCGCTGGCCCTGTGATCCCCACCTGACTCCACGCTTTGCCTGCACCTGCCCTGTGGCCACCTCTCTACTTGCTATGTCAGGATCTCAAGTGAGGTGAGAAGCTGTGGGCAGGGTTAGGAGCCTCTGAGGGTAGACCTCCCTCAGGGTGCCCCTCCCTCCGAGCTCCCTCCCTCCCACCACAGCCCAGAGCTCCCAGGGACAGAGCCCTGAGCTGACCAAGTCAGAAGGGACGAGATCAGGGCCCCTCACCTGAGACCACGAGCTCCAGGGGGTCGCTGGGCTGTGACAACAGGTAGGGGTCGCTGCTGAGTGAGCTGTAGCACCTGTAGGTGCCCCCGTGGGCAGAGGTCACAGGACTCATGGAGAATTCGGCCTGGTACTGCCCGTCGCGGGGGTCTGGTCGACGACGCAGCGGGGCATGGGCTGCCCCCTCCTTGGACAGAAGGAGAGTGTCCCTCCTGCTCTCTGAGCGACACAGCAGGGTCACATTCTCTCCTGAGGCCACCCTGGGGCCCGGCAGCACAGAGAGGGAGGGCCTGTCAGGGAGTGACCCTGAGGAGAGGGGAGAGAGGTGAGGGGTCTGAGCTGAGACTCAGTGGGGCCTCTCAGGACCCTCAGTTCTGTCTCTGTTTCTCGAAGTCTGTCCCCATGCCCCCACTCTCTCTGTGTCTCTCCCACCTGGGGACCCCTCCCCCTGGACAAGCAGCACCACCTGGGTGCCCCCGCTACCGTTCCCTGGCAGGGCCTGTGTCGAGTCGGGTCCCTGACTGCCCACCGGCTCCTCACCTGCCACCAGGATGTCCAGGGGGTCACTGGGGGCCGACCACTCGGAGGAGAGGTTGTGTCCCCCGTAGCATCTGTACCGGCCCCCGCGGAGGATACTCAACCAGTGCAGGGGGAAGTCGGCCTGAGAGAGCCCAGCCTGGGGCCTCCGGGCAGGGCGCTGGGGGAGGTCCTGTCCCCCTTCCTTGGACAGAGCGAACCTGTCGTAGCCGACGTGAGAGTGACACTGGATGGTCAGGCTCTGTGCAGGGGTGACGACAGGGCCCCGCGGGGTCAGGAGGGAGGGCTTCCCAGATACACCTGGGGAGAGACGGGCCTGGGCGGTAGGGGTAGCGCCACCTGTGGCCCCGCTGGGCTGCCCCCAGGCCTCCCCCTCTCTGTCCTGTGAGCCCACACCCCCTCACCCCACCGTCTCAAACAGGGCTGCCCTGGGCGCAAAGACCCCAAGAGCACCGTGTGTCGTAAAACATGTATATGGTCTGTGTGGATCTTCTCACCTGGGACCAGGAGCTCCAGGGGGTCACTGGGGGTTGACCACACCTGGGGGGTGTTCCTCTGAAAGCCATAGCATCTGAACGTCCCCCTGAGTCTGGGGGTCACAGGGCCCACAGGGAACATGGCCTGGGTCTGCCCACTGGAGCGTCGCTGTCCGTTCAGGGTCCAGAAGGACTTGTGTCCTTCCTTAGTCAGAATGAAGCTGTCCAGTCCCCACCATGAGCCACACTGGAGGGTCACGTTCCCTCCTGAGGTGACCACAGGGCTCGGCAGGGCTGAGAGGGTGGGTTTGCTGTAGGATCCTAGGAGAGCAGGAGGCAGCTTGTTAAATGGGGCTCCCACCCTCTCCCCTCCCCCAGGGCTGGGCTGTGAGAGGGACACCCCCTGAGAGCAGACCCCCTTCCTGAGGGCAGAGCCTGAGGCTGGGAGCCCCAAGTGTCCTCTCACCTGTCACCACCAGCTCCAGGGGGTCACTGGGCTCTGACCATCCATGGGGGGTGTTATAATAACAGTGATATCTCCCTGCGTACTGTTGTGTCACGTATGGGATGGGGAACTTGGCCTTGTCCCCGGACTCCAGTGGTCTCTGTCTGTCCCTGACGAGTGATCTTCCGTCTTCATCCAGATGGAACTCGTGGGCCCCCAGGGTCCCCTGACACCAGATGGTAACGGGGCTCCCCAAAGGAACCACAGAGCTTGGCTCAGCCCAGATGGTGGATTTGGGGAGGGTCCCTAGAAGGGAATCAGACGTGGAAATCGAGGCATCCCCCCCAGAGCCCAGCTCTCAGCCTAAACCTCCCAGACTCCCCCGCTTCAGCCCAGGCCTGCTGTCCCCGTCCCCAAGACCCGGGCTGACCCTTGTCCCCACCAGGAGGAGGGAGCTGGGACCCTGGAGACAGACTCACCTGCCCACACCTGGGTCCTCAGGCCCACACTCAGCCCTGGAAGAGAGAGCTCCGTGAGAGCTTCGCCCTGAGTTCTGAGCAGCACCTCTACTCGCGAGGACTCCTGAGGCCGGGGGTCTCTCGACAGAGCAGGCCTGGCTGTGGGAGGTTCTCCCTCCCAGACCAGGGCCCCCTCCTCCCCTGCAATCGTCCATCTCACCGAGGCAGAGCAGGACAGTGAGGGTAGGGGTCATGGCGGCTCCTCCCTGTGGTCCAGGCTGTGCGGAGGCAGGAGGCCTGGGTGCCCTCGGGACAGAGAGACCCACAGGGTGTGGGCGGTCAGGCTGGTCCTTCCTGTCATGGGTTGTCATGTCAGCAGCTCCACAGGAAGGGGAACGGCCTCTTCTTCTTTTTGGGTCTCCGTTTTGTGGTTTGCTTTTTTGGCTGCTAGGCCTGGGGAATCTTAGCTGCCAGCTAGTGATGGATCCTGCACCGCTGAGGTGGACGGTGACGTCTTAGCCACTGGAGCTCCAGGGAGGTGCAGGATAGCCTCTTTTGAGAGCTTGGCTGTCCTTCCCACGGAAGACCCGGTGTCTTCCTGAGGTGGCCCTTCCAGCTCAAGGTGACAAAGCACATGCTTCCTCTGAGGGTCTCCCCGGGTCTCCTTCAGCCTCAGTCTGTCCATCAGCTCATCCCTTCGTGGTCCTCACCATGGACGGGTCACCTGGAGCTGCCTCAGGGCAGATGCAGGCTCCTGCTGCCCTGAGAGCTCAGATCCACAGGACACAGGTTAGCGCTTTGGCTACGGCTCTGGGGAGTCAGCATGGCCGTGAGCGCAGAAGAGAAGCACAGGAACTAAGATTGGCGCTGGCTCTTTCCTGGCCTCGAGTGTGGTTCCTTCTGTTCCTTCTATTTCTTCACCCTCCACCCTGCCCTCCTGGGATTGAGCCCCGTGTCCTCCCTGCCCCCTGGTGCCCCATGGTACGGGGGCACTGCCTCCTCTCCATCCCCTTGTCCTGCCTGCAGCTTCAGGGACGTTGATTCAGGTCAGAGCTTCACTCTGATGGAGAACGGACGTTCACGTAAACGTGTGCCCACAGCTCACGTAACCGTGGGCGGCTGCACCCTTTCTCTGAGCCCGAGTTTCCTCAGCCGCATGCTGTCAGGGGCCCGCTCCTCAGAGGGGCTGTGGGATCAGTGCTGCCGGGCTCGTCGCAGGCTCACCAGGTTCATTTCCAGGCCCAGTGGGCTCAGACGCCAGGGTGGAGCACGGACGGTGATCCCCTAGGCCAGAGCCTCGCCTGCTCCTAGCGCTCCCGAGAGGGTTTCTGAAACCTATTACCACAGACAGATGCCGAAAGAGAGAAAGAAGTTCCCCAAAGGGAGAGGAAACCACAGCAAGGCACAGAGAACTAGGCTGTGTGGTCCCCGGTGGCCGGGATCATCATGGGGTCAGAGGGAGGAGGTTCCCACCTGTGTCTGTGTCTGTGTCTGTGCGGACGCAGAGAGGGACCCAGATCCTCCCTGACAAATAAAGGGAGGCCACCGTGGATTGTTTTATAGAAGATCAGGCAGTTACTGCAAAGAACTGAAAATTTTCTATGTGAAAAACCCAGTAGAGGGACTTCCCTGGTGGTGCAGTGGTTAAGACTCTGTGTTCCCAGTGCAGGAGGCCTGGGTTCGATCCCTGGTCAGGGAACTAGATCTCACACACTGCAGACAAGGCCCAGTGCAGCCAAATAAATAAATGATCAAAAAAATATCCAGTAGCTTTAGCACATTAAAAAAATTCATCTCATCAAGAAGACAGCTAGCAGCTAAATATGAAGTTGGAATGCAGTGTTGAGGACATGTTGCAGAATGCAGCGTAGAGAGAAGACATGGAAATTCAAGACTCATGGACTAGAATGAGGGCCAAGGTCATACCTACTGTAAGAGGCAGAAGGAAAGGAGCTCACAACAAAAAGCAGCAGCTAAGGAAGTAAATAACGGAACATTTTTTTCTGGTGAGAACTGACCTACTAAGTGCTAGGACAGGGCTTCCCCTGGTGGTCCAGTGGGTGGGGACACCGCCTTGCAGTGCAAGGGGCGCCGGTTCGAGCCCTGGCCTGGGAAGATCCCACATGCCGCGGAGCGTTTGGACTGATGTGTCCAATTACCGAGCCAGAGCTCTGGGGCACATGCGCCCAGAGCCAGTGCTCTGTGACGACAGACGCCACCACGATGGGAGGCCCACAGGAGCCAGGGAACAAAGACGGATGAAAATAGAGAAATGAAAGACCAATAGAAGTGGCCCACCCACTCCCCTCCCTCCCCAACCCGACCCCTGCCCAAAATCCCAAAATAAATAAAATAAATAAATCTTTAAAAAAAAAAAAAATAAGTGCTAGGACACATGAACTTAGATGTGATGTCCGAGGACGTCCCTGGTGGACCAGTGACTCCACACTCCTCATTTAGGAGGCCCTGCCTCAGCCAGGGGTCAGGGATCTAGATACGGCATGTGCAGCTGAAGACCCCACCCTCTGCAGCAAAGAACCTGTGTGCTGAAACTAAGACATGGAGGGGACAAATTCATCCATTCATTAAATATTTTACAAAATAAAGTAACATCATGACCTTTCATAGTAAATTGAGAAAGTGAAGGTTAAGTTAAAAAAATATTTTGTACTGAATATACAATTCAAAATGGTTAATTCTGTTTATGTAATTTTCAACTGAAAAAAACAAAAATCAAGGCAGACTGGCCTGAGACCCTAAAAATATCCTGAAACTACTTCCTATAGAAAATGCAGGTTACCATCAAGAGAAGGACCAGCCCATTGGGACCAGACCACCCCCTACTAAAAGGTGATGCTAAAGGGTATTGGAGAATACCTTCAGGGAATTAACTAGGAAGAATTTTATACTGAGTCAGATTATTTGTGCACAGAGGTGAGGGCCTCATCAGCAAGCACATCCCCAAATACAATGCGTTGACGTTGGCTGTGTCGCAGACCCGCCAGGGCAGGCTACGTCTTCCTGAGAGAGAAGAAGGGCTTTGGGAGGCTGGAGCCCTTAGCCTTCACATGTATTTTCCTCTCCTGGTCACTGGGACACACGCTGTTTGAAATAAGAGGTGTTTTCAAGTACCTTGATAGAGAATGAGGATGAAAGAAGGCATGTCCAGAGGGGCAGGTTCCCAGGTGTTCCTGTTTTCCCACTGGAAGCAGTGCTGCGTGGTGTGGTAGAGCACAGGAGAGGCAGCAGGGAGGGAAGCATGGCCAGAAGATGCGCTGTGGAAGATTACACCAACACACCCTTGCACACACAACATGCCACACGTGTACACGTAGACACACAGACGTGCGCATGTGCACGCACATGTGTGTGTGAGCCCAGAGTTCAGGTGATGTATGATTAAGATGTTGTCTTTCCTAAAAGAGGAGGAGAATGCGTACGTGTTCAGAAATGACATTGTAAGCACATATTTTAAGCACGGGTATAAGTGTCTAAAGTAAGAAGTGGAACAACTCCCAAGGTGCCTGGTATAATCAAATGAAATAAAAACTTTTCATGTTTATTGAGGTGTAAGTGTCTGAAATTGTATATACTTCAGATGTGCAGCTTGATGTTCTCGTTTCTGTTTACACTGTGAAGTAAGCCCACAGCCGTGCTCATGAGTGTATCTGTCAGCTCCCATAGCTAACCTTGCTGGTGGGTGTGGTGAGGCCCCTGCAGGGATCCCCTCTGAGCCGAGTATGGTCAGTGGAGTATGACCATACAGTGAGTGTGGTCAGCTCTTGTCACATCCCTTCACATCGGGTCTCCAAACTACTCGTCTGTGTCACTAAAACTTTGTTCCCTGTGACCACCCCCTTTCCCAGCCTCTGAGAAACACCAATCCCCTCTGTCTCTATGACTGAGGATTAGACTCCACAGGCCAGTGAGCTCCTGCTGGATTAGATCCCACAGGCCAGTGAACTCCTGCTGGGTTTGTCTGTGTCTGGGTTACGTTGCTTAGCACAGTGTCCTTCAGGTTCTTCCACGTTGTCTCAGAAGGAAGGGTTTCCATCTTTTTGAAGGCTGAATGATACTCTACTGTGTGTGTGTCTCATTTTTGTCTTCTTCCTTTGTCTACTGACAGACCTTGAGCTTGTGTCCATACCCTGCTCTGTAGAGGATGCCGCAGTGACCACAGGAGTGCAGGTAGGCCTGAGAGGTCCTGGCTTCATCCCCTTTAGATATATACCCAGGAGTGGACTTGCTGGATCATATGGTAGGTGGTTCTTTTTTTAATTTTTTGAGGAAACTCCATACTGTTTTCCACAGAGGCCGCACCAATTTGTGTTGTCTTCACATTTTAGCCAACACTTGTTGTCTTTTTCATAACAGCCACCGTAACAGACGTGGAGTGACCTCTCCCTGTGATTTGATGTCTCTTCCCCTGAGGATTAGTGGGCACTGAGCACCTTTCATGCACTGTTTGGATTTGGATGTCGTCTTTTGAGAAATGCCTGTTCATCTGCTTGCCCATTTAACCACTGGGTTGTTATTACTTTGTGTTGGGTTGTGCGAGCCTCAGTTGGGGCACATTGATTTCTAAGCGAGCTTCTGGGGAAACTAGCCCTGGGATCTCTCTGCAGGGACAGACATGTGTGTAAGCTCCTGGCTCCTGCTGAGCTTTGGGGGATCCCACCTAGGAGATGTGGACACATAATCATCAGAATTATAGGTAGGGTCTGATAACCGTGTGTCATCTCTTGTGAGCCCCACAGCTATTTTGTGGAATCATATATGTATATAACTTATGTATGTATTTGTTGTTGTTAAACAGAGGCAGAAACTGCTAGGGAAAGGAAATGCAACATGGCCACATTCCACATGCCAACCTTTCTGAAACCACATGGTTCAAACTCCCAGTCCAGGGCTTACTGCTGAAATATTCTCCTTGAAGTCTGTCCTGCTATGATGTGGCAGAGCTGTGGGAATGAATGGTTTAGGTGGAAGATTCATTTAACCAGTAGTGTGAGGGCCTTCTCAAGGAAGGGAGAACCTTTGCTGGATGGGCTGGGTGCATGGCCTCCCCTGGACTCAGCAGGCTTTCCCTGAGGACAGCACTCGTTTGGGGAAATCATGCCCCTTGCACAGGAGGTCCTAGGCTGTGTCTCCTCCTGAACCGGGTCTTAGTGCCCTCTAGTAGCCACGGGGAGGATGGTTTGGACAAAAAGCGCCTTTTCACATCCACCAGGAGGCGCTAGGGTAGAGAACCTGCCTGTCGGTGCAGGAGACCCAGGAGAGGCAGGTTTAACTCCTGGACCGGGAAGATCCCCTGGAGGAGGAAATGACACCTCAGTCCTCAGTCCAGTATTCGTGGCTGGAGAATCCCATGAACAGAGAAGCCTGGCGGGCTACAGTTCACGGGGTCGCAAACAGTCAGACATGACAGAACCATATGCACTTATCAACAGCGTAGGAGAGTTCCTTTTGTCCACACCCTCTCCAGCATTTGTTACTTGTAGTTTTTGTTGGTAGCCATTCTGACTGGTGTGTGGTGGTAACTTATTGTGGCTTTGATTTGCATGTCTCTAATAATTAACCATGCTGAGCATCTACTCATGAACCCGGTGGCCATCTGTATGTCTCTGGGAAAATGCCTATTCTGTTCTTCTGCCCATTTTTGACTGAGGAGTTTGTTTCTTTGACTTTTGAGTCATATGAGCAGCTTGTATATTTGGTCACATGGTTTGAAAATGTTTCCTCCCATTCCGTGGGTTGTCTTTTCACGTTGTTGGTAATTTCACTTTATCGGTTCATTTTTGCTTTTATTTCTTTTCCCTTGGGAGACTGATCTACAAAAATCTTGGTACAATGTATGTCAAATGTATGCCCATGTTGTCTTCCCAGAGATTTATGATGTTCTCTTTAACGGTTAGTTTCTTCAAACCATTTTTGAGTTTATTTTTGTATATAGCATGAGAGAATGTTCTAGGCGCATTGATTTACATGTAACTGTCCAGAGAATCTCGCCACCTCCTTGACCTGGAGATGAGAGGCCGCCTTCCATTTGCCCTTCACTCTGTGGGGCGGATTCCCTAGGTGCCCTTGGCGCGCCTAGAAATCAGCACCACGGACAGAGGCGAGAGGGCTGCCTGCTCTCCTCTGCCTCCCCAGCTGGCCAGCGTCCTCTTCAGTCATTTCTTCTCACTCTGGCCAGTCGATAGGGACCCGTGAGCTCAGTTATGCTTGGGACCTGAAGCCCCCTCCCTTCATTCCTACCCGACCCCTAGACCCTGTGGAAGCAAGCTTCTGTAAAGCTTTAGTGGGGAATGGGGAACAAGAATCAGCCCAGGACCAGGGAGACCTTGTCTCCTCGAGGCTAGGAGGGCTCGGTGCCTCGGCAGACATGGACCTCGCACACGTAGGTGAGGGTCTGCAGGCCCACTGCTCCTGGAACAAGGCCAGAAGGCGGACACGGGGCATGTCTGGATCCTCATACTGTGTTTAGCTCCAGGTCTTCCCTCAGCGCGCAGAGCTTTCCACTCCTCAGCCTCCCCTCTGCACACCTAGCATGCCCTGGGCCTGGGGCGGGTCATGGGGCATACAGGGGAGAGGGAGCCCTGTGTTATCTGTCCCTCCGTGAGGGGGGTCACCTGGGGCTGATATCCCTGTGTCTCCCTTCTTCCCCCGGCGCAGGGCTGAGCTGAGGGTCTGGCTCCCCAGTGGATATGGGGGCCCTTTGCCTGAGGGCAGGAACTCCAGGAGGCTGGGGGCTGACCCCACAGAGGAGAGGCCGTGTCCACTGTAGCATCTGTACTGGCCCCCGTAGAGGGCTCACAGGGCCCAGCAGGAAGGTGGGCTCTGCTGCCCTCGTCCATGGTCAGAGCGGATCTGCAAAAGCCGGCCTCTGAGCCAAACCGGAAGGCCAGGCTGTCTCCTTGGAGCACGACTGAGGGGGCTGGGCGGAGAGGGAGGGCGCACCGTACACTCCTGCGGGGGGAGGGGCTGTGTTAAAGGGGGACCTCCATGCCACAGACCCCAGGTGTAGGCTGTGAGGGATGGGGTGCCCCCGAGCTCACACTCTGCTCCTCTGCTGTTGAGGAGGAGCCTGCAGTGGGAGGGACGGTCTTCCCTCACCACCAGGGCCAGAGGGTCACTCCACTCAGACCAGACGTTCCTGCTGCGATATGGACAGCAGTACTCCCTGGCAGTGCTTGGGCTCGAGGACTCAAAGGGGAACCCGGCCTTGTTCCTGGAGCCCTGTGGGGCCTTAACCTCCCAGTATTCAGAGGACTTCTGTCTATACAGGCGGTAGGCATCAGCCAGCGGAGACCCCTGACACCCGATGGTCACTGGACTCCCGCGGGTGACCATGAGGCCTGGGTCTGCCCAGATGAAGGGTTTGGGGAGGCCCTCTGGAAAGAAATGAGACCTGAGGAGTCAGGGGTGCCCTTGTCTCTCAGGTTCCCCACGTAGCACCCCAGGCCCCTCCCAGGCTGGTCACCGTCAGCCCAGACCCGCTCTGCCCCCCAGATGGCCAGGGGGCTGTTGGGTTGAAGCAGAAGGTCTGGGGGGCTCACCTGGTTGTACCTGTTCCCACAGGCCCCAGCCCAGCCCTGGAAGAGAGGTCCCTGTGAGCGCCGGTCCCCCACCACACACCATAGATGCTCCAGGGCTGCTCTGGGCCCCACCAAGAAATTATGTCCCCACTGAGCTGCCTGTGTCCTGGGGTCTCTGTCTCCGTGCTTGGGACAAAATACCATTTGAAGACACTGAATAGTATTTTTGTTTGTTTATCCATTCATCAGTGATAAGCATGCAGATTGTTGTCATTTTTTGGTCTCCTATGGGTTCCTCAGTGAACACACGTGCATAAATGTTGGAGTATCTTTTGGCAACTTTTTTGTTTGTTTCTTTAATTGTGGTGGGAGCAGTTCATAGGAGACCTACCTTCCATGCTGTTTGACCTTCAGGACAGTGTTGTCAGCTATAGGCGCCCCATGTGGGGCAGGTCTCTAGACCTCATCTGTCTGGCCTCACTGAGCCTGTACCTAGCAGTGGGGTTTCTAGGCACTGTGCTAATTCAGGTCGAGCTCTTTGAGGAGCTGCAGACTGGCTTTCTGCAGGGCCAGACTGTTTCCCTTTCTCAGCTGCGTGTCAGGGCTTCCTCCACATCCTCATGACTGGTTGTTAATCTCTCAGATTATGGTCTAGCTAGTTAGTTTCCAGTGGTACCTCTCTGTGGTTTGATGTTCCTTTCCCTAAAGACAAATGTTCCAAACATCCTTTCTTGTGCTTGCTGTCCACTTCTGCATCTTCTGTATAGAAGTATCTGTTTAAGCCTTTGACAGTTTTTAAAATATTGGGTCATTCCTTACTGTGGAGTTAAAGACACTCTTCCTACTCCAGGGCTCTGTCTTTGGTCTTTTATACCCTGCAGAGGGTTTCTGGAGGTGCCACGAGTTTATGTTTTGGTGAAATTCATCTGCTTTCTCTTCTGGTCCTTTCTGTGCCATTTCTAACCACTGTCATTTCAAAGTGACGATGGGCTGCTTTCTGTCTTCTCTGAGAGAATTTTTGCTCTCACATGGATCCACCTTGAGCCAATGTGTGCCTCTCGCCCAGGTGACCAGAGGGCTGGTTGGGCTGTGGGTAGAAGGTCGGGCTTTGTTCTTCTGCATGTGGATGTCCAGTTTCCCCGGCCCTGTCTCCAAGGGACTGTTCTTTCCCCTGGAGTCGCCTTGACACTCTGTCAGAAACTACTGGTCATACATGTGGGTTTATACATCACCCTTCTGTTTCATTCCTGAGGACAGAAGCTGAGCAGGCGAGTGGGCTAGGCCCTGCCCCATGCAGTCAGAAACCACTGGTCATATGTGCGGGTTTATACGTCACACTTCAGCTTTATTCCTGAGGACAGAAGCTGAGCGGGTGGGTGAGGCTCCACCCACAGCACCTACCGTGAGAGTTCCTGCTGAGGTGCGGGCTGTGCCCAGGCTTGCATGCACCTTCAGGGACTATGGCAGGCACCCTGCTCAGGGGTCTCAGGGCCCCTCAGGTAGCTCAGAGCGTGCCTCCTCCCCAGGCCCAGGTGATCACCTTCTCAGTGCCGCATCATTGCAGGTCGGCTGGTTTGAGGTCGAGTGTTTGAGGCCCTGTCGCTCCCCTGGGCAGCAGCTCGTTGTCTGGTTGGACTCAGTGGTGCTGGCCAGGCAGCTTAGGTCATGGGGCATGGAACGCACAGAGCACGCAGGACGTGTGTGCATGAGGGATGGGCAGCCGCTTTGTTGTAGATCTGTCCCTGGTGCAGGGGAGGCCCCCCAGCCTGCCTCAGCCCACCTCACTCAGGGTGAGAAGCCAGAGACCGTGATAGGGCCAAGTGACAGCTCCCCAACGACCAGGCGAAGACGGAGTCAGCACACGAGGGTCAGGAAGGCCCCACCGCGTTCCAGCAGCCCCTGGGCTTCCCTCTGACTTTAAAGCTGTCTTTTATTTTTTTAAGGCTTTACTTTTGGGTCATTCCTTACTGTGGAGTTAAAGACACTCTTCCTACTCCAGGGCTCTGTCTTTGGTCTTTATACCCTGCAGAGGGTTTCTGGAGGTGCCACGAGTTTATGTTTTGGTGAAATTCATCTGCTTTCTCTTCTGGTCCTTTCTGTGCCATTTCTAACCACTGTCATTTCAAAGTGACGATGGGCTGCTTTCTGTCTTCTCTGAGAGAATTTTTGCTCTCACATGGATCCACCTTGAGCCAATGTGTGCCTCTCGCCCAGGTGACCAGAGGGCTGGTTGGGCTGTGGGTAGAAGGTCGGGCTTTGTTCTTCTGCATGTGGATGTCCAGTTTCCCCGGCCCTGTCTCCAAGGGACTGTTCTTTCCCCTGGAGTCGCCTTGACACTCTGTCAGAAACTACTGGTCATACATGTGGGTTTATACATCACCCTTCTGTTTCATTCCTGAGGACAGAAGCTGAGCAGGCGAGTGG
The DNA here is from genome assembly GCA_022376925.1 of Tragulus kanchil. NCBI lineage: Eukaryota > Metazoa > Chordata > Mammalia > Artiodactyla > Tragulidae > Tragulus > Tragulus kanchil. The sequence goes on from JAIOJX010000031.1 coordinate 132,546,665, forward strand.
GCTAGGCCCTGCCCCATGCAGTCAGAAACCACTGGTCATATGTGCGGGTTTATACGTCACACTTCAGCTTTATTCCTGAGGACAGAAGCTGAGCGGGTGGGTGAGGCTCCACCCACAGCACCTACCGTGAGAGTTCCTGCTGAGGTGCGGGCTGTGCCCAGGCTTGCATGCACCTTCAGGGACTATGGCAGGCACCCTGCTCAGGGGTCTCAGGGCCCCTCAGGTAGCTCAGAGCGTGCCTCCTCCCCAGGCCCAGGTGATCACCTTCTCAGTGCCGCATCATTGCAGGTCGGCTGGTTTGAGGTCGAGTGTTTGAGGCCCTGTCGCTCCCCTGGGCAGCAGCTCGTTGTCTGGTTGGACTCAGTGGTGCTGGCCAGGCAGCTTAGGTCATGGGGCATGGAACGCACAGAGCACGCAGGACGTGTGTGCATGAGGGATGGGCAGCCGCTTTGTTGTAGATCTGTCCCTGGTGCAGGGGAGGCCCCCCAGCCTGCCTCAGCCCACCTCACTCAGGGTGAGAAGCCAGAGACCGTGATAGGGCCAAGTGACAGCTCCCCAACGACCAGGCGAAGACGGAGTCAGCACACGAGGGTCAGGAAGGCCCCACCGCGTTCCAGCAGCCCCTGGGCTTCCCTCTGACAGTGCCCCTTCCCCTGTATGTGACAATGAGGGGTCACGTGGGAGCTCTCCCTGTTCCAGTCAAGACTGGACAGAGTTCCGCCTCCGTGGTAACACTTGTCTCCTCGTGAACTGGGTGCCATGGCCGCCCTGCACACACAGTGAATGGGTTTTCTCCACTTTTTCACTGTCATGCTTGAGAACTGGTCTGTATTACTGCAGTAGCTTCACTTTGTAAGCACGTCTGTCATTTAAAACTCCATCACAGGGCCTGCGTGGGGTGGGAGCGGGGACAGGTGTTAGGAGGGAGTTTCTCCAGGTCCAGGTTGGCTGTTCCTGTCCCGCGTCTGGAAGACGAGGGAGGAGGGAAGGCCTGGGGGGCTGCTCCAGGGAGGACTCTGCTGTCTGCAGAAGAGGGTGGAGGAGCGGAGAAGGGGCCCGATGGTCAGCACTCCCGCCTCAGAGCAACGCCTGAGCCCGCAAGGGTGAGGGAATGTCCGGCTCTGTGTCCCGGCCCCCACCTCACATAGCTGAGGACTGTGGCCTTAAGATAAGAGGACAGGATCTAAAGGCAGCAGCCACTGGGAATCGGTACAATTGCTCTTGTGCTGGCTTTTCTGCATCTGGCATCTAAGAGAGAGGTTCTAACGGAGTAAAGGTATTCTTTTTTGCTACTCTCTTGAGATCTCTCGCAGGCAGGTCCAGACATCTGGAAATTGGAGGCGCTGAACCTGAGAGACGGGGCAAGTGCCCTCTGCTGAAGGGGCAGCAGACCCGGATCCTGAGTCATCTTCTAGCTCCCGTTTAGGTTGAACTTAGGTTCAGCCATGCGCTTAGGGTAGCGCCTTGCACAGATTCTGGATCAAGGTGGTGGAGTAGGAAGATCCTGCGCTCACTTCCTCCCAGGGACAGACCGAAAGTACAACCACAGATAGAACCACCGTCTCTGAGAACTGATCTGAAGACTAACACAACAGCTTTTCTACACCTAAGGGTGTAAGGGAAAGGCCCCTTGAGAAGCTTGTCTGTGCTGGTGAGCACCATTTCTCTGTGTCCATCAGCCTAAGTAACAGCACCTGAGGCCCATGTTTTCCCCTGAGAATTCGAGAGGCCAGGCCTACACACCAGCACCCCCTCCTCTCAGCAGTTTCAGCCAGCTTCTCTAGACATTTGGACGAGGTCCCAGCTTGACCTCCCAGGGCCGTCTGCAGCAGTCACAGCCAAGTCTGCCTGGGGACCAACCTCACCCACCAGCACACTTGCAACAACTGCTGTCCACCCAGGGGATACCCCTGGGGCACTGGCCTTTGTTGACCAGAGGAGATTGCATCACTGGACCCTTTAGGAACATCCTACATACAGCCACTCTTTCAAGACTAGGTGGTGAAGCTGATATATGTGGAAACACAGAGTGAGGAAAAGTGAAGAAATCACAGAATATCTTTCATACAATATCTTTCGAAGATGAGGAAATCTCAGAGGAACAACTAACTGAAGAGGCGTTAGGACGTTTCTCAACAAGAGAATTCAGCGTATTACTTGCAAAGATGTTACACAGATTCTATAGAAGAGTGGAAGAGGTCTTAAATGGGGCAACAGGTAAAATTGGGGAAGAGTTAAAAGATATAAAGAACACAAATGTAAAAAGCCTCAGAGCCCGCAAGGGTGAGGGAATGTCCGGCTCTGTGTCCCCACACATAGCTGAGGACTGTGGCCTTAAGATAAGAGGACAGGATCTAAATGCGGCAGCCACTGGGAATCGGTACAATTGCTCTTGTGCTGGCTTTTCTGCATCTCGCATCTAAGAGAAAGGTTCTACCAGAGTAAAGGTATTCCTTTTTGCTACTCCCTTGAGATCTCTTGAGGGCAGGCCCGGACATCTGGGAATTGGAGGCGCTGAACCTGAGAGATGGGGCAAGTGCCCTCTGCTCAAGGGGCAGCGGAGCCAGATCCTGAGTCGTCTTCCAGCTCCCGTTTAGGCTGAACTTAGGCTCAGCCACGTGCGTAGGGTAGCGCCTTGCACAGATTCCGGATCAAGGTGGTGGAGTAGGAAGATCCTGCACTCACCTCCTCCCAGGGACAGACCAAAAGTATAACCACAGATAAAAGCACTGTTTCTGAGAACTGATCTGAAGACTAACACAACAGCTTTTCTACACCTAAGGGTATAAGGAAAAGGCTCCTTGAGAAGCTTGTCTGTGCTGGTGAGCACCATTTCTGTGTGTCCATCAGCCTAAGTAACAGCACCTGAGGCCCATGTTTTCCCCTGAGAATTCGAGAGGCCAGGCCTACACACCAGCACCCCCTCCTCTCAGCAGTTTCAGCCAGCTTCTCTAGACATTTGGACGAGGTCCCAGCTTGACCTCCCAGGGCTGTCTGCAGCAGTCACAGCCAAGTCTGCCTGGGGACCAACCTCACCCACCAGCACACTTGCAACAACTGCTGTCCACCCAGGGGATACCCCTGGGGCACTGGCCTTTGTTGACCAGAGGAGATTGCATCACTGGACCCTTTAGGAACATCCTACATACAGCCACTCTTTCAAGACTAGGTGGTGAAGCTGATATATGTGGAAACACAGAGTGAGGAAAAGTGAAGAAATCACAGAATATCTTTCATACAATATCTTTCGAAGATGAGGAAATCTCAGAGGAACAACTAACTGAAGAGGCGTTAGGACGTTTCTCAACAAGAGAATTCAGCGTATTACTTGCAAAGATGTTACACAGATTCTATAGAAGAGTGGAAGAGGTCTTAAATGGGGCAACAGGTAAAATTGGGGAAGAGTTAAAAGATATAAAGAACACAAATGTAGAAATTTTGAATTCATTAAATGAAGTGAAAAATATATCAGTGGAAACCAGCAGGAGGTCAGAGGATGCAAAACAGATCGGTGATCTGGGTGACAAGGGTAGTAGAAGTCACTCGATCAGAATAGCAAAAAGAAAAGAGAATAAAACAAACAAAAAACCAAGTTGAGGGCCCACAAGGGGCCCCGGTGGGAGGACCAGCGATGGCCTGGCAGCCCAGCCTCCAGACTCTGCACACGCCCAGCACACCCCTGTCCCGCCAGTGCCCCAGGGGAACAGCAGCGCTGAATCTGGGGCGGAGGAGGAGCTCAAGAGGAGACCCAGGAGGTTGTCACCTAAACCTGCTCTGGCACAAGTGGAAACAAAGTCCAAGAAGGCAGCAAGAGGGCTAACTCTTCAGACAGAGAGAAAGTGCAAACAAAAAGGAAAGGGGGAACAGAGGGGAAACGGGCTGAAGCAGCCAACCAGGAGACTAACGATCTAGCAGCATCCATTGGGGAGACATAAAATGAGAGCCCAGCTTCTGATGGAGCAGGAAAGAAAGAAGCTATGTGTGATTAATATCATACACCCGGTCCTATCAGTGGTCCCTGTCTACTCGTACAACCCAAAGGAATATTTTTATCAATTATTTTGTAAATACAAGATTTTTAGTAGCACTAGTAGTATTTTTTTTTCCTAGTAGTATTTTTAAGAAGGTGGCAATCCCAACTCATCCATTTTTTAAAGTGTAAGTGCTTTAAAAAAAAAAAAATGGAGCATGGTTGATTGACACTGTTGTGTTAATTTCAGGTGTACCAGCACAGTGAATTAGTTATACCAATATCTGTTCTTTTCTATGTTCTTTTCCTATATAGGTCGTTACAGAGTATTGAATCGAGTTCCCTATTCTATATACTAGTTTTTTATTGGCTACCTATTTGATATATAGTATGTGTCTTTGTCAATCCCAATTTATCCCCCCTTCTCCCTGGTAACCATTTTCTACTCTGTGACTTCAGCGTATTACTTGCAAAGATGTTACACAGATTCTATAGAAGAGTGGAAGAGGTCTTAAATGGGGCAACAGGTAAAATTGGGGAAGAGTTAAAAGATATAAAGAACACAAATGTAGAAATTTTGAATTCATTAAATGAAGTGAAAAATATATCAGTGGAAACCAGCAGGAGGTCAGAGGATGCAAAACAGATCGGTGATCTGGGTGACAAGGGTAGTAGAAGTCACTCGATCAGAATAGCAAAAAGAAAAGAGAATAAAACAAACAAAAAACCAAGTTGAGGGCCCACAAGGGGCCCCGGTGGGAGGACCAGCGATGGCCTGGCAGCCCAGCCTCCAGACTCTGCACACGCCCAGCACACCCCTGTCCCGCCAGTGCCCCAGGGGAACAGCAGCGCTGAATCTGGGGCGGAGGAGGAGCTCAAGAGGAGACCCAGGAGGTTGTCACCTAAACCTGCTCTGGCACAAGTGGAAACAAAGTCCAAGAAGGCAGCAAGAGGGCTAACTCTTCAGACAGAGAGAAAGTGCAAACAAAAAGGAAAGGGGGAACAGAGGGGAAACGGGCTGAAGCAGCCAACCAGGAGACTAACGATCTAGCAGCATCCATTGGGGAGACATAAAATGAGAGCCCAGCTTCTGATGGAGCAGGAAAGAAAGAAGCTATGTGTGATTAATATCATACACCCGGTCCTATCAGTGGTCCCTGTCTACTCGTACAACCCAAAGGAATATTTTTATCAATTATTTTGTAAATACAAGATTTTTAGTAGCACTAGTAGTATTTTTTTTTCCTAGTAGTATTTTTAAGAAGGTGGCAATCCAAGCTCATCCTTTTTTAAAGTGTAAGTGCTTTTTTTTAAAAAGATTGGAGCATGGTTGATTCACACTGTTGTGTTAGTTTCAGGTGTAGCACAGTGAATCAGTTATACCAATATCTGTTCTTTTCTATGTTCTTTTGCTATGTAGGCCATTACAGAGTATTGTATCGCATTCTCTATTCTATACAGTAGTTTTTTTTATTGGCTATCTATTTGATATATAGTATGTGTCTTTGTCAATCCCAATTTATGCCCCCTTCGTCCTGGTAACCGTAAGTTTTCTACCTCTGTGACTCAACTTTTCTTTTGTAAATAAGTTGATTTGTACCATTTTCTTAAGATTCTCAATAAGTCTGTTCTCTGTATCTCTGCTTTGCTTCTCTGAATATAAATTCATCAGTGCCATCTTTTTAGATTCCATATATATGTGTTAGTATATGACATTTATCTTTCTCTTTCTGACTTACTTCACTCTGTATAATAGGCTCTAGGTTCACCCACCCCATTAAAACTGACTTGAATCCATTCCTTTTATGGCTGAGTAATATTCCATTTTATATATGTACCACAGCTTCTTCATCCATTTATCTGTCATAAATGAGCATCTAGGTTGCTTCCATGTTATAGCTATTGTAAATAGTGCTGCAATGAAGAAGAGAAAAAGAGGAGAGTTGGCAGTTGGGGTCAGGGACCCTAAAGTGTGGGCGTGAGTGCCGTCTCCCCCGATTCAGATTAGCTGCAACCCCAGATGCTGACTTAGAACCCAGCCCGGTCAGGGGCACTGGTCCCTGAGCCTCCTGAGTTTGGGGCCAGGAGAAGCATATCCTTGCACTGGCCTCATTTCTGCCCGCCTCTGCGAGGACTGCCTTGGCCCTGGTTGTGGCCCCACAAACTGCCCGCACTGCCCCGGGGTGGTGGGTGGTTGCTGGCTGGAGGTCTCGCCTCCCGGCCTTCACTGGCTTCTAGCTACTGTGCAGTGCTTCCCGTAGCTCCCACCCTCTCCCTCAGCAGTCCCCCACCTCTGGGCGCCGTGGGCTCTTTCCTGGGTGGAAGCTCTATCCCTGTACTGTTTGAGAAGTGGGACAAGTGTGAGAGGCCCACCTGGCAGAGTCCCCCTGGAAGCCCAGAGCTGCCAGCCCGACTGCCTCCCCGCAGACGGCCAAATCCAGGTGCTGTGTTGGCTCTTCTGACCAACAGCAGAGTGCCTGCTGCTGAGACGAGCCTCGGGAGTGGCTCGCTGGTCTGATGCTAGAAGGAAGAGTGGGAGAGCGGGGAAGTTCACTGCCTCAGTGACCGGTTGATGTTGGCCAGCAGATGTGGATACCCTGAGTGCAGGGGACATGGTGGGCTCTGGGGTCTGAGGGTGGGCCTGCCAGAGCTCCAGTCCCCAGTCGTTCAGCCTCCACCCCAAATAGGAAGAGACGGCTTGTGTGGCCAGTGTGCCTTTGGGGGAGGATGCCCACCCAGGATCTCCTTGAGAGGTCTCCACGTGCAGCTTCTTACTGGTGTGTTGGCACGGGCCACCCGAGCAGACCTGAGGGCCGGAAGTGGGCACAGAAGAAGGAGAATGCCCCCTCCAGAGCCCCAGCAGGAGATGGAGGAGCCAGCACACTGCCCAGTCTGGAGGGAAGGGTGCCTGCTGCACACCAGGCCTGGCTCTAGCCTCCCTCGGGTGTGCCTAAAGGACTCCCTGGGCTGCCTCCCCTCAGAGGAGCCTCCAAGTTGAGCCGCCTCTGAGACTGTAGGGCCAGGCCAGCAGCCACCCCCTCCCGGCCCTCAGGGTGCCCCTGCTCTGGGCTCCAGACCCCAACCTGTGTCGTTCTGCTTCCAGCTGCTTGAGCCCTGGAGGTTGACGCTGGGGTCACTGTGCTCTAGCCACTTTGCCTCCTTGCTGCGTTGTATGCTTCTCTTGGTGCTCTTGTCACCACGTGGTTCTGTTTAAAAGTCTATGTGTGCGTGCACGGGCACGCACGCATGTGCAGGCGTGACCACCTTCACGGGAGCGCTGGATAGAGGCTCAGAACTGGTCGTTCCCTTTACTAGTAAATGGACCTAGTGCTTTCTTGTTGGCTGCTGCTGTGTGTGAGCATGTGTGTGTGGTTAAGGACTGGTCGCACATCTCTCTGGTGTCTTTGTCTCACGGGGTTTCCTATGTGAGCTGTATCACACTGTATCCTGCTTTGTTTTTCTGCTTGCTTTTGTAGTGGAGGGAGTAGTGCCAGTCTGTCTTCTTTAGAGGATTCAGATACATTTGGATACACACACACATATATGTGCATTTATATTTTTGGTATCAAGACAGTGTTCCATGTTTCTGTTTACACCCAAATTCTGACCTAAGAGGGCTCTGGGCTTTGAGGCTTCCTTAGGGGCAAACTCTGGGAGAGGACAGAGCTTTAGACCGTTGACAATCACTGGCTTGGCTTGTGTTTTTTTCATTAAAAAGAGAAAAGCCAAATCATTCATGTATGCCACTTCGAGTTACTTTAAACTGTGGCTGTTTGCTTCACTAAAAGAGAACAGAAGTGGATACATTGCTGTGCTGGGAACCTGAAGACCCCGGTTGAAATGGCTCAGCAGCTGGCTGTGTCCAGTCTGGACCAGCCAGCTCTAGAAATGTCTTCCCGGAAAGCCCACCGTGCTCTGGGGGAAGGGCTGGAGGAGGGGAGAGGCAGGGCCTGGGGACCAGATGCCTGAGCAGGTGCAGCTGAGATTCTGTGGGCTCTCCAGGAGTTTTGGGAAGCTCACCCTAGCAGGAGGTTGCGGGTCTTTCTAGACTGATGTTATTCTGCAAGGAAGAGTCATTAGCAAATGGAGTCAGAGGATTTTTGTCTTAATTTTTGTTAACTCCTAGTGTATCAACACAGTCTTTTCTTAACTTAAAAAGAGTGCCATGCATGTATACACCAAGCTTTTCATGTTTGGTGAGATTGTTTTCTGTGATTTTGTCTGATATGAGCAATCCCTCTGACCACATTCTCCTGCTTGTGGACTCGTGGTTAACATGATTTCCCCCTAGGTCATCTGACTCTGGGTTGGAGCTGTGGGCCTTCGTTTTAACTGATCATTGACTTCCCACATTGACTGAGGAGATTTGCACTCCAGCCTATGAGAGACTGAGATTCAGAGTACTCCATGTTGTCTCCCACGATTGATATTTGCATTGTCTTCTCTTTCCCTCTCATCTGAATGGGCTGAGATTTTGGCATTTCATTCCATGGAAAGTGGAGCTTAAAACTGAAGTGGAGATGACCGAACTGTGACGTGTAGTACAAGGGTCATCTCTGTGCACGTGGGGTCATGAGTGGGGTCCTGGCTGGATCAGATGCACCTCTGTAGGAAAGACAGTCTCCTCTTTACTTCCCGCTCTGCCTTCAGCGCCTTCCCCCCGGCACCTAGAGCTGGCCATGGAGAGAGGACGGACACTGAGGGACACACCAGAACGGCACCCCTGGGCTTTCTGAACATCTGTTTATTGATGGTTTGGGCTCTGCTGGTCTTAGTTGCCGCGTGGTGTTTCTCTGGTTGTGGCGAGTGGGCTGCTGTCTGTGGCGGGGCGTGGGCTTCTCTTGTGGAGCATGGGCTGCAGGGCATGCGGGCTTCACTGGTGGTGGCCCTCCGGCTACGTTGCTCCTTGACATGTGGGATCTGTAAGGTTGGGGGCCGAGATGTAAGGTTAGCCCCTATCGGGTATTTTAAAATGAGAGAGGAAGATCGGAATTGGTGAGGCAGAGCAGGCTTTATTGGATGGGCGCTCTCGGGCCTCCCTCACGGGCAGGAAAGGAGAGAGAGAGTGAGGGAAAGCACGCACAATGGTTGGGAGGGCCCCCCTTTGTAGGTAGGGTGACGTGGCCAATGGAGTCCTTGGCCGAGTATGGCCAGGTTAGGGCACTGTTGGTCTGATTGGTTGGGGCCAGGTGTTGGAGCGTTCGCAAATTGAGCAGTTTGATCTTTCCTTTGTCCAGCAAGAACTTTTGGCGGGGGCAGGGTGATCCTCCATTGGTGTCATGGCTGTTTTCCATTGGCCTTGTTCAATCTGGGGTGAGGGGCCTGCTAGTCAAGGCCTTTCTTGCGTCGGGGAGGTAGGAAGTGGGGGGAAGGGGCCTCGGGACCAGACCTTACATTCTAGCCCTTTTAATGGGATAAGGGTGCGGTTATCTCTCTGGCTGCTTCCTGCTGAGTAAGGGCGGAGTTGGGGAGGACCAGTACGTGGAAGGTCTGAGGAGATTTGCACTCCAGCCTATGAGAGAATGAGATTCAGCGTACTCCATGTTGTCTCCCACGATTGATATTTGCATTGTCTTCTCTTTCCCTCTCATCTGAATGGGCTGAGATTTTGGCATTTCATTCCATGGAAAGTGGAGCTTAAAACTGAAGTGGAGATGACCGAACTGTGACGTGTAGTACAAGGGTCATCTCTGTGCACGTGGGGTCATGAGTGGGGTCCTGGCTGGATCAGATGCACCTCTGTAGGAAAGACAGTCTCCTCTTTACTTCCCGCTCTGCCTTCAGCGCCTTCCCCCCGGCACCTAGAGCTGGCCATGGAGAGAGGACGGACACTGAGGGACACACCAGAACGGCACCCCTGGGCTTTCTGAACATCTGTTTATTGATGGTTTGGGCTCTGCTGGTCTTAGTTGCCGCGTGGTGTTTCTCTGGTTGTGGCGAGTGGGCTGCTGTCTGTGGCGGGGCGTGGGCTTCTCTTGTGGAGCATGGGCTGCAGGGCATGCGGGCTTCACTGGTGGTGGCCCTCCGGCTACGTTGCTCCTTGACATGTGGGATCTGTAAGGTTGGGGGCCGAGATGTAAGGTTAGCCCCTATCGGGTATTTTAAAATGAGAGAGGAAGATCGGAATTGGTGAGGCAGAGCAGGCTTTATTGGATGGGCGCTCTCGGGCCTCCCTCACGGGCAGGAAAGGAGAGAGAGAGTGAGGGAAAGCACGCACAATGGTTGGGAGGGCCCCCCTTTGTAGGTAGGGTGACGTGGCCAATGGAGTCCTTGGCCGAGTATGGCCAGGTTAGGGCACTGTTGGTCTGATTGGTTGGGGCCAGGTGTTGGAGCGTTCGCAAATTGAGCAGTTTGATCTTTCCTTTGTCCAGCAAGAACTTTTGGCGGGGGCAGGGTGATCCTCCATTGGTGTCATGGCTGTTTTCCATTGGCCTTGTTCAATCTGGCATGAGGGGCCTTCTAGTCAAGGTCTTTCTTGCGTCGGGGAGGTAGGAAGTGGGGGAAGGGGCCTCGGGACCAGACCTTACATTCTAGCCCTTTTAATGGGATAAGGGGTGCCGGTTATCTCTCTGGCTGCTTCCTGCTGAGTAAGGGCGGAGTTGGGGAGGACCAGTACGTGGAAGGTCTGTCCCGAGGTCTTCAGGAAGGGTCTGGATCTTCAGTGGGCAGCTGGGAGTAGGCGACCAAAAAGAATTGTCCAGCCGTGCGGTGCATCAGGTCCTGAATCTGGTGCTATATTAACTGGAAGACACAAGGTCCCACTAGGGCCAAGGTTAGCAAGGCTGCAAGAGGACCCAGGAGTGGGATGATCCAGGTTGAGAGGGATGATTGCCACCACCCTCCCCAGGCGGACAATTGGGCTTTATAAGAGCGGAGGTTATCTTTGAGTCGGGTGAGAACGTCTAGGTTCTGTTCGATTAGGCCAGACTCATTGATATAGTAGCAACATTTTTCTGGAGGAAAAACATGTCCCTCTCTTATTTGTTGTGAATAGAACAAGGGCTCTCCTGTTCTGTAGAGCTACCTGGACTATGGAAGTGATCTGTCTCTGGAGTGAGGTGATAGAGTCATAGGTGGCCTCTATAGCCACTCGGAGTTTTTCTTCTAGGGCCATGGAGGAGTGTATGCTTTGTCCTAAGGCCCCACTCCCCATGCCAACTGCAGCCAGGGAAGTGGCTATGGACAGTCCTATAACTACTGGAAGGAAGAGGGCTCTCCTGACTCTTCGTGGCACATATAAGAGGGAGGCTTCTGCATGGGTGTATAGGGTGAGCTGTGGGACAAGAGTGGTTAGTTTGCATGGTCCTGGCACTGAGGAATTGATGGTCTTATAAACTGGGAGTCAACGGAGGAGGTGTTTTGAGTAGTTGGGAGTCTTTTCGATTGGTTGGTGCCAGGTGTTGGAGCGTTCGCAAATTGAGCAGTTTGATCTTTCCTTTGTCCAGCAAGAACTTTTGGCGGGGGCAGGGTGATCCTCCATTGGTGTCATGGCTGTTTTCCATTGGCCTTGTTCAATCTGGCATGAGGGGCCTTCTAGTCAAGGTCTTTCTTGCGTCGGGGAGGTAGGAAGTGGGGGAAGGGGCCTCGGGACCAGACCTTACATTCTAGCCCTTTTAATGGGGTAAGGGGTGCCGGTTATCTCTCTGGCTGCTTCCTGCTGAGTAAGGGCGGAGTTGGGGAGGACCAGTACGTGGAAGGTCTGTCCCGAGGTCTTCAGGAAGGGTCTGGATCTTCAGTGGGCAGCTGGGAGTAGGCGACCAAAAAGAATTGTCCAGCCGTGCGGTGCATCAGGTCCTGAATCTGGTGCTATATTAACTGGAAGACACAAGGTCCCACTAGGGCCAAGGTTAGCAAGGCTGCAAGAGGACCCAGGAGTGGGATGATCCAGGTTGAGGGGGATGATTGCCACCACCCTCCCAGGCGGACAATTGGGCTTTATAAGAGCGGAGGTTATCTTTGAGTCGGGTGAGAACGTCTAGGTTCTGTTCGATTAGGCCAGACTCATTGATATAGTAGCAACATTTTTCTGGAGGAAAAACATGTCCCTCTCTTATTTGTTGTGAATAGAACAAGGGCTCTCCTGTTCTGTAGAGCTACCTGGACTATGGAAGTGATCTGTCTCTGGAGTGAGGTGATAGAGTCATAGGTGGCCTCTATAGCCACTCGGAGTTTTTCTTCTAGGGCCATGGAGGAGTGTATGCTTTGTCCTAAGGCCCCACTCCCCATGCCAACTGCAGCCAGGGAAGTGGCTATGGACAGTCCTATAACTACTGGAAGGAAGAGGGCTCTCCTGACTCTTCGTGGCACATATAAGAGGGAGGCTTCTGCATGGGTGTATAGGGTGAGCTGTGGGACAAGAGTGGTTAGTTTGCATGGTCCTGGCACTGAGGAATTGATGGTCTTATAAACTGGGAGTCAACGGAGGAGGTGTTTTGAGTAGAATTGTATGGGATAGCTGCCAGAAGTGGGTGGCTGAGAGAAGCGCAGAGATAGCAATCAGATATATTTGGGAAACCTGAGATGTTGAATAACCTCTGTCCTTCCCTTATAATCTGTAGCCATGAAAAGTGGTAATTTTGTGGTAAGGCACTTTGGATTTGGGCCTCGGTCTGTTATATTTTATCTTTTATGGAGGCTAGTTGTTTTAGGATCTAAGGTACAGTTCTAATTGCCTTTCTAAATGCAAAGATAGTGGCAGCTGGGTATGTGCTGAATTTTCAAAGGTAAAATTTGCCTGTTTGTCCCAGGGCCCAGTGGGGATCCCAGGGATCTTTGATGTTAAGGTATAAATTGGCTCTCATGTCTGTGGTGAGTAAATATGAAGAGTGGAGGGCCATGTTTGGGTCATCTTTCATGGTGTGTTGCCACACAAATGATGCATTATGGGTGCAAGCCACAGAGGCCATGTGAGCCACTGTGAGGAGGACTTGTGGGAGTAGCATGGGGAAAGAGTTAGAAGGACTGGGGAGAAGAAGTCTATTTGATCAGATGTGTGGTCAGATGTAAGAATCGCAAAGACACGACGGACAGCAAGCTGTTAGGGAAAGAGCCTATTTGGAAAGAGTTCCCAGGCGAGATCCACAGGTCCAAGAGGTGGGCCAGTGAAGTTGCGCCCCAGAGATGGGACGAGGAGGTTTTCTTTGGGAGGAGAAGGGGAAAAAGAGAAAGGGGAGGGTTTTTTTTTTTTAGAGCAGGCACAGAAACAAAGTCTTTGTCTAAACTGAGTGGGAAATCAGTGATGAGTCTGCTGTCCTTGAGCTGTCTGTGGGCACGCGGGTGTGCAGTTCTTGTTACTTTCCACACCTGGTGGACAATCTTCATGGCCAGGGCGAGCTCCTTATCACTGGCCTTGAGAGACTCCCAGACACTAGCAGATCAGCAACAGGCCTCTTGCTGCTGAGTGTTAACCCTTTAATAGCCCATAAACCTAACAGGATCCTCCCGGATCACAGATTGAACTGTGTCTGCTCCACTGGTTGGCACGTTCTTTACCACTGCATCACCAGGGAAGCCCTGTATCTAGGCTGTTACAAAACGAGGTACTCCTAAGCCCGTTTACCAGCACAGCACCCGGCTGCCACTTCAAATGCCCGGGTGTCCCTCGCATGGACGGTGCCTGGAGGAACTATACCGGTGTCATCTGATGCAGAGAGACAGGCGTGAGGGCCCAGAGGGGCTTCAGGGGAGTGTTTTGGATTCATCAATTCCAAGTAAGCCCACTCTCACCCTTTTATTCAGCTACTAACAAGACATTCTGTCTCTTTTTAAACAGTTGTGTTTATTTGTTTGCTTTGCGGGTCTGCACTGCTGCTCTGGTTGCAGAGCCCAGGCTCAGGGGGGACCTGGGCTCAGAAGCTGTGGCACCCAGGCTCACTGGGGGTCTTTGCAGACCAGGGAGGGAACCTGAGTCTCCTGCGTCGGCAGGCAGAGTTTTAAGCACTGGAGCACCAGGGAAGCCCATGTCATTCTGCTTCCGAGCAAGGGGCAGAGACCAGCAGCATCCCAGAGAAGGTGGGAAGTAAGCACAGAGCCTGTGAGTCACAGGTGAGGGGGCCGCAGCATGAAGGTGTGCCAGGTGAGGGCCCACCCTGCCGTGTGGGATGCCTCTCGTGTCCCAGGGGTGAGAGGAGACGGGGGTCAGGAAGAGTCCTCGGTGGTGGGGGGAGCTGCACGGTGCGCAGAGGCGGGCCCTCCGCAGGTCCCCTGGGCCGCCTCCTGCACCTGCCCGGTGTCTCCCCTCAGGGGCAGCATGGCTGCAGGGCCTCTTCCAGAAGCTCCTGGGCGCAGCACTCTGGACGGTGCGCTGTTCCCCCCGGCTCAGCTCCTGGCTGCGTCGTGTCGAGCCTGGCAGAGCAGAATCCCGAGGACCAGCAGGACCAAGGCAGCGATGCCCAGGCGGAGGAGATTCTGCAGGGTGTAGTCTGGCGGTGTGAGGGTAGGGATTGTGGACAAAGAGGTCACGGAGCTCAGAGAAGACTCAGTCACCCCAGAGCCTGAGTGTCCACCTAGGGCCCCGCCTCCCTGGATGGACAGGACCCTGAGCTCAGCCTAGGGCTGCGACTTTGTCCTTGCCACCACTCCTGGGCGCTGACCGGTACTGTGATGGCGGAGGGCGTGGCTGACGGGCCCTAGAAGATGGGGCTCAGACAGGATGGGGCCTCACCTGAGCCGTGGTCTCTGGGGGTCACCGGGTGTGACTCAGCCCTGCCCCACATGACCGGCCGCCACCTCCACAGACCCTCAATCACTGGTCTGCGGACCTGACTGTGGGGGAGGGGGTGGTCCACCCAGCCTTCTGGGGGCAGGATGGGGGTGACGGCGGGGCTACTTCCCCCTCCTAGCACTGCGGCCCCGCCTCCAAGTGTCCCTGGCCTCTCCCTCCATGACCCCTCCTCACTGTCCAGCCTCAGAGCACCTGTGGCCCTGTGGTTCCCGAGGCAGCTCTGCCGACTCCCCGTCCTTGAGCTCTGCCCCGGAAATCCCGTCCTCAGTTGTGTTTAGCTAGGTCACGCTCTGTTGAGTCACTAGGTGAGGGGCGACCGGGGGCATTTGAAGGGTTTTGGGGCCCAGGTGTCATTCTGCTTCCGAGCAAGGGGCAGAGACCAGCAGCATCCCAGAGAAGGTGGGAAGTAAGCACAGAGCCTGTGAGTCACAGGTGAGGGGCCGCAGCATGAAGGTGTGCCAGGTGAGGCCCACCCTGCCGTGTGGGATGCCTCTCGTGTCCCAGGGGTGAGAGGAGACGGGGGTCAGGAAGAGTCCTCGGTGGTGGGGGGAGCTGCACGGTGCGCAGAGGCGGGCCCTCCGCAGGTCCCCTGGGCCGCCTCCTGCACCTGCCCGGTGTCTCCCCTCAGGGGCAGCATGGCTGCAGGGCCTCTTCCAGAAGCTCCTGGGCGCAGCACTCTGGACGGTGCGCTGTTCCCCCCGGCTCAGCTCCTGGCTGCGTCGTGTCGAGCCTGGCAGAGCAGAATCCCGAGGACCAGCAGGACCAAGGCAGCGATGCCCAGGCGGAGGAGATTCTGCAGGGTGTAGTCTGGCGGTGTGAGGGTAGGGATTGTGGACAAAGAGGTCACGGAGCTCAGAGAAGACTCAGTCACCCCAGAGCCTGAGTGTCCACCTAGGGCCCCGCCTCCCTGGATGGACAGGACCCTGAGCTCAGCCTAGGGCTGCGACTTTGTCCTTGCCACCACTCCTGGGCGCTGACCGGTACTGTGATGGCGGAGGGCGTGGCTGACGGGCCCTAGAAGATGGGGCTCAGACAGGATGGGGCCTCACCTGAGCCGTGGTCTCTGGGGGTCACCGGGTGTGACTCAGCCCTGCCCCACATGACCGGCCGCCACCTCCACAGACCCTCAATCACTGGTCTGCGGACCTGACTGTGGGGGAGGGGGTGGTCCACCCAGCCTTCTGGGGGCAGGATGGGGGTGACGGCGGGGCTACTTCCCCCTCCTAGCACTGCGGCCCCGCCTCCAAGTGTCCCTGGCCTCTCCCTCCATGACCCCTCCTCACTGTCCAGCCTCAGAGCACCTGTGGCCCTGTGGTTCCCGAGGCAGCTCTGCCGACTCCCCGTCCTTGAGGATCTGAGGGGCCTCAGACCCTCCCAGAGGATCCCTAACTGCCCTGGGTGGTCTGTGCTCCCCCTGAGCAGAGGCCCCTGACTCCTAGTTGTTGAACTGGGGCCTGTGGGTGGGCGCTGGGGCCCCCATGGCTCCTGGGAAGGAGCCCAGGAAGGGGTGACTGGCTAACCCTGGGGCCCCCACCTAACTACACTCTCCCCCTGCACCTGCCCTGTGGTCTCCCCAAGACCCTCCCACTGCCGGCCTGTCACCTCCAGGATCCCAGGGAAGGAGGAAGGGACATGTGGGGCTGGCAGGGCTCTGAGGAGCAGAACAATGTCAGGGTGCCCCTCCCTCAGAGCTCCCTCCCTCCCACCACAGCCCGGAGCTCCCAGGGACAGAGCCCTGAGCTGACCGAGTCAGAAGGGACGAGATCAGGGCCCCTCACCTGAGACCACAAGCTCCAGGGGGTCGCTGGGCTGTGACAACAGGTAGGGGTCGCTGCTGAGTGAGCTGTAGCACCTGTAGGTGCCCCCGTGGGCGGAGGTCACAGAACTCATGGAGAATTCGGCCTGGTACTGCCCGTCGCGCGGGTCTGGTCGACGACGCAGCGGAGCATGGGCTGCCCCCTCCTTGGACAGAAGGAGAGTGTCCCTCCTGCTCTCTGAGCGACACAGCAGGGTCACGTTCTCTCCTGAGGCCACCCTGGGGCCCGGCAGCACCGAGAGGGAGGGCCTGTCAGGGAGTGACCCTGGAGAGAGAGGAAGGAGGTGAGGGGTCTGAGCTGAGACTCAGCAGGCCTCTCAGGACCCTCAGCTCTGTCTCTGAATCTCTCCCCGCCCCGCTGTCTCTCTCTCTCTGTCTCTCCCTCCTGGAGACCCCTCCCCTGGTCCCAGCATCACCACTTGGGGCTCCCCACGAAGTGCCTACTGACCACCGGCTCCTCACCTGCCACCAGGATGTCCAGCAGGTCACTGGGCTGTGACCAGTTAATTCCAATGAAGTGGGAGCAGTGATATTGCCCTGCATGGTGCTCTGTTACATGTGGGATGGAGAACTTGGCCTTGTCCCAGGGCTCCACTTGAGGGTCTGTGATCCAGGGGACTATACCTCCCTCCTTATTCAAACTGAAGCTTTTGGCATTCATGGCCCCCTGACACCAGATGGTCACGGGGCTCCCCAAAGGAACCACAGAGCTTGGCTCAGCCCAGATGATGGGTTTGGGGACAATCCCTGGAAGGGAATCAGAGGTGGAAATCAAGGCATCCCCCCAGAGCCCAGCTCTCAGCCCAAACCTCCCAGATTCCCCTCCTTCAGCCCAGGCCTGCTGTCCCAGTCCCCAAGGCCCGGGCTGCCCTTGTCCCCACCAGGAGGAGGGAGCTGGGACCCTGGGGACAGACTCACCTGCCCGCACCTGGGTCCTCAGGCCCACACTCAGCCCTGGAAGAGAGAGCTCCGTGAGAGCTTCGCCCTGAGTTCTGAGCAGCAGCTCTGCTCCCAGAGCCCCCTGAGGCCGGGGGTCTCTCAACAGAGCAGGCCTGGCTGTGGGAGGTTCTCCCTCCCAGACCAGGGACCCCCCTCCCCTGTAATCGTCCATCTCACCGAGGCAGAGCAGGGCGGTGAGGGTAGGGGTCATGGCGGCTCCTCCCTGTGGTCCAGGCTGTGCGGAGGCAGGAGGCCTGGGTGCCCTCGGGACAGACAGACTCACAGGGTGTGTCCACTTGGAGGCTGGTTTCTCTCGACAGAGGCTGTCACATCAGCAACCCCACAGAAAGGGGAACTGTCTCTCTCCAGGAGCCTGGCCTTCATCTCCATGACACAGCAGGAAACCACCCCATGGCTTCCTGAAATACCCCTTCCACATGAGGAGGACCAGGCTCCTTCCCTCTAGAGCCTCCTCGGGGTCTCCTTAATCCTCAGCCCACCAATCAGCATGTCCCCATAGGGTCTTCACCATGGACTAGTCACCTGGAGCTGCCTCAGGGCAGATGCCCTGAGAGCTCAGATCCACAGGCACAGATTAACACCTGCCTGCAGCTCCGTGGAGCCTGTCAGCGTGGCCGTGAGCACAGAGAAGAAAA
This sequence comes from Tragulus kanchil, assembly GCA_022376925.1. Lineage (NCBI taxonomy): Eukaryota > Metazoa > Chordata > Mammalia > Artiodactyla > Tragulidae > Tragulus > Tragulus kanchil. Next base: position 132,564,769 of record JAIOJX010000031.1, read on the forward strand.
GGGAAATGAGGAAGGAACTGGCTGTACCCTGGCCCAGAGTGTGGTTTCCTTCTATCACAGCCCTTCAGGGAGTTGTCTTTTGCTTGCGTCAGTGTCTCTGCCTCCTTCCTGGGATTGAGACCCTGAGTCCTTCCTGCCTCCTTGGTGTCCCGGGATCCTTGGGTATGGCTCTCTTCTTCATTCTGTGCTTTTTATCATAAAACTTACATGACTGTAAGCTGAGTTATCTAGAGAAATTGATATTTATTTGTTGTTTAGTCACTCAGTTGTGTCCAACTCTTTGCAACTCCATGGACTGCAGCATACCAAGCTTCCCTGTCCTTCACTATCTCCCAGAGTTTGCTCAAACTCATGTCCATTGAGTCAGTGATGCCATCCAACCATCTTGTCCTTTTTTTCCCCCTTCTCCTTGTGCCCTTAATCTTCCTCAGGATCAGGGTCTTTTCCAATGAGTTGGCTCTTCTCATCAGGCGACTGAAGTATTGGAGCTTCAGCTTCAGCATCAGTCCTTCCAATGAATATTCAGGGTTAATTTCCTTTAGGATGGGCTGATTTAATCTCCTTTCTGTCTGAGAGATTCTCAAGAGTGAGTTTTCTCCAGCATCACAGTTCAAAGTCATCAATTCTTTGGTGCTCAGCCTTCTTTATGGTCCAACTCTCACATCTATGCATGGCTACTGGGAAAACCATAGCTTTGACTAGATGGACCTTTGTTGGCAAAGTGATGCCTCTGCTTTTTAATATGCTATCTAGATTTCTCATAGCTTTTCTTCTAAGAGGCAAGTTCTTTTAATTTCGTGACTGTGAATTACTTATAAGTAATACTTATTTAAATATGTGTTGATCACTCACTGTGTGAATTGAGCCATCTGGTTGCAATCAGATTTTTTCCCCATTTTTGAAACTTCTTTTGAATATAAGTTGATTTGGAGACTTCAGTGTGGGTTTTCTTCTCTCGAAATAGCCTTGTAAGATTTTCACGGTAGCCTATGAAAACATGAGGCAATGTGTTTCCTCTAGGATAGTGGCTGTAAGACAAGAATGCAGCCAGTATTTTATAATAACTTTAGGTATAGTCTATAACATTTTTTAGTATAATCTGTAAAAATTCTGACTCACTGTATTGTACGCCTGAAATGACTATAATATTGCCTATCAACTATACCTCAAGAAGAATAAAGACTCCCCTGGTCATCCAGTGGTTAAGGATATGCCTTGAAATGCAAGGGACTTGGGTTTGATCCCTGGTTAGGAACTAAGATCTCACACGCTGGAGAGCAGCTAAGCCCCGTGCTGTAACTCCTGAGCCCACACAGCACAGCTGGAGAGTCTGGGCTGCAGTGAAAGATCCACATGATGCAGCTAAGACCCGACATGGTGAAATAAGTTCAAGTCAACATCCATGTATAAAACCATCCGTCTGAGCAGCCAGTTGGTGTCTCTAGATGCTAGAGTGAGGGCAGGGGACAGGAAAGAGCGGAGAACACCTCTGGGTGTTTTGGAGTTATGCACGCTGGGGAATAGCAGGTTATTTGTGGAGAGTAGAGAGTTGTCCATGCAACGCTGAAACGCCTGCAGGGTGGACAGCGGCAGGTGGATCGAAGCTCATCGGTTATATAAGGTTGGTTACCAGGAGAGCGATAGGGCTGGGAATGTGAATCATGAACAGACAGTTGGCCCCGCTGTACCTTGGAATAAAGAAATCTGACACCATGAAGTACAGACTTGTCTTACGTTGAGGTTAACACAGTGTCTGGGTGCGCTGGCTGCGAGAGGAGCTGCCCATACCTGTGAGTCCATCCAGGGCACACTGCCATGTGGTTCCACTGCATCCAAGCCCCCAGGGCGGGAGGAAAGAGGAAACGGAGCAAGAGGGGGACAGGCCTAGCTTAAGGGCAGGCTGGTCCACAGGGCCGTTGTGGGAATAAGAAAGGGCGGGCCTCTCAGACCGCACGCTCTGCTGCATCGTGCATGCACCCCACGGCCATCCTTGGCAGCACTGCCACGGGGACGTGTCCATGCTACTGGGTCAGAGGGACATCTAGAGGACCAGGGCGGCGGGGCCCACCAGGGATCAAGAGGACCCACGGAGAAGTGGTGTTCCGCCGTCGGCGCGTGTGACGTCTGGAGAGGGAGGCTGAGGCCAGCTGCGGCTGGGTGGTGAGTGACAGGAGGGAGGAGCGTCCCTGGATTTAGTGTATTCCAAAGACGGGGGGCGGGGCTTCCTTGGATTTATGCTGTGGCCCCAGCGTATCCCTTAGCATTCATGAGCACATTTAAAAAGGAGAAATACAAAGAGGGAATATCAGCTGTACTCTTGCCATGGAGTTTTAGCTGGGAGCGTGGGAATGGATCTGCTGTGTCTGCGTGTGTGCTTAGTGACTCAGTCTGTTGGACTCTTGATGACCTCATAGACTGTAGCCTGCCTGGCTCCTCTGCCCATGGAATTCTCCAGGCAAGAATACTGGAGTGGGTTGCCATTTCCTACTCCAGGGGATCTTCCCAACCTGGGGATTGAATCCACACCTCTTATGTCTTTTGCATTCCCACCTCTTATGTCTTTTGCATTCCCAGTCAGATTCCTTACCAGCTGAGCCACCTGGGCAGGCGCTGTATGTCTAGGTGACTCTAAAAGAAGCAGATACGGGAAAGCACAAGTGTACTAAACACTTGCCATGTGATGTTTTCTAAGTGTGTGTGGCGTTGCTGCAGCTGTCTGGTTTGTCAGGAAGCAGAAATGAGAGCTGTGGTGGGGTGGTACCCTTTGGGGCATCAGGAACAGCCCTGGGTTAAGATGGTGAGGAGTTGAAGAGGAAGCAGTTCTGCAGCGGAGGTTAGAAAGATGGTGTATGGCGGCTGAACCATGGACGGGCGTGTGGCCTGGGCTCTGAGCCCGGGAGGGCAGCCATGTGGCTGTGGCCTCGGTGGGCGGCATGGAGCGTGAACTTCACTCGCTGCCTCTGTTGGGTGGAGACACTGAACCAGGGGGTTTGGGAGGGGCTGGCCTGGAGGCAGGGGGCTTGGGCAACACTCTTCTGCTCACTCAGGAAAGGACAGCTCTTCCTCCTGGCCCTGGAAGCTAGGTTTTACTTCACCCAGTTCCTGCCTAATGGCTGCTTTCTGTAATAGCCAGATCCCTCTCCATCTTCTTGGGGAAAATCATTTGAGATGTTTCTGTTTCTTTAGAGCCTCCTGCAGTGCTGGGTGTCACTCTTCAGGTCAAACTGTGGAGACCCTTCAGAATTTGGACAAGTGACCGCCTGTCGGAAGGTGTTGAGTCACACCCAGACGCGTGCGTGCACACGTACGCACACAGTCAAACATTGAGTACAAGGTGTGGTGCCATCACTTCCGAGACGATTCAAGGCTGCTTCCTCTCTGGCCTGCCTTTCGTCACAACCCTGCCCCTCCAGTGTCTGAAGAAACCACTTTGCCTGAATCATGGAGGAAAAAACCTGGCCGTTCACAGAGCCCGGAGGAGACGTGTGCAGATCTGGAAAGTGAAAAGGAGGGTCACCTTGCCCAGGGACCCGGGGAATCATCAGGACACAAACCACAGTGGTCAACTCCCCTCAACGAAAGATGCTTATGCTGCAGGGGAGGGTTAGGGTCTTCTCCAAAAGCATCTGAAGTCTATGGGGAAATGTTCTCTTTGATAGCTGCCTCACATGGTATACAGTCACGGATGGCGGATGGGGTAGGAATCCAACCATGTGAGGCGGAGTGACGCCCGCACCACGGTGGGTGGAGGGCCCCTTCCCTCTCCCCTTCAGTCTGTAGCCAGTGGGACATCCGCAGCTCAGCCAAGTGCTTCTGGACAACACACCCGGCGCCAGAGAGCTGAGGAGGGAGGTGGCTGGGACGCAGTGTAGTGAGACCAACGAGGGCACAGCTGAGCGGCTGCCTGCATCCCTGTCCCCCAGCTGCAGCCCCAGGGGACCCAGTCGCAGCAGGGAAGTGATGCACCCAACTCGCGTCTCCCGTGTGCAGGGGTGCCGTGATCACAGGGAGCCAGACCACAGTGGCCTCAGGTCTGGGACCATGTCCTAGCGGGCCTGGAGGACCTTGGGACTCTGACACTTGCCCATCCACAGTTGCAGAGCCCATGCCTGCCGTCACTGGACACAACAGAGGTGTCTGCAGCCCCAGGCCCCCCTTCCTTGCCATGGTGACAGAACCTGCAGCTGAGGCGGTCCCAAACGTGCCGGAAGAGACCCCCACCAGTGACTCAGGCGGGGCTTAGTGTCAGAGGTGAGCCCTCGGACAGGCAGTGGAGGCTGGGAGCAACCCGTTCTTAAGGATCTTACGGCAACCCAGGCAAGAGAAGCCCCAAATGTGCATGCATCGTGCCCCCTACTGGAGAACAAAGGCCAGCCCTCTGTTTCTAAGAGCTTGAATCCAGCAGAAAGGGGCTGGGACAGGAGCAGTCTGCGCAACACCGTGAAGAGCCACAGGGACATGTGCCACTGACAGGAAGGAGACAGTCTCCAGAGGCAGACAGGAGGTCACGGCGTGTTCCACCTATAGGGCGTTCAGAGAGCTGCCCTGAAGAGACTCAGAGGAGCAGTGAGAGAACGCTGCGCAGTGGCATCGTGAGCGCAGGCATACTGGGCGTGAACCGAGTCTATGGTTTAGACTGGAGCTCTGAAAAACCAAACAGAACAGACTGTGGAGCTGAGGAACGCAACAAAGGAGATGAAGACTGCTGCATGGGAAAGCACGGGCAACTGAGCTGACCACATGGAGGAGAGTCAGCCAGCAAGCTGGAAATCACAAAACCAGAAATGACACACGTTGGAGAGGAAAGAGACGGAGACATTTAAACACAAGGAAAAAGAGGAGGTCAGGAGGGTAGAGCAGGATGATCCTGGGACCACCTCCCCGACCAGTGCCTCCAAACCACGGCTGCACATGTGGACGAGCCTGTCTGAAACTGACCCGGAATGAGCAGAGCAGCCCTGAACCGCAAGGCTGCACAGGGCAACCCACACAGAGCCTGGCAGGAAGGGAGGAACCATCATATGGTTGCGGGCTGCTGCCCACACCCCCTCACCCCACCGTCTCAAACGAGGCTGCCCTGGGCGCAAAGACCCCAAGAGCACCGTGTGTCGTAAAACATATACATGGTCTGCATGGATCTTCTCACCTGGGACCAGGGGGTCACTGGAGGTTGACCACACCTGGGGGGTGTTTCTCTGAAAGCCGTAGCATCTGAATGTCCCCCTGAGTCTGGGGGTCACAGGGCCCACAGGAAGCCTGGGTCTAAAAGACCCAGCCCCCCTTCCTTGCCATGGTGACAGAACCTGCAGCTGAGGCGGTCCCAAACGTGCCGGAAGAGACCCCCACCAGTGACTCAGGCGGGGCTTAGTGTCAGAGGTGAGCCCTCGGACAGGCAGTGGAGGCTGGGAGCAACCCGTTCTTAAGGATCTTACGGCAACCCAGGCAAGAGAAGCCCCAAATGTGCATGCATCGTGCCCCCTACTGGAGAACAAAGGCCAGCCCTCTGTTTCTAAGAGCTTGAATCCAGCAGAAAGGGGCTGGGACAGGAGCAGTCTGCGCAACACCGTGAAGAGCCACAGGGACATGTGCCACTGACAGGAAGGAGACAGTCTCCAGAGGCAGACAGGAGGTCACGGCGTGTTCCACCTATAGGGCGTTCAGAGAGCTGCCCTGAAGAGACTCAGAGGAGCAGTGAGAGAACGCTGCGCAGTGGCATCGTGAGCGCAGGCATACTGGGCGTGAACCGAGTCTATGGTTTAGACTGGAGCTCTGAAAAACCAAACAGAACAGACTGTGGAGCTGAGGAACGCAACAAAGGAGATGAAGACTGCTGCATGGGAAAGCACGGGCAACTGAGCTGACCACATGGAGGAGAGTCAGCCAGCAAGCTGGAAATCACAAAACCAGAAATGACACACGTTGGAGAGGAAAGAGACGGAGACATTTAAACACAAGGAAAAAGAGGAGGTCAGGAGGGTAGAGCAGGATGATCCTGGGACCACCTCCCCGACCAGTGCCTCCAAACCACGGCTGCACATGTGGACGAGCCTGTCTGAAACTGACCCGGAATGAGCAGAGCAGCCCTGAACCGCAAGGCTGCACAGGGCAACCCACACAGAGCCTGGCAGGAAGGGAGGAACCATCATATGGTTGCGGGCTGCTGCCCACACCCCCTCACCCCACCGTCTCAAACGAGGCTGCCCTGGGCGCAAAGACCCCAAGAGCACCGTGTGTCGTAAAACATATACATGGTCTGCATGGATCTTCTCACCTGGGACCAGGGGGTCACTGGAGGTTGACCACACCTGGGGGGTGTTTCTCTGAAAGCCGTAGCATCTGAATGTCCCCCTGAGTCTGGGGGTCACAGGGCCCACAGGGAACACGGCCTGGGTCTGCCCACTGGGGCGTCGTTGTCCGTTCAGGGTCCAGAAGGACTTGTTTCCTTCCTTAGTCAGAATGAAGCTGTCCAGTCCCCACCATGAGCCACACTGGAGGGTCACGTTCCCTCCTGAGGTGACCACAGGGCTCGGCAGGGCTGAGAGGGTGGGTTTGCTGTAGGATCCTAGGAGAGCAGGAGGCAGCTTGTTAAATGGGGCTCCCACCCTCTCCCCTCCCCCAGGGCTGGGCTGTGAGAGGGACTCCCCCCTGAGAGCAGACCCCCTTCCTAAGGGCAGAGCCTGAGGCTGGGAGCCCCAAGTGTCCTCTCACCTGTCACCACCAGCTCCAGGGGGTCACTGGGCTCTGACCATCCATGGGGGGTGTTATAATAACAGTGATATCTCCCTGCGTACTCTTGTGTCACGTATGGGATGGAGAACTTGGCCTTGTCCCCGGACTCCAGTGGTCTCTGTCTGTCCCTGATGAGTGATCTTCCATCTTCATCCAGATGGAACTCGTGGGCCCCCAGGGTCCCCTGACACCAGATGGTCACGGGGCTCCCCAAAGGAACCACAGAGCTTGGATCAGCCCAGATGGTGGGTTTGGGGAGGGTCCCTGGAAGGGAATCAGAGGTGGAAATCGAGGCATCCCCCCCAGAGCCCAGCTCTCAACCTAAACCTCCCAGACTCCCCCGCTTCAGCCCAGGCCTGCTGTCCCCGTCCTCAAGGCCTGGGCTGACCCTTGTCCCCACCAGGAGGAGGGAGCTGGGACCCTGGGGACAGACTCACCTGCCCGCACCTGGGTCCTCAGGCCCACACTCAGCCCTGTCTGCCAATGAGCAGAGCAGCCCTGAACCGCAAGGCTGCACAGGGCAACCCACACAGAGCCTGGCAGGAAGGGAGGAACCATCATATGGTTGCGGGCTGCTGCCCACACCCCCTCACCCCACCGTCTCAAACGAGGCTGCCCTGGGCGCAAAGACCCCAAGAGCACCGTGTGTCGTAAAACATATACATGGTCTGCATGGATCTTCTCACCTGGGACCAGGGGGTCACTGGAGGTTGACCACACCTGGGGGGTGTTTCTCTGAAAGCCGTAGCATCTGAATGTCCCCCTGAGTCTGGGGGTCACAGGGCCCACAGGGAACACGGCCTGGGTCTGCCCACTGGGGCGTCGTTGTCCGTTCAGGGTCCAGAAGGACTTGTTTCCTTCCTTAGTCAGAATGAAGCTGTCCAGTCCCCACCATGAGCCACACTGGAGGGTCACGTTCCCTCCTGAGGTGACCACAGGGCTCGGCAGGGCTGAGAGGGTGGGTTTGCTGTAGGATCCTAGGAGAGCAGGAGGCAGCTTGTTAAATGGGGCTCCCACCCTCTCCCCTCCCCCAGGGCTGGGCTGTGAGAGGGACTCCCCCCTGAGAGCAGACCCCCTTCCTAAGGGCAGAGCCTGAGGCTGGGAGCCCCGAGTGTCCTCTCACCTGTCACCACCAGCTCCAGGGGGTCACTGGGCTCTGACCATCCATGGGGGGTGTTATAATAACAGTGATATCTCCCTGCGTACTCTTGTGTCACGTATGGGATGGAGAACTTGGCCTTGTCCCCGGACTCCAGTGGTCTCTGTCTGTCCCTGATGAGTGATCTTCCATCTTCATCCAGATGGAACTCGTGGGCCCCCAGGGTCCCCTGACACCAGATGGTCACGGGGCTCCCCAAAGGAACCACAGAGCTTGGCTCAGCCCAGATGGTGGATTTGGGGAGGGTCCCTGGAAGGGAATCAGAGGTGGAAATCGAGGCATCCCCCCCAGAGCCCAGCTCTCAACCTAAACCTCCCAGACTCCCCCGCTTCAGCCCAGGCCTGCTGTCCCCGTCCTCAAGGCCTGGGCTGACCCTTGTCCCCACCAGGAGGAGGGAGCTGGGACCCTGGGGACAGACTCACCTGCCCGCACCTGGGTCCTCAGGCCCACACTCAGCCCTGGAAGAGAGAGCCCCGTGAGAGCTTCGTCCCGAGTTCTGAGTAGCACCTCTGCTCCCAGAGCCCCCTGAGGCCGGGGGTCTCTCGACAGAGCAGGCCTGGCTCTGGGAGATTCTCCCTCCCAGACCCCCGCACCACCCCGCCCCCGCTGCAATCGTCCATCTCACTGAGGCAGAGCAGGACAGTGAGGGTGGGGGTCATGGCGGCTCCTCCCTGTGGTCCAGGTTGTGCGGAGGCAGGAGGCCTGGGTGCCCTCAGGACAGACAGACCCATAGGGTGTGTTCACTCAGAGGCTGGTCCTCCTCTTAATGAGGTCTGAGCCACAGGAAGGGGACTGACCCTCCCCGGAAATCTCGCCCTGGTTTCCACAGGCCGAGCCTGAATCAGGCAGTGGGTTCTACTGTCATTTCTGTTGACATCTGAGGCCTCTCTTGACCTTTAAGCTCCATTATGCCTTCCTGGTCTGATGTTCTTTTTGACCCAAACAGCAACATATATTTTTGGGATGGTAGCCGTGTGCCTGGCTTAGTGGTACATCACTGGACACGACCGAGGCAGACCCTGAGGTTGCCGAGTTCAGACGGGGAAACAAACACCTGAACAGCCACCACCACCCAAAAACCCCATGGATACTCAGCGGGTTTGTTTCCTGGTGCTGCACAGCACGCATGTAAGTCAACGCGTTAAGACAACACACATTTGTTATCTCGAACTCTGGAGGTCTGAAGTCCAAACAGGAAACCCCAGAATGAAAAGCAATTTGTCGTCAGGGTGCATGCCTCCCGATCATGCTGGGGCGTATCTGTCCTCTCATCTTTATTTTTGCCTCTAAAGCATCATTTATTGTCATCCCTCTTTTGTTCTTCAGCCTGTGTGGGCCTCCCATCACAGTGGCCTCTCTTGCTGCAGGGCACCGGCTCTGGGCACATGAGCTCCAGAGCGCTGGCTCAGTAATTGGATGCACCAGTCCAGCTGCTCCGCAGCACGTGGGATCTTCCCGAGCCAGGGATGGAGCTGGTGCCCCTTGCACTGCAAGGTGGACACTTTACCCACTGGACCACCAGGAAAGCCCTGCCCTCTCAATTCTTAAGCTTCTACACATGACCCTCTCCCTGGCCTCAGCCCTCCCGTCGTCACAGCCAGCCGTCACATCTCTCAGCTTCTGCTTTCAAGTCACATTGGCTTTACCCTGTCTTCCCTGCCTCCTTGGTTCACCCATCAGAACCTTTATGGTGACAGGGGACCCTCACCAGGTTAATCCAGGACTATGTCCCCACTTCCACCACTGAGAAGGACTGTTAGGGTGGATCTGAAAGGAAAATTCATGGCTCATCGTAAAAGAATGAAATGACAATAATAAAAATATGACTCACGCTCCTTTCCCATGGAGGGAGGCAGAGCAGGCTGGTAAGTGTTGAAATCCCAGTGACTCTCCTGCCCACACCGGGCGAGCAGAGGGGCAAGAGGACAGAGGCGGGGTGCCACGTGGACCAAGAGGGACCACTGACTCCCGGAAATCTCGCCCTGGTTTCCACAGGCCGAGCCTGAATCAGGCAGTGGGTTCTACTGTCATTTCTGTTGACATCTGAGGCCTCTCTTGACCTTTAAGCTCCATTATGCCTTCCTGGTCTGATGTTCTTTGACCCAAACAGCAACATATATTTTTGGGATGGTAGCCGTGTGCCTGGCTTAGTGGTACATCACTGGACACGACCGAGGCAGACCCTGAGGTTGCCGAGTTCAGACGGGGAAACAAACACCTGAACAGCCACCACCACCCAAAAACCCCATGGATACTCAGCGGGTTTGTTTCCTGGTGCTGCACAGCACGCATGTAAGTCAACGCGTTAAGACAACACACATTTGTTATCTCGAACTCTGGAGGTCTGAAGTCCAAACAGGAAACCCCAGAATGAAAAGCAATTTGTCGTCAGGGTGCATGCCTCCCGATCATGCTGGGGCGTATCTGTCCTCTCATCTTTATTTTTGCCTCTAAAGCATCATTTATTGTCATCCCTCTTTTGTTCTTCAGCCTGTGTGGGCCTCCCATCACAGTGGCCTCTCTTGCTGCAGGGCACCGGCTCTGGGCACATGAGCTCCAGAGCGCTGGCTCAGTAATTGGATGCACCAGTCCAGCTGCTCCGCAGCACGTGGGATCTTCCCGAGCCAGGGATGGAGCTGGTGCCCCTTGCACTGCAAGGTGGACACTTTACCCACTGGACCACCAGGAAAGCCCTGCCCTCTCAATTCTTAAGCTTCTACACATGACCCTCTCCCTGGCCTCAGCCCTCCCGTCGTCACAGCCAGCCGTCACATCTCTCAGCTTCTGCTTTCAAGTCACATTGGCTTTACCCTGTCTTCCCTGCCTCCTTGGTTCACCCATCAGAACCTTTATGGTGACAGGGGACCCTCACCAGGTTAATCCAGGACTATGTCCCCACTTCCACCACTGAGAAGGACTGTTAGGGTGGATCTGAAAGGAAAATTCATGGCTCATCGTAAAAGAATGAAATGACAATAATAAAAATATGACTCACGCTCCTTTCCCATGGAGGGAGGCAGAGCAGGCTGGTAAGTGTTGAAATCCCAGTGACTCTCCTGCCCACACCGGGCGAGCAGAGGGGCAAGAGGACAGAGGCGGGGTGCCACGTGGACCAAGGGGATGCCACAGCCGGTGCCCATCACTCCGAGGATCGTGTGTTCCAACGCTGCAAGGTTCGCTGGAAGCAGAACCTCTCTTTCCCCACCTGCCAGCCTCTGAGACATCCCACACAAGATGTATGATGGGCAGAAAGTTTCCTGAAAAAAAGAACTCATACAGATACTGTCCAAGTAAGCCATCATGTGACGAAAGCCTGATGCCAGGTTCAGAGCTGGACAGTCGCAGAGTAAGGGTTCCTGCCCAAGGTGTCATCAGCTCCTGTCCTTTCATGGCTGGTGTGCATGTCCAAAGGCTCTGGATCAGGGAAGCCGGCCTGGATTCAATGACATTTACATCCAGCTCCCGACCAGAGACCTGGGTTTCCTCCCCTCACAGCCACGGTCGTTCGAGGAGTTGATGAGCCAGATGCCCGCATTCTGCTGAGGAGGGACACCTGGCAGAGGAAGGAAGTGTGATAAATATAGACCAGGAGGTGTGCTCCACCGCTTCCTGGTCCGATGCAGGCTGTGCATCTGAAGTGGGTAAGACCCAGACCACGTTGTCCTTGTCTCTCCTTATGGGGGGTTTTGGCTCCCTCAGGCAGGTGAATGCTGCGTGCCTCGGGTTTCTCCAGAGTAAAGTTGTCGTTCGCCCTTTGGGGTTTTTTTGTTTTTGTTTTTTTTAAAGATTTATTTATTTATTTATTTTGGGCGGGGGTCGGGTTGGGGAGGGAGGGGAGCGGGCGGGCCACTTCTATTGGTCTTTCATTTCTCTATTTTCATCCGTCTTTGTTCTTTGGCTCCTGTGGGCCTCCCATCGCGGTGGCGTCTGTCGTTGCAGAGCACCGGCTCGGTGATTGGACACATCAGTCCAGCCGCTCCGCGGCACGTGGGATCTTCCCAGGCCAGGGATCGAACCGGCGCCCCTTGCACTGCAAGGCGGTGTCCTTACCCACTGGACCACCAGGGAAGCTCCTGCCCTTTGTAATTAAGAGCTGGTATGTGCAGAGGTGTTAATACTTTGAGGGTTTGTTACATATCATGTTTCCAGTGACTCTCCTGCCCACACCGGGCGAGCAGAGGGCAAGAGGACAGAGGCGGGTGCCACGTGGACCAAGGGGATGCCACAGCCGGTGCCCATCACTCCGAGGATCGTGTGTTCCAACGCTGCAAGGTTCGCTGGAAGCAGAACCTCTCTTTCCCCACCTGCCAGCCTCTGAGACATCCCACACAAGATGTATGATGGGCAGAAAGTTTCCTGAAAAAAAGAACTCATACAGATACTGTCCAAGTAAGCCATCATGTGACGAAAGCCTGATGCCAGGTTCAGAGCTGGACAGTCGCAGAGTAAGGGTTCCTGCCCAAGGTGTCATCAGCTCCTGTCCTTTCATGGCTGGTGTGCATGTCCAAAGGCTCTGGATCAGGGAAGCCGGCCTGGATTCAATGACATTTACATCCAGCTCCCGACCAGAGACCTGGGTTTCCTCCCCTCACAGCCACGGTCGTTCGAGGAGTTGATGAGCCAGATGCCCGCATTCTGCTGAGGAGGGACACCTGGCAGAGGAAGGAAGTGTGATAAATATAGACCAGGAGGTGTGCTCCACCGCTTCCTGGTCCGATGCAGGCTGTGCATCTGAAGTGGGTAAGACCCAGACCACGTTGTCCTTGTCTCTCCTTATGGGGGGTTTTGGCTCCCTCAGGCAGGTGAATGCTGCGTGCCTCGGGTTTCTCCAGAGTAAAGTTGTCGTTCGCCCTTTGGGGTTTTTTTGTTTTTGTTTTTTTTAAAGATTTATTTATTTATTTATTTTGGGCGGGGGTCGGGTTGGGGAGGGAGGGGAGCGGGCGGGCCACTTCTATTGGTCTTTCATTTCTCTATCTTCATCCGTCTTTGTTCTTTGGCTCCTGTGGGCCTCCCATCGCGGTGGCGTCTGTCGTTGCAGAGCACCGGCTCGGTGATTGGACACATTGGTCCAGCCGCTTCGCGGCACGTGGGATCTTCCCAGGCCAGGGCTCGAACCGGCGCCCCTTGCACTGCAAGGCGGTGTCCTTACCCACTAGACCACCAGGGGAAGCTCCTGCCCTTTGTAATTAAGAGCTGGTATGTGCAGAGGTGTTAATACTTTGAGGGTTTGTACATATCATGTTCCTTATTAAACATTCACTGAATAATTTCAGCAGCCACTGACATTATGCTGTAGCAGAACTTCTCCTAAGCATATCTGTTTGCATATACATCACAGTTTATAATATTCCACTACTTTGAAATGCCTTGTGAAATACGGCCGATTCTTCTTGTGTTTCTTTTTTTTTCCTTAATATTTATTTTATTTCTTTTCTTGTTTGACTGTGCCAGGTCTTAGTTGCAACCTGTGGGATCTAGTTCCTGACCAAGGATCGAACCCAGGCCCCCTGCATTGAGAGCACAGAGTCTTAACCACTGGACCACCAGGGAAGTTCCTCTCTTGTGTCTCTTTTTCCAAGTAAGTAGATGCACCGAGGTCTTTCTATTATAGCCTCATGACTGAGAAGCTGTGCAATGGGTGTGTTTAAAGATTTTTTTTTTGATGTGGATTTTTTTTTTTTTTGATGTAGATTTTTTTTGATTGAATTTGTTGAAATATTGTTTCTTTTTCTGTGGTGGCTCTCTGGCCAAGAGGGTTGTGAGGTCTTAGCTCCCCAACCAGGGGTGGAACTTGCACCCCTGACGTGGAAGGTGAAGTCTCAGCCACTGGCCTGGCAGGGACATCCCCGTGTGCTGTGTCTTACTTTTGGCTGAGCTCAACCTCTCTCTCCACAGTGCACATCTCTTCGGGTGTTTTCCTGGCTTTTATTTTTCTACGTGAAGTTTAGTATCAGCATGTCTAGTTTATGAAGTGCTTGCTGATGTCTTTTGAGGACAGGGCACATTTATAAAGCAGCTGAGGAAGAACTGACTTGTTAGTGATGCTGAGTCTGTCTCTCCAAGAAGATGTCTCTTAATTTCAAGTCTCATGTTTGTGCCATTCAGAAATGTCTGAATGGTGGATATTTATGGGGGCTCAGCCTTGCACATTCTGTATTCCATTTACCCCTGGAATTTGCCTCTGTTGGTGGTGGTGCTGCTGCTGTCTTCAAGTTTGGATTTCCTTGTGGATCTGGAAGCGACTGGTTGATGGAAGTTAGTTTTATAGTGACTACCAATTTGACTTTTATAATGGGTTTTTTTAAAAATTATTTATTTATTTTGGCGGGTGGGAGGGAGGGAGGGGGTGAGTGGGCCACTTCCATTGGTCTTTCATTTGTCTAGTTTCATCCATCTTTGTTCTTTGACTCCTGTGGGCCTCCCATCGCGGTGGCATCTGTTGTTGCAGAGCACCGGCTCGGTAATTGGACACATGGGTCCAGCCGCTCCGCGGCACGTGGGATCTTCCCAGGCCAGGGGTCGAACCGGCGCCCCTTGCACTGCAAGGCGGTGTCCTTACCCACTGGACCACCAGGGGAAGCCCTAACTTTTATAATGGTTGAGTGACTTTTATTGTGGAGTCTCTAGGACCTTCCAGCCTACTTCTCTCCACTGCCTGCACAGCTCTCCTTCACTGCATCCCCTGTTGACCTGGCTCCCCAGAATCGACACATGCAAATTCTCCCTGGTGGCCACAGGCTTCCAGGACCTGGCTTCCCCTGCCTTTCCTGCTCTGTCTGTCCCTCAGCATTCCTAGCAGAGCAGAGCACCTACGATCTGGGTGAGGACAGGGCTTGCACTGCTGGAAGTTCTGTGAAAACAGTCAAACAAAAAAATTTAGTGATGGTCCATTCTGAGACTTCTAATAGTCCACTCATTTTGGGTAGAGGGGTGGGTGGGAAACTGGCTGGCGTGGCTTCCTTGCACCCCAGGACACTGAGAATTCTGTGTAAATGCAAGAACTGTAAAGATATGTCTATCTGGGGGAGATAGTAACACTACAAAATCAGAATCTAAAAGTAGAAAACTGTCATAAAAAGAATGGGCATGAGTTCTTCCTCCGTGGTCAGGACTTCTGGGTGTTTCCTCAAGGGCAGATAGAACCAGATGACAGCTGGGACAACAGGCGCTTTGGTTCCTGCCTGTCTTTCCACTGGCCTTCCGGAGCATTCTCGCATGCTGCTCCCTCCATCCTAGCAGGCCGGCTCCCCTCCAGCCTCTCTCTGGGCTCCGGTTCCCCTGATCTGGGGCAGAGCATGCAGGCTGCTCCCGCGGCCCCTTCTCTTTCTACCTCCCCAGGCAGTGGCCTGGAAGTCCCGCCTGTGGTTTCCTTGGCTGGACAGCGGCTGTCCCTGGTGCTGCTGTGGTCCAGGGCTGCGCCTGCAGCAGTTCAGCAGGTACGGCCTGAAATGGCCTCAAGTGGTGGTCTGATCTAGGAGGTGACTGACCGTCGCTCCCCTCCGCTCTCCTTGAAAGGGCGAGAGGACCGTCAGACCTCAGGACCGAAACACTGGCTGGGAGGGAGGAGAGGAAGGAGGGCTGGAAAGAGCAGTGGTGCCGTGGCCCAGAAGCCAAAGAGACCAGGGCTTTCAGAAGAGGCGGGCTCACATTCGCAGACGCTGGGTGGAGCCCACTGAAGAGAGGGTTGCAAGCACGTGCATTAGCCATGCTAGCGTTTTGTTTTTTTTTTTTTCTCCTTCACAAAACCCTTCTTTAATTAAAACAATGATTACAAATAATTCATGTGGCTTCTGGGACCTCTCTGCTGTTTCCCCCAGCTAAGAATCGATAGATGTAGCACTCGGTTTTGCCTCTCTAACAAGCGCCTCCAATCCTGTAGTAGAGTGGGCAGGCGTGTAATCTGCAGATGCTGCCTCTAAAGCCACACTGGAGCTGGTTAGACCTCTCGTGAGACCCTTCAGATAGCTTGCCCCTGGTTATAAATCTAAAACGGATTTATAAAGTGGAAACAGTGACAGACTTTATATTCTTGGGCTCCAAAATCACTGTGGGTGGTGACTGCAGCCATGAAATTCAAAGATGCTTGTCCCTTGGAAGAAAAGCTATGACAAACCCAATGTCTGGACCCACTGAGGTGTATATCAAAAAAGAATCTAAAAGTAGAAAACTGTCATAAAAAGAATGGGCATGAGTTCTTCCTCCGTGGTCAGGACTTCTGGGTGTTTCCTCAAGGGCAGATAGAACCAGATGACAGCTGGGACAACAGGCGCTTTGGTTCCTGCCTGTCTTTCCACTGGCCTTCCGGAGCATTCTCGCATGCTGCTCCCTCCATCCTAGCAGGCCGGCTCCCCTCCAGCCTCTCTCTGGGCTCCGGTTCCCCTGATCTGGGGCAGAGCATGCAGGCTGCTCCCGCGGCCCCTTCTCTTTCTACCTCCCCAGGCAGTGGCCTGGAAGTCCCGCCTGTGGTTTCCTTGGCTGGACAGCGGCTGTCCCTGGTGCTGCTGTGGTCCAGGGCTGCGCCTGCAGCAGTTCAGCAGGTACGGCCTGAAATGGCCTCAAGTGGTGGTCTGATCTAGGAGGTGACTGACCGTCGCTCCCCTCCGCTCTCCTTGAAAGGGCGAGAGGACCGTCAGACCTCAGGACCGAAACACTGGCTGGGAGGGAGGAGAGGAAGGAGGGCTGGAAAGAGCAGTGGTGCCGTGGCCCAGAAGCCAAAGAGACCAGGGCTTTCAGAAGAGGCGGGCTCACATTCGCAGACGCTGGGTGGAGCCCACTGAAGAGAGGGTTGCAAGCACGTGCATTAGCCATGCTAGCGTTTTGTTTTTTTCTCCTTCACAAAACCCTTCTTTAATTAAAACAATGATTACAAATAATTCATGTGGCTTCTGGGACCTCTCTGCTGTTTCCCCCAGCTAAGAATCGATAGATGTAGCACTCGGTTTTGCCTCTCTAACAAGCGCCTCCAATCCTGTAGTAGAGTGGGCAGGCGTGTAATCTGCAGATGCTGCCTCTAAAGCCACACTGGAGCTGGTTAGACCTCTCGTGAGACCCTTCAGATAGCTTGCCCCTGGTTATAAATCTAAAACGGATTTATAAAGTGGAAACAGTGACAGACTTTATATTCTTGGGCTCCAAAATCACTGTGGGTGGTGACTGCAGCCATGAAATTCAAAGATGCTTGTCCCTTGGAAGAAAAGCTATGACAAACCCAATGTCTGGACCCACTGAGGTTCAGGTTCTTCATGTCTCTTTGCAGAGAAGAATTCAGCAGGAGACAAAGTGATAGGTAAAAAATGCATTTATTCAGATTCAGAGAAAGCACACTCCACAGACAGAGTGTGGGCCGTGGCAGAGCAAATCCAGTGGCCTATGCTAGCTTTTGAGAACGGTGCCGCTGTGAACGTGGGGATGCCCGTGTCAGCTGGAGGCCTGCTTCCAGTGTCTTCTGTCTGTGTCTTCTGTCTGGCCTGCCTGCCCAGGAGTGAAGTCGCTGAGCCTAGGGTGGCGCTGTGTCTGACTTCTGAGAAACCACCATACCGTCTTCCCCAGAGCTCACATGGTTCACACAGTGGTCAGTGTCCCCCGTAGGGCGCAGCGTCCTGGTCTCCCGAGACCTGTCATTTCTCCTTCTCCTCATGGCTCTTTTTGACAAGTCACTGAGATTTGGGTTTGTTTGCTTGCTTTTTATTTTGTGTGTTGGAGTGGAGCCAGTTAACAATGTCATGGTAGTTTCAAGTGACTCAGCCGTACAGATCCATGTGGCCACTCTCCCCAAGCCCCTGCCATCGTCTTCACAGCGGGCAGAGTTCCCTGCGCTGAACAGCAGGCCCTTGATGGTGATCCGTTTAAACTGTAACAGGAGTCACTGAGGTTTGGATTTACGTTTCTTTCCCTGGACTCGTATCACCAGACACTGGGGACATGAGGAGAGGACAGGCCGACCGAGGAGGGCAGAGATTGTTCCAGAAAGACAGGAAATGGGATGTGGGCAGGAGCAGGGCAGGGCAGTTCGGAGTTTCCCAGAGGAGGCAGGCGACAGGTGCCCGTGACAGCCAGGACCTTAGCAGCTGGGATTGGGGCTCCACGAGGAGGGGTGGGGATCCCAGTGTGGGAGTCGAGCGCTCAGGTGTGGAAAGGCTGCTCCCATCCCCAGAGGCTGACATTGACCAAGGGGAGGGGAGTTCCTGTCGGAGGATGGGAGGAGGGGGAGGAAAAGGAAGCAGGAGGCAGAGGCTCGAGTTGTCTCAGAACCTGGAGAGAAGGGAGATGAGGAGGGAGTGGGGCATGATTAGGAGTGTTGGGATGGAGGTAAACCCGGAGACAGGAGCTGGACAAACCCAGGAGAGGGCAGGATGCATCAGCCCTCACCCAGTTCGCTTCCAAGAATGTCTCCTGGTCGGGCAGGGCAGCTGCCGGAGAGGCTCAGCTTGCGCATGCAGCCCAGGCTGGCCACTCTGTCTCCTGGGAGCCTCCGGGTCCTTGGGAACGTCTGTCCCTGGCCCCGTGGGGGTTCGGTCTCTCTAGGGGGCCGTTCTTGGTCCTCCATCCTTGGGTCTCCATCCTTGTGGTCCTCGTTGGGACCTGCACTGGCTGTGCCCAGCATCTGCCAGAATCGCCACCAGAATCAGCAAGACCACGCCAGCCACGCCCAAACAGACAAAGTTCTCCTGCATGTGATGGTGGGAGACCAAGTCTGGAAGCGGAAGATGGGGTGGGGGGAGGGTGGTCACTGACAGGTGGACAAGGCCCCACCCAGCCCAGGAAGAGGGCACTGAGACGGAGGCACAAACCCCCGTGGCCCGAGGACCTGTCCCTGGCCAGCACTTCCCCGGGCCCTGTCCCGGGAGACTCACCTGTCTGGGACCCGGAGCTTGTGGGCGGAGAGCTGTTTCCACTGGAGCCTCCTAGGAGTCAGAGAGAACTGAGGAAGGTCTGGGGCAGCCTCCCCAGTTCTCAGGCTGACCTCAGCATCCTGAGCCCTCCCGAGATTCTCCCCCACACCTGAGATCCCTGGGTTCATGTCCCCCATCTCCCTTCCCCCCACCACGCAAGGGCCGACAACCAGAGGCCCTGAGGGGGCGCAAAGCTGGAGAATTGCGACCTGCCTTTGATGAAGCTTGGGGATTTAGTGTGGGGTCTCCCTCTGCCACCAGGAATATGCAGGGCCTTCACTGAAAGGGGGTCTCACTGCTGGTGGGTGTCCACCCCGCCCACTGGGAGAGCAGGATTCCTGCTGCCTCAGTGCCGGGGCGTGCACCGGGATGTCTGGCTTCACCACTGCTCCCCACGTGCCCCCGGCCCCTCAGAGGCTGCAGGCCGCACAGCCCATGACCCATCCTGGGCGCCTGCTACATGTGTTACATGGTGGTGGTCTGTATAGAGCTTAATGTGTGACATACTTCAGAGCCAAGTGACACATGAATGCACATATGTCTATACCGATGTGGCTGCAAACACGAGCCCAGAGAGCAAGGATGTCTGTGCTTGGCACTTAGATGCTAAGTCATGTCCAACTCTTTGTGACCCCATGGACTGTAGTCTGCTGGCCTCCTCTGTCCACAGGCTTCTCCAGGCCACAGCACTGGAGTAGACATTTCCTTCTCCAGGGGGTCTTCCACACTCAGGGATCAAACCTGCGTCTTCTGCATTGGCAGGCAGGTTCTTTAGCACTCAGCCAGCAGTGGGATCCCAAGGAGATCAAGCCAGTCAGTCCTAAAGGAATCAACTCTGAATGTTCATTGGAAGGACTGATGCTGAAGCTGAAGCTCCAATACTTTAGCCACCTGATGCGAAGAGAGGTCTCATTGGAAAAGACCCTGATGCTGGGGAAGGTTGAGGGCAGGAGGAGAAGGGGCAGCAGAGGATGAGGTGGCTGGATGGCATCATGGAGTCAATGGACATGAGTTTGAGCAAGCTCCAGGAGGTGGTGAAGGACAGGGAAGCCTGATGTGCTAGTCCATATGGTCACAAAGAGTCAGACCGGACTGAGCGACTGAACCACAAATCTACGTGGATAAATATCTCCATAAGTCTACACACTCACATGCTTCCCCTTGATGCTGTTCCTCACCCTCTCAGTGTCTCTGGGTCTCCCCCAACAGGCCCTTTCCCTGAGGGTCCACACCTCCCTTCTGGTGTACAGAGCGGGGAGAACATAATGGGGCCCCAGTGTTCAGAGAATCAGAGTGCCTGTCCCCTAAACCCTAGCAAAGCCCCCGGGAGTAGATGCCCTGGGCTGAGGCCCGCAGCTCTGCAGCCAGGAGGAGTCAGCGAGGGGAGCTGTGGTGCAGGGGTCCTGCTAGCAGGCAAAGAGGCACTGAGCTCCAGCTCTGGATCTGGCCCACCCAACTGGCCCTCGCTCCACCTCTCAGGTTTAGACGATGCCCTCTAGAGGTCAAAGGAGAGGGCCAGGGAGACATGGGGACACGGATGGGCACCCTCTCTGCTTCCACTCCTCTGAGAAGCTGCTTACTCCCTCAGAACACCAGACCCGCCTTGCTGTGCTAGCACAGATGCGATGAAAATGAGGTGGGCGGGCCTTCTCACCTGGCCGCAGGGCCCACCTCACCCGAGAAGGACCACTGTGCACCCATACTTCCCCCAGGTCAGTGGGCGGGGGGTGGGCATCCCAAGAGGGCACCATGAGGCCTGGACAGTAGAGCTGTCCTGGACACACTCAGGCCCCCATCTTGTCTGTAGGATGTCTGATTCAAGAGAGGAAACACGGAGCTTTAAGGAAGAAATCTTCCCTCCTTCCCTCCTTCCCTCCTCTGTCCCTGAGGGAGGTCAGAACATACCCTGTGGACCCCACACTGCACCCCGCCCCCAATGCTGGGGCTCAGTGTCCAGGCCACCGTGGCGTCCAGGTGAGACCAGGCTCCAGGGACCTGAGGCAGGTGTGGAGGCAGAGGGACAAGTGGGCAGAGGGGAGATGGAGCCAGAGGGCTTGGAGGGTAGGAGGGGGCAGGGAGCCAGTGGACACAGGACACAGCAGGGACGGGTCCAGGGGCCTGGGCCAACCTGAGGGCAGAGCCGAGACGTCCTCTCCTGTCCGCTTCAGCTCCAGGGTCTCACTGGCCTCAGACCATTGAGACTCTTTTAGATAGCGGCAGAAATAACGCCTGACAGTGTCTTCAGGCAGATCAGTGATGTTGAATCTGGCCTCTGTATGGTGTGGACCAAGTTGGGACACAGAATACACATCCTTGTAGCCTTTTCCATCCTCTGCAGGCGAAAATTCCAGGCGAAAACTCTTAACCTCAGCAGGGCCCCGGCACACGATGGTCACAGGCCGCCCCCGGGGGACCACAGGGCCCGCCGCAGTCGAGATGCAGGCTCTAGGCAGCAGCCCTAGGAGAGATGAGAGCAGGCTCTCAGGGTCTGTCATGAGGAAATCACCACACAACGTGATCCACTCGTTTTGTGGCTGAGTTCAACTTCCTCTTTTTCTTTTTTGAAACTTGGAAAGCTGTACAGCCTTCACCACAGTCCAGCTTCAGACCACTCCCATCATCCTCCCTGGTAGACCCCCTGCTCCCCCATGCCCATCCCGTTAGCAGGTGAATTCCCATCATTGCCAAGTTATTTTCCTCACTTGACTTAAGGACCCTGACACTTGGTCACATCTGCTCAGGATGACATGGGAGGTGCACCCGGGGAAGAAACCACTGTGCACCCATACTTCCCCCAGGTCAGTGGGCGGGGGGTGGGCATCCCAAGAGGGCACCATGAGGCCTGGACAGTAGAGCTGTCCTGGACACACTCAGGCCCCCATCTTGTCTGTAGGATGTCTGATTCAAGAGAGGAAACACGGAGCTTTAAGGAAGAAATCTTCCCTCCTTCCCTCCTTCCCTCCTCTGTCCCTGAGGGAGGTCAGAACATACCCTGTGGACCCCACACTGCACCCCGCCCCCAATGCTGGGGCTCAGTGTCCAGGCCACCGTGGCGTCCAGGTGAGACCAGGCTCCAGGGACCTGAGGCAGGTGTGGAGGCAGAGGGACAAGTGGGCAGAGGGGAGATGGAGCCAGAGGGCTTGGAGGGTAGGAGGGGGCAGGGAGCCAGTGGACACAGGACACAGCAGGGACGGGTCCAGGGGCCTGGGCCAACCTGAGGGCAGAGCCGAGACGTCCTCTCCTGTCCGCTTCAGCTCCAGGGTCTCACTGGCCTCAGACCATTGAGACTCTTTTAGATAGCGGCAGAAATAACGCCTGACAGTGTCTTCAGGCAGATCAGTGATGTTGAATCTGGCCTCTGTATGGTGTGGACCAAGTTGGGACACAGAATACACATCCTTGTAGCCTTTTCCATCCTCTGCAGGCGAAAATTCCAGGCGAAAACTCTTAACCTCAGCAGGGCCCCGGCACACGATGGTCACAGGCCGCCCCCGGGGGACCACAGGGCCCGCCGCAGTCGAGATGCAGGCTCTAGGCAGCAGCCCTAGGAGAGATGAGAGCAGGCTCTCAGGGTCTGTCATGAGGAAATCACCACACAACGTGATCCACTCGTTTTGTGGCTGAGTTCAACTTCCTCTTTTTCTTTTTTGAAACTTGGAAAGCTGTACAGCCTTCACCACAGTCCAGCTTCAGACCACTCCCATCATCCTCCCTGGTAGACCCCCTGCTCCCCCATGCCCATCCCGTTAGCAGGTGAATTCCCATCATTGCCAAGTTATTTTCCTCACTTGACTTAAGGACCCTGACACTTGGTCACATCTGCTCAGGATGACATGGGAGGTGATGGAGCAGCAGAGAGCTGGGCCTGGTTGCTGGGGGAGGGGCATGTCCGTTGGGGGCCCAGGCCTGTCTTGCAGAGATCCCTGGCTCCCTCCCTCCCTCTCCCTCATTCACTCTTTGCCCCATATCAAAGTTCCCATCTATCCCTTTACTGATGCCTCCATGTCCCACTGGTTCCACAACATAGACACCCAGGGTGACTGACCGCCCTCTTGGGGCTGACAGCCGGTCAAAAAGGTCCCGGGTTGAGCGGGAAGATGGCATTTAGAAAGCGAAAGAAAACGAAGTGAGCCAGACAGAGTGGGGATAGACAGACCAAGTGAGAGGCACCGGTCTCAGTCTACCTGAAGATTAGCTGCCAGAGGACTGTCAGGAAAACCAGTGTTTTACTGAAAATAATGTATATATATATGTTTAAATTTTAAATGAATCCTTAAAGTGATCATTTAACACCCATCATGGGGTGCTGCACTGTGCACAGGAGGCTGGAGAAGGGGTAGCTGGCGATGGTTCCAGAGTCTGACCTTGGCGAGCTCTGTTCTCTGCCTGGGGGCTGCTGTGGAGGAGGCGCTGGGCTTGTGCGGGGGAAGCTGGCGGGCTCAGCGGGGTCCTGGTGACCTGAGCTGTCCCTGCAGGGCCCTCGGGGGTGGAGGTGGAGACCAGGGAGCGAGCTGGGTGGGGGTCACACTTGCGGGGCTGTTAGCAGTTCGAGGTATACGCCAGAGTCCCTGGGCCCCCAGCATCCGCTCCACTCTCCTCTAGATCTCCGGAGGGGAGAGGGGATTGGGGGGAGACTCACCCTGCTGTGTGGGGGTCGTCTGGGCCAGACAGAGCACTGCAAGAGAAGTTCTAGTGAGATAATGCCTGCCTTGCGGTTCCTCAGGGGCTGCAGGCACGGGGCCTTGAGCAGCCCTCGGGTGGGGTGCCTCCCCATAATTTCTCAACATCCCCCTCCTTACATCTGAGTACAAGCCCTCTCCTTCTCTGAAATAATCTCAAGACAGCCCACTCCTCCAAGCAAGTCCTTGCCCCCCGTCAGCCCTTCTCGGCCTGAACTCAGCCCCATACCCAGGCCCTCGTCCAGGACTGAACCTTCCGTGTCAGACTTAGGTCAGGGCCAGAGCTGAGGACGCACAGTCCCGGGGCGGAGGGGGAACCACATTGTCCCCCCAAGGCCCAGCGTCTCCCAGGCTAGAGTCAGGACTGAGCTGAGACACGGAGCTCCTCTGCCCCTGGAATCCTGCCCCTTCACCCCTGGACTCACCCAGGCCCAGGAGGGTGGAGGATCCGGGCGACATGGCCCAGCCCCCGCCCCGGCGCCGTCCTGGAGTCTGTGGGGGCAGGAGGGAGCCTGCAGCTGACACAAGAGAAGAGGATGTGCCTCCCTGGGCCCTGACAGGAGGTTTCTACATCAGCAGCCTCATGCAAAGCGCAAAGCAGAAGAGCTCTCTCCCCTCCCGTCCACACTTCCCGCTGAGGAGGCAGAGGCCCAGCTTCCAGAAGATGCTTCTCCCTCTGTGCTCCCGGAAGGCTGAGCTCCTCTCAGAAGGCACCTCGGAGGTGGGAGCCCCATTTTTCCTCGACGTGGGGAGCAGAGAATGGGTGGTGCAGCAAGCTGACTTGACCGAGAGACGCCACTGCACACAAAAGCTGTCTGTTCTTTGGCAGAGAATTACGTCATTTTATGCCAACATGTCCTCACATTGAACATGGAAAACCCCGGGTCCTCCTCGGGGTGTTTAGTGTTACGACATACGTGCCTTTCCCAGGAAGTACCGAGTGCATTAAAACTACCTTGTCACGTAGGTTCTCTGCCCACTTTTCCCACAGCGCTGGGACCAGGGAAGGGGTGGCTGGCCCGTCAGCACAGGCCAAGTCCCATAGGGACTGAATGACCCAGAGACAGACCCTGGGAGCTGGCTCTGGGCTTGGGACCAAACGGGCTCCAGCTGGGTGCTGGAATAAGGAGCAGGGCCAGGGTGGGGAGGGCGTTTATGCCCACGGAGCCCCATGACGGAGTCCCTTTCCTCTGTCCCTGAGGCCAGGGAGCTTCTCCCAGGGGTGGCTGTGCCAGACATCAACAGTGGTCTACACGGCAGCCAGGCCCGGTTTCCTTATTATCAGAAGTCTGGTTCTATCTGAGTGGCCACATTTCAACCCTGAGACCAGGGGTTGAAGGCAGTGGAGGGGAAGAGGTTTGGGTTAAGAAAATCTAGCCATCTGTTGGTGATGAACACAGTTTCTTATTGCCCAAAATGTCTTCATTTCACTTGCAATTTTGAAAGATGTCTCCTTGTATTCTAGAGTTCCAGGTGGGCAAGTAGCTTTTTCAGTCATTAAATATGGCAGTCACTTCTGCTCAGACAAAGTTTATCTCCTCCTGTTGCTGTTTTGAAAATTTTGTGTCTTTTACCTCCTTTTAAAAGTTTGTCTTTGGATTGTTCAGCGGTCTTTCCCTGGTGTGTCCATGTGCGCATGCACACACACACACGTGTATGTGTGTGTGGTGTTGACTTTTATTGAGGTGTAATAGATTAAAAAAAAAAAAACTGCACATGTCAAATGCACAGCCTGGTGAATTTTCACAAAATCGGCAACTTTTCTCCAAACGTAGAGTTTGCTGACTCAGTGTCCTAGGTGAAAATTTGCTTGTTTTGCTTATCTCCGTGTGAATATTCTCTGCAGCCTCTTGTGTGTGTGTGTGTGTACCCATGTGCGGCTTCCTCTGTTCACCTGAGTGCTTTAAGATTTGTCGATAATGACAGCTTTGGGTGCTCACGCGTGTCTGATGGTGTGAATCAGCACCACGTGTGTATCCACCTAGAGTAAAGAGGCTCTAGCCTAGCTTCTAGTTGAGGGTCAGATGGATAGTGTTGCTTTGGGTGTCTTACCTCCTGTCTAGAGATGAGTGTACGTGTGTTTCTGTTGGAGTAAACCTGAGGGTGTAATTGCTGTGGGTTGTACTCTACATGTATTCCACTCTCGTACGTTCTTCTGGATATTGAAGAACGATGGTCCTAATCGACCCTCGGCGCATCGAGCCTCTGGTTACTCCACAGCCTCCCCCGGCCTCCCGTTTGCCAGCCTCTCGTTCTCACCACGCTGTGATGGGTGGAGGTGCCTCTGGGGTGCACTCTGCACTTCTCTGATAGCTAATGAACTTGCGAAATTTTTCACATGATTTTGGTCATTTGGACATTCATTGTATTTGGGGGAACTATTTGAATCATTTCCTTATTTAAGAACTGGGTTAACTAACTTCAGGGTTTTTTTTTACTAGAAAATGGGCAGCTTTCTCTTTTTCCTATGATGCTTGAGAGATTTTTTGTCAGATGTGTTTTTGTGAATATTCTTATTCTAATGGAGGTTCTCTTTCTTTCTCTCTCTCTCTCTTTTGGCCACTTGACGTGTGGGGATCTCAGTTCCCCAACAGGAGGTCCAACCCTTGCCCCCATGAAATATAGCTGGTGTGCAATGTTATGTGAGTTTCAGGTCTACCGCATAATGGCTTGACAGTCGTATGTTTGAAATGATGACCGCAGGAAGTCTGGTAACCATCCGTTCCCACACAGAAGTGCTTCCTCCACCCCACGCGCCTGTTCAGATGATTATCTCCTCTTACAGACCCCACACAACTGTGTGAGAGAGCTGGTCTGTCCTGGAGAGCCCTGACAATACGGTAACAGCAGGACAATAACAGAGACAGAGAGGAGCACAGAGAGGGAATGAAACAGAGGATCCAGCAGAGAATGGAACCGAAGGTGAAGACCGCTGAGTTAGGAGACAGATCTCTAGGAAATGGAAGATCAGTACTAACAATTGATTGGGGGCCAAGCACCCACCCTTGGAGCCAGGACAGAAACCTCCCAGCTGGTGAGGGGCAGCCTGCCCTGAGGTCGGGGCTCATGGTTCCATGCCCACCCCTGCCCCCGGTCACTCAGAGCTGGCCGACCCTGGGCAAGTTAACTAGAGTTTCAATCCCGTGTCTCTTCAAGAAGAGTGGAGAAGAGAGTAGGTCATTCTGTGAAAGACTTGTGCCAGAGTTAAATGTGCAAAGCTTTGCATGGAACTAAACTAGCCGTCGTAGGAGCTGGTTGAATCCAGGATGAATTAGTAAAATATGCTTAAGATGTATAAGAACATTTTAAATACCAGGCCTGTAACAGGCATGCAGGTTTCTTCTGTTTCTGTTAAAAATAAAAGACGCAAAAACGGATACCTAGACGCTGCCGCCCCTAGTGGGCTGTGGCGGTAGCGGTCCGTTTTGATCTGCGTGGAAACCTCAAGTCGGACCCCATAGGCAAGGCGGGACGACGCGCACAGCCCACTCCGGGGAGTCGGGGCCCTCTTGGCGGGTTCTGGGGTGGGGGGTGTGTCCCTGGTTAGCCTATATCTGACTCCGGGGTGACAAGAGCAGATGGATAGTGGCCCAGATTGTGGACCCCCATAAAGCCGGTAGTAGGGCTGTGGACCCTGAATTGGCGAGTTAGCATTTTGTGCACCCCAAGAAGAGGACTGCGGCTAAAAAATTGGGGGAGGGGCGCAATTAAGGGTCATGAGGCAAATACTACTGACCAAAGCATATTGTCAAGCTCATCTAGGAAGATATGTATGTCCAGCATCAGCCTTAACATCAAGTGTCCAGTTTGGGGGTGGTTTTATTTTTACCAGCAAAATGAGCTTATTTAGGAATGACGGAGGGATCGCAATTCAGGACCTTCACACTATGACAAAGCACAGTCCAGTCCAGAGAACAAAGCAGAAGAATGCTATGTATAGTGAAAAACCAGGAAGGTGGAAGGCACTACCTTGACTCAAAGCCCCTTGGAGAAAAGCAGGCGTTCAGGGCTTCCCAACTCCGTGTTAAATTAGATTTCCCTTTATTACCATAACGTTCATACCAATTCCCTCCTTCCTTCCTTTCATACATATGCATGTATGACACATGTGTATGTATCATACATACTTGTATGATACGACCATAGGAAACCAGCCCCACGACCCCGAGTGTCAGCCCTGTGTAACTGACCTCAGACTCCTGACATCCTGCAGGTTCATAGGCTGCAAGGTTTGGAGCCACTACATGAGTGGTCACGTGTCACAGTGGCACTGTGTGCTTGTTGGAATGCATGACCTCTACTCCCAAACCTGAAGGGCTTTAGCCAGGTGAGGGTGAAGGTCAGGCCAAGGACAGGGTCCTGCAGCTGATGGGCCCTCTTGTGTTTGGAGAATAACGGCGTCTGATGAGGATGAACTGGGGCAGGACGTGGGTGTGCATGTTCCTCTGAGTGGACCTAGAGCCTGAGGGCGCTCCCTGTGCAGTCGTGGCCTTGTCAGCCCCCTCGGCCGGTCCACACGTGTCCATGCATGTCAGTGTCTGCGTGATCATATGCGTTTGTGCAGTGTGTGCAATGTGTGTGTGTCTGTGTATGCATTCATAAACTTGGAGGGGTGGGTGGGAGCTGTACGCAGGCGGGACAGCTCTGCGCCTTCACCCAGACCCAAGTCCCTCAGAGGTCTTCCTCCCTCACTCGGGACCTGGGTCTGGACTCTCTCCCTATTCCACCGTCAGGCCACAACCCCAGGGAGGCGGGCTCCGCAGCCGCTGTCCGCAGTGCTCATTGGGATGCCACGCTTGAGTCTGGGTTCAGCACCATGGTCAGAGTCTATGATGGCAAGGCAGCTTCCTCCTTTTCCTCAAGCCTCCGCCGTCACCAGCGTGCATCCGCTGGACCCATGTGTGGTCCTCCTGCGTCGTCTCCATGTAGGAGTCAAACAAAACACATTCAGCGTGAGCAGGAGGGCAAGTTGACCAGACACCAGGAGGGCAGCTGTTGACAGTGATTCAGATTCCCTTCATGACCCAAGCATACTGAGTATGAATAAAGTTCAGAAGCTCCTGGTGCTGGCCTCGGGCTCAGCATCACTGTCGCTGAAGCCACCAGGGGTCATACGGTATTCATTTTCCTCCTCCCGTTCAGAGCTACCTTTTACCAGACCAGAATCAGGATACCAGATGTGAGGAATGACCAAAAGATAACAGGCCAAACTGGTTTCCAAACCTCAATCTGCCTCTCACTAGCTCTGTCCTCGGGACCCCATGGACTCTAGCCTGGCAGGCTCCTCTATCCATGAGATTCTCCAGGCAGGAATACTGGGGTGGGTTGCCATGCCTTTCTCCAGGGTCTTCTTGACCCAGGGATCAAACCCACATCTCCTGTGGCTCCTGCATTGCAGGCGGAATCTTTCCCACTGAACCACTAGGGAAGCCACTACTTTGTCATCTGTCAAGTGCTGGCATCTGCTTGGCTGGGTTTTGGTGAGAAACTAAACACTTTCCACGTGATGTGTGGAGTAAAGTACCTGGCATGTACTCAGCACCCGTTGAAGGAAGTGGCCTGTTGCAACTCTTACTGCGGTGACTGCCGTCACCCTGTGCCTAGATCCAGTCTGTAGACTGCTTGTGTCTGTTGATGATCCTGGTTTTCATGAACTATTCCCAGGGTGTCCGTGAGGGTCCTAGTCCTCTGACCCAGATGCAGACATTAAAGCTACAGAGTGAAGAGTGAGCTGCCTGGGGTATCGGGGCTCCAAGTCCAGGCTGTCTGACACCAAGGTATGGCCCCACTGGCCCACATTTAGCAGCGAGGCAGGGAGAACCTCAGGAATCCCCCCACCCACCCCCAGGTGGAAGACGATGGCACGGAGTACTTTGGCCAGGTGTTTGCACTTGTGATCGCTCAGCCCTTCCCTGTTTCCTCAGCTTTGCCAGTTGTGCCAGGATACTCCGTTTCCTCACAGAACCTGCAGTGGGCTCACAGTCAGGAGCCGGGACCCGCAGATGGGGATTTGGAGGTATTGTTGGTTATCCAAACCACGCGGAAGGGGAGCTCCGGCCTTGAGTGGGTGGAGCTCTGGGGCCGTGCTGAACATCCCACGGTCCACAGGACCCCCTCCTCACAAAGAGCCAGCACCAAATGCCAGTAACTCTTGGTCAGAAATGCTGTTTGTAAGAGCCCAGCCCAGCTGGGGATGGTGGACACGCCACACCAGTTTCACGAGGACTGGATTGGATGAGGCGAGCAGAACCTTACTGGTGAGGGGCATTTTTCCTTTCTCTCTTTACAAGGAGGGAGAATTCCCGGGGATCCAGGGGTTAGGACGCTGCGCTGCCCGGGAGTCTAGGTTCAGGCTCTGGTGGGGAAATGAAGATCTCACAAGCTGTGTGGTGCGGCTCCCCTTCCAAAAATCCTTTTTCTTTACAAGGTGGATGCATTTGGCATGGGTGGGTGTACCTTTTATGTAACTAAAAAGCACTTTTCCCCAAAAAGACCCAAAAATAGCAGTGCATCTATCCCAAGCAAAGAAAGGAAACTTATGAACTGGCGGGGAGCAAGGGTGAGGCGGTAAGGATGGGGTGAGGTGTGTGGGGGTGGGGGACAGGGGGCTGCCGGGGGGCACTGGGAACAGCTCAGCTGGAAGGTAGAGGGAGCTCCAGAGGCTGGCTGCCTCCCTAGGGCTGCCTCTGTGGGCAGCGATCCTGTCTGCCTCTCCTCTGCCTCCCTCCGCGTCTCTGTCTCTGTCTCTCCCTCCTCCCTCGCTCTCACTCCACCTGGTCTGTCTCTCCCTTATCTGGCTCCCTCCCCTCCCCCTCTGTGTCCAGATGAGGCTCTTTCAAAGCCCTTTTTGTTCTTGGAACTACTTCCTGATGGCAAAATCCGAACCCTGGGTCCCTCCTGCAGCCAGCATCCACTGCCCGCAGCCCTGAGCAGCTGGAGAATTCCCACAGCCCCACACGCGGGTCACCACACTGATGGCCGCTGACCCTCCCTGGCCTTTGGTGGGGGCCCTGCCATGCTGACTGAGTTTCCTCAGCTGTTCAGTGGACATAATAACAGCACTTGCCTCGTAGGTTGGCACAAGGAGTAAACGCGAGATCATGGGGACAGTGTGTGGAACTGAGCCTGCACACAGCAAGTGTGCAGTAGATGTCCTGCAGTTTGACCCTTGGGTGGGGAAGAGCCTCTGGAAGAGGCCATGGCAACCCACTCCAGTATTCCTGCCTGGAGAAGCCCATGGACAGAGCAGCCTGGCAGTCCATGAGGTCACAAAGACTCGGACACACCCAACCAACAGACACTTTCAGATCTGAACCAGCCTCTCCTCCCTTCCCAGCATGGCTGAACCAGCGCCTCATCTTGTGCACCTCTGCTGCCTCTGCCTCACTCAGGTCTCCTCTGTGGAGCTCCACCCCACTTCCCAGGCCAGGCTGCAGCTGCTGAGGGGCTGCACTCTCCCTAGGTGCTCTAGACCTGGGCTACCCAATACCTGGCCCAGGGGTGATTTCCCTGTAAGATCCACTGAAATGAAATGCCGTTAACATCCTAGTTCCTGCCCCTCTAGCTATGTGTCAGGTGCCAACTGCCACGTGTGACGACCGTACTGGACACGCCCATCACTCCAGGACACGCCCATTATGCTTTCTTCCTCTGCTCCTGGGGTTCTGCCCATCATGATCCCACCTCTCCTGTACCTCTGTCTCTCCTTCTCCGTCAAGGTCAGCTTGCCTGAGTTCACATCCTGCTGCACAGCCTTATAGTGGCATTAGCTAGGTTTCCTAAAGAATAAAAGACAAACAAGGCAGAAAACCCTTTCTGTGCCTGAAGTTCTTGTAAAATGGGAATAGTAATACCAACTTCCTCTCGCCCTTCGAATTCTAGCAAAGATTAAGACTACATTAGAACGGAGCTCAGAACAGCTCCTAAAAGATTCCCAGCCCTCCATAAGCGTTCGCTGCTTTTCTTGTTGTGGTTATATGCTTTCTTCAAAATGCTGAAATAATAATAATAAAAAAAATGCTGAAATAAGCCCAAGCCCCTTTCTAACATCTGCGTGTAGTAATAGTGAGTGCCTCTCCAAAAGAAATTACCATGTGAGAAAAAAAGTGGTAGCCCAAAATCATTCAGTGAGGTTTCCTTTGTCTGTGTTTATTATTTATTTATTTGGCTGAGCCGGATCTTAGTTGCAGCACGTGGGATCTAGTTCCCGGGCCAGGGGTGGAACTCGGCCTCCTGCAGTGAGAGGGAGCAGAGTCTTAGTCTCTGGACCATCAGGGAGTCCCTTCTTTGTGTATTTAAAATGTGCTTTCTTGGAGAACCATGTTGATCAGCTCTTCTCAACCAGGAGCTTTATCCCTCTTCCAGGGGCCATTTGGAAACAATGGTTGTCTAAATCATGCGGGCGGTGAGCTACTGCCATCCAGTGGGCGGAGTCCTGCGGTCCTGCTGAACATCCCAAGGTGCCCAGGCAGCCCCCCCACCAAGAATGATCCAGCCCCAAATGCCAGTAGCTTCCAGTGCAGAACCACTGGTCATGTGTAAGAGCACAGTCCTGCTGAAAGGTATGTTTTTGTTTACTCATTGGAGTCAGTCGTGTCCGTGTCTTTGCGACCCCATGGACTGTAGCCCACCAGGCTCCTCTGTCCAAGGGATTCTCCAGGGGAGAATATGCCCTTCTCCGGGGGATTTTCCCTCACCCAGAGATGGAACCTGGGTCTCCTGCGTTGCAGGTGGGTTCTTTGCCACTAAGCCACCAGGGAAGCCCCTTGAAAGGTGTATACCTCAAACTAATTTCATGGGCTTGGATTGGACAAGATCATCAAAACCTTATTGGTTAGGGTCATTTTCCTTTTTCAAGGAGAATGTACATAAAGGTACTCTTTATGTAATTAAAAGTTACTTTTTCAAAAAAGGAACAAAATAGCAGCCAATGTAACCAAACCAAGCAAAGAAACAAACCTCCTTCTCCGACCCCTGCCTCTTCCTCCAGAGCCCTGTCTCCCTCTTCCTTCCAGCCGACCCCCAAGGGTTCTTCCCTCCTCCACCTCTTCTCTCCCTGCCTCCCGTCCCCCAGAGCTATCCACCCACACAGCTCCCAAGGACAGTTCTCGCTCAGGCCACCGTGGCCTCTGTCTTGTTATCAAATCCAGTGGATTTTTTTTTTTTTTTTCCAAAGCAGACTTGGTCTGCTTCTGAACCTGCAGAGAGGTGACCCGTGTGTCCTCCCACAGCTTCTCCCACCCTTCCCCCTGTTCCTCGGGCTGCTGCCGGGCTCTGGTTCTTATCTCTCAGGGTCACCCTTCCCAGCTGCTCCATCCGGGCCTCTGTTTTTCCCGCTTCCCTCCAGAACCAGCTACGTAATTTGCAGGGTGCACTGCACTGGGAAAGGTGGGATCACTTTTTCAAAAGGATTCCAAGACAGTCAGAGCAAACCAAGAGCAGGGCGCTTCTGAGCATGGAACCCCAGGGACTGTACAGGTCACCTGCCCATGAAACTGAGTCCATTTCCCTCTCCTCCTCCCAGGCTCTTCAGCTTGGTAGTTGTCCCAGCATCCCCCTGAATCTGCCAGCTGAACGTCGTTGGGGTCGACAGAAAGCATGCCTAGAGACGTCTAGGCACGAATCCCTGAAGCCTACAAGTACGTTGTACACGCATGCTGAGCTGCTTCAGTTGTGTCCAACTCTGTGACCCCACTTCCATTCAGACGCGGGTCTCCGTGCCTGACTTTGGGCTGTAGCCCGCCAGGCTCCCCTATCCACAGAATTCTCCAGGCAAGAATACCGGAGTGGGTCGCCGTGCCCTCCTCTAGGGGATCTTCCCAGCCCAGGGATCAGGCCCAGGACTCTGCCCCTTCAAGATCCAACCCTTTTCTTTCTGATTAATGCCCATCCCAGGACCAAGCACAAAGCAGAAGCTCCCAGGGGCCTCCACAATGATTTCTCCAAGCAAACCAACTCCCCCTCGCCCCACCCCACCCCCAGCCTTAGGGCTCTACCTGGAGGCCCAGCCTGCTCCCTCGGGCCCTCAGCCCTGTAAACACTCACTGTTCCAGCTTCCTAGGGTTGAGGTCCAGCCACAACTCCTCCTCATCTAAGACACTCCCTCCTCTCCAGCCCCACCCTCCCAGCCCACAGCTGAGCCCCCCCTCCTCCCGCCTCTCTTGGGTCTGGGCCTCCCTGGGTAGGGCCTTCCCACATTCTGACCCCTGTGAGGGGGGCTCTCCTCACATCCAACTCTGACTCTTCCTCAGGGAGGTGATGCCCAGGCCCCGACATTCACCCAGGGATTCTCCAAAGCAGGCAGGGCGCTGTTCTGTGCGGTCACTTCCATTCAGACGCGGGTCTCCGTGCCTGACTTTGGTTTTTTTCTCTCTCTCTCCTTTCTAGTCCCCACACTTGCTCCCCCAACAGCTGCAATCTGGAAGAAATTACTCTTCTCAACAGCCAGGCTTCCCCGGTTGCAGGAAATTCCAGGCTGGCAGGGGAGGGGCCGCGCTGGGGGCCGCCCAGTCCATCCACGCCCCCACCCTCTGCGGGTCCTCGCCGCACACCCCGTCCCGGCCTCTTCCCGTCCCACTCGCAGCCTGGAGGGGCCTCCGCGCTTCCGCCCCCGGCTTCCTCGTCCTTTAACTTCTAGAGGCAAACTTTTGGGGAATCAGGAAGGCCTGGGAAGGGCCGAGCCTTAACCCTCTCGGCCCCAGACGGCTTGAGCGGGACTGGGCGTTGACTCTGCGCCCCGCTGGTCTCCCATCATGGCCCCCGAGAGGGGCTGACGCTTCGGTTCCCGGTGCAGGTAAAGAAGGGTCTGGCGGAGTGCGTGGGGCTCAGACTCCCCGGCCGATGGAGGGCAGGCTGGGGGTCTGGGACCCGTGGCTCCTGAGGCCGAGGAGTGCCTGAGCCAGGAGCCGGGACTCCTGGAACCAAGAGAGAAGGAGGTGGCACCATGCCCCTCCAGGTTCCGCGGACGTTCCCTTCGCAGGTGAAATCCCGCCAGGAGGAAGGAGGAACAAGGAAGAAGGCCGGCCCGGGAGTAGGAGGCGGAGGCGGGTCCCAACCCAGGAGAGGGGGCTCCCAGCTGGAACCTGAGCCTGAGAGCGAGGTAAGGGCAGTGCTGGCCTGGGGTCCTCAGGCAAGTCTGGAGGGGAGCGGGACAGGCCGCTGCTGAAACCCGGGCCCCAAGCCAAGTGGCCTCAGGAAACGCGCCCTGGAGCCCAAGGGGGCTCGAGGGATCCAGACCCGGGTCGCCTCTCCCTCAGGGCCAGAGCTAGTCAGGCTGGATGTGGAGCGGGGTGTTATGTCCTCTCGGCGGGGCTGGGGCCCAGAGGGGATGGAGATGAGCCAGCTGGGTGCTCCCCAACCCCGCCCCTGCTGCTGGAGGAGGCTGGCTTCACAAAGTCTTATCCGTGGTCCTCCCCTCTGCCCGCTCTAAGACTGTCACTAACAACAGCCTCTCTGTGCAGAGTTTGGCCCTGCG
Organism: Tragulus kanchil; assembly: GCA_022376925.1. Taxonomy (NCBI): domain Eukaryota; kingdom Metazoa; phylum Chordata; class Mammalia; order Artiodactyla; family Tragulidae; genus Tragulus; species Tragulus kanchil. The sequence continues at coordinate 132,599,701 of JAIOJX010000031.1, forward strand.
ACTGCCTTTTTCCAAGCATGACCTCATTGCAACAAAGAAGATGAGGGCCTTGTTTCAGGGGACACCGAGGCTCGGAGAAGTGGAGGGAGTTCCCCCATTACCCCGAGGTCTCACAGCTAGCCAGGAGGCGCAGGGACTTTCAAACACAATTTCTAACTCATTGTTCTTACCTGGAATGGAAAAAAAGGAAAACGAACAGGGTCAAGGCTGTAGGAAGTCCCTGGTCTTGATAGGAAAGCATTTTTTCCCCACGGGTCTGCGCCTCCCTATCCTTTGGCGGCTGTGAACCTTGGACTCTGAAGGTCCTCTGCCTGGTTCCAAGTTCAGCCCCCAGTATTTGCGACTGTGTGACCCAGGGCCAGCTACTTCACCTCTCCGGGCCTCCAACCCCACCCACATCTGTAAAAATGACCCTATTAGCAACCATCTCCCCTCAGAGGATTGTTCCAAGGGTTAAATGGGGTCCTTCATTTGTGTGACGCACTTAGACCCCTGCCTGTCCAAGAATGAGTGCTTGAGAAAGAAAACGTCAGCATCCTGAGTATACTCCATGACAGCCCCTTTCAAACAGGCATCCCGATTTCCCATTTTTCAGAGGCATAAACTGAGGTTTGAGGTTGAGAAAGTTAGTGCCGGGTGTGTTTGGTGTCAAACCTAAGATTTTGTTCTCCTTCTTCTGGTAGGATATTAGTGCCTTGACCAGGGATTAAACCCAGGCCCTCTGCAGTGAAAGTGCAGAGTCCTAACCTCTGTTGTTAAATCGTATCTGACTCTTTGCATCCCCCTGGACTGCAGCACGCCAGGCTCGTCTGTCTTTCACCATCTCCTGGAGTTTGCTCTCAAACTCACATCCGGTGGGTTGGCGATGCCATCCAACCATCTTATCCTCTGTCACCCCCTCTCCTCTTGCCCTCAGTCTTTCCCAGCATCAGGGTCTTTTCCAATGAGCTAGCTCTTCACATCCGGTGGCCAAAGGATTGGAGCTGCAGCGTCAGTTCTTCCAATGAATATTCAGGGTTGATTTCCTTTAGGATGGACTGGTTTGATCTCCTTGCTGTCCAAGGGACTCTCAAGAGTATTCTCCAGCACCACAGTTTGAAAGCATCAATTCGTCAGCACGCAGCGTTACTTATCTCTCAGATCCATATGTGACTAGTGGAAAAAACCATAGCTTTAACTATATGGAACCACTGACTACCAGGCAATTCTCAGAAACCAAGATCTTAAGGTGCTGTTAAGTGCTGGGAAATGGCAGAGCTGTCACTTTGTAGGGTGGTAGGGGGATGGGATGCAGGGCAAGGTCGGGGGTGGACAGGGTGAAGAAGCAGTAGCTGAGAGCTGTCCAGGGAGGGGCCGATTCAAGGGGCAGCAGGCAGCGGAAGCTACAACTCTGGGCTCTGGAGTCCCATAGAGCTGGCTTTGTGACCTTGGGCAAGTTATGTACCCTCTCTGGGCATTTGTTTCCTTCTCTGGGACAGAGGATGATTCAAGGCGGGCCCACTGAGCATATAGCATTTTCTGGGTGCTGGCCACTGTGCTAGGTCTTTCCATGGGCAATATCACACCAATTCTTTTTCTTCTTTTTCTTTTGGCGGCACCGCTTGGCTTGCAGGGTCTTAGCTATCCCTGAACGAGGAGCGAAAGCTCAGAGTCCTTACCCCTGGGCCGCTAGGGGACTCTCATCACTATTGCCTGCAAAGAGGCCATGAATTATCCTCTGAGTTATCATTCCATTTTTGAGGTGAGGAAGTGAGGTCAGAAAGGTTAAGTAATTTGTCCTAAGTAATTTGTCCAGAGCAGCACACCCTAGTCTGGGTGGTTGGCTTTCTGATTTGTTTCTTTTTATCACCTATCATTCACTGCTCAGTGACATGGGACGCTGCTATCTCTGAGACAACTTTTTTTTTTTAAACTGTGGATTGAGATTTGCTAATAAACAGTGGTCAGTGTTAAAAAGGAATAATAGGGAATTCTTCGGTGGTCCAGTGGTTAGGACTCCAGGGGTGTGGGTTCGATGCCTGGTTGGGGAACTAAGATCTGGCACAGCATGGCCAAAGTAATAATAATATAGCTTAGAGTTGAAGGTATCCGAGTGCCTGGCATGTGATGGGTAGTGTCATTTCACAGAATGTATGTTTTCCTTGTAGAGGGGGTGGGGTGGGGAAGGAATGGTGATTGTGTTCCAGACTGCCATAAAATGGACTTAGTCACCCAAGTCAAGGTTAAGGACTTTTGAAAAAAAGTCTCTACCACTGGAGAGGTAGTCAGGCGAGACTGTTTTTTCCAGATAAATAAATGTAAAGTGTGTGTGTGTGTGTTTGAGTAGGGGAGGAGAGCCTTCAGAACACATCCACCTATAATTATTTTAAGTCCTTTTGCCTTTAATTTTTCTCCACATTATCATTGGTATTTCCCTGGGTGCTGGTTACTGTAAGGACAATGTTTTGCCTGCTTTGTAGGATTTTTATCAAATCTAAGTTTTGTTCCACAATTTTGTTTGGGGCCCCATGCCTTCTCCACTCCCAACGCAATCATGATAAATTGGCTGATGGTGTTACACATAGAGATTTTTTTTTCTTTATTTTAAAGTTTTTATAGTTTTGTTGCTTCACAGACATGCAGGTTCCCAGATCAGTCATACACATAGTTTTTGTTGAGTATGTCTATGCCCTGCAAGGAAGATAATGTTATTTTTACCCATTTTTTCCAGGTAGAAAACAAAATGATCACATCATTTATCTCAATTCATACAGTTGGCAAAGGGTGGGGCTTCAATTCAAACAGAAAGAATGTTTATTATAACAATGACTGTTAAAGCAAAAGGACGAGGTCATCAGCGTCCTTCCCAGAAGTTCCATAAAAACACCCAAGTCCCAGGATATGGGCAAAGGTTGGCAGGCATATCTTTACCATCAAGTCATGTGGCCATAGGGCACCTGGCTTACGTTCATGAGTTGCCAGGTTGGAATCGATGCCATGTTTTAACATACTGTAATTTGCATCTTTATTATTGTTACTCTTACTTTACAAGAAGTAAGATATTATGTTGTTTCTTCAAAACCAGATAATTCAAATTATAAAGTGCTGTGCCCAGGGGGCTTAGTGATAAAGAATTCACCTGCCAATGCAGGAGATGCAGCTTCGGTCCTTGAGTGGGGAAGACCCCCTGGAGGAGGAAATGGCAACCCACTCCAGTATTCTTGCCTGGAAAATTCCACACAGAGGAGGCAGGTGGGCTTCCGTCCATGGAGTCACAAAGAGTTGGACGAGATCGAGTGGACACACACACACACACACATGTGCAAGTATACAGATTTCTCAGGCCCACCCTAAGCCTCCCAAATTAGAATCCTCGTGCCAACCTACATTATGCCTTTTGTGTGTCCCAGGCAAGGCTTTCATGGAGATAATTATATATGTTATAATTATATTTTACTACCTCATTGGTGTAAAGACAAACATAATCCAGACGTTTTGAAATAAATCAAAACGCGGTGCCCCCCGGCTTGGAAGGGGCTTCTGTACCCCGTGTATTGAGGGGGTGAGGGCTCCCCTCGTCCCAGAGGGTCTCACCTGCGCTCCTCTGGGCTATGTGAGCTCTGTGGGCCCCGAAGGAGGCGCTGGAGAGAAAGACCTGAGCCCGTGCCCTCCCACTCCCCGCTGGAGCTGAGGGCCAGCGGCCTCAGCTAAGGACTCAAAAAGGCTCAAAAAAATAAGTTAAAACCGTTAAACCTGTGTGCGGGCCTCTAGGAGTGCAGCAGGCGCTGGGCCCTGAGTCTCTGCACGTTAAGGACAGAGTCAGCTCTGTCTTCACGGTGGAGTTTATGTCAAGTTTGGTAAGCAGTCCGAAGGCTTGGTGAAGCGTGTCGCTTGCTTTCTGGACCACGAAAAGCCCAAACGTTAGTTTTTAGTGCAACGAACATAGGGGCAGACCTAAATCTGAGTTTGCATCAAGCAGCTGTTACCGCGGGCCTCAGTTTCCCTAGCCGTAAAACGGGAGTAACCCCACCACTGTCACCTCGTGTGGGTGCAGAGCATACTTGGAACGGCGGGCTCCGCCAGGGCTGGGGACAAGGCAGGCCTTGGCAGCGCCCCCTGGGGGTCCGTGCTCACCCGTCCCTACCCCGCAGATGCCGGTGCTGAAGCAGCTGGGCCCCACACAGCCCAAGAAGCGGCCGGAGCGCGGCGCCTTGTCCATCTCCGCGCCGCTCGGCGACTTCCGGCACACGCTGCACGTGGGGCGCGGCGGCGACGCCTTCGGGGACACCTCGTTCCTGAGCCGCCACGGCGGCGGGCCTCCCCCCGAGCCCCGGGCGCCGCCCGCAGGGGCCCCGCGCTCCGCGCCGCCGCCCGCCGTGCCGCAGCCCGCGCCGCCCGCCCTCCGCGCGCCCGCGCCCGCCGACCCGCTGCTGTCCTTCCACCTGGATTTGGGTCCCTCCATGCTGGACGCGGTGCTGGGCGTCATGGACGCGGAACGCCCAGGCGCCGCTGCCGCCAAGCCCGACGTGGACCCCGGCTCCGGGGCGCAACACTCCAGGGCCCGCTGCCTAGCCAACGCGGACCTCGAGCTGGACGACGTCATCGGCCTGTAGGCACCCCCTTTCCCTAAGCCCTTACCGCCCAGCGCCCCACTTCTTTATACATAAACCGAACAAAGTCTGTGTCCCGGGTTTTGCCTGTTAACTTTGCACGTGGGAAGGGGTAGTGGAGTCCTGGCGCCCTTGAGATCCAGGTGTGTCACGTGGGGTTCTGGTACCAACGAGGTGGATGGAGGTCGAAGTTGGTAAGCCTGGTTTAATGGGATGCAGCCCCTTTAAGAGAGCCAGGGGCGTGGCGTTGCCCCTCCCACGGGCGGGATCACGACATGGTGGCGCCCACAGCCTTGTTATTTTAGCTAAGTTGGCTGCGCGTCGCCTCCTGCCAGAGTTGATTCCTGATTCCTCCCTCGAGCTAGCCGAGGCGGCCGCACAGGCAAAGTGTCCGGGAAGAGGCGTGGTTCCCGTAGAAAGGGACGCCCCCAAAGAAGTGTCATCCGGAGGGCGACAGTGGTGTCCCGAGTCCGGGCCACGAAGTTCATTCTGAGCCTGCAGGCGTCCGGTTATCCCGCGGAGAGAGAGGCAGCACACGTCATTAGGCAGGCCCCAGAGAGGGCGCAGCGCACTTTGAAGCGCAGGACTAGGGACGGAGCCAAGTTCTCGGAGGCGCACGAGCGGCGGGGATGCACTGGGAAATGGGAACAGCCTCGCTAGCGGCGGGCCCAGAAGGGGCGGGGCCGCAAGTATCAGGTATTTGAGCTGGAGGCGGGGCTTCGTATGTAAATTGTGAACTGAGGCGGAGCCACATAGAACTCTATTGGCCGCTGGACCTGTCCGGCTTCCCCGGAACACCTCGGCTGGCAGTCCCACGCGCGAGGTGCTTTCCAGGTCGGGGCGTGGCCTGAGCCTCGCCCTCAACGTCATAGCGGTTCGGGGCAGAGCTGACCTCGGGGCCGAAGAGCCTAGCCGTGCGCCCCTCCTATGGCGGCGGCCGGAGGGCAGGAGCGGCCCGTGGGGGCCCCCGACGGAGAACCAGAGACGCCGCCGCCAGCCTGCCGCTTCTTCCTGGAGGGCCGCTGCCGCTTCGGTGCCCGTTGCCGCCAACACCATCCCGGGGAGCCAGCACCGGCGCCGCCTAGAGCCGAGGCCGAGGCCAAAGCCAAGAAGCCGCCGCTGCGGACGGCAGAAGCCGTCATCCAGCGCATCCGCTGGGACCCGCGCCTCGACCCCGCCGACTTCTCCGTGGGCTACATCGATCGTTTCCTGGGCGTGCGCGAGGAGCCCTTCCTTTCCTTCTGCTGGGACGAGCCTCTGGCGGCGCTCGGGCCGGGCGTCCTGGCCGTGCCGCAGCACCGGGTGCGCTACTTCCGCTTCCGCGGCCGCCTGGTGTGGGACCGCACCTCGCGCACGGACCTCGTCTTTGGCTCGGGCCTGGCGGCGGGTCGTGGGCCCACCATCCTGGACGCGCTAGACGACGGAGACGCGCAGGAAGCGGGAGGCGCGAACGATGGTGGGGATGCGCACGACGGCGGAGACCGGGGAGAGGACCCGCACGGGACCAGGGATGCGTGTGACGAGGATACGGACGCGGTCGGAGATGCGCCCGGCGGTGGGGACACAGACGAGACAGGAGGATCACTGGACGGCGCAGCTGCGGACTGCCTTGGTACCGATGCGGGAGGGTGCGTACAGGCAGCCGGGATGGGACCCCGGGCAGCCTTGGCCTCGGATGGGAAAAGCCCAGGGTGCCTGGCGCTGGCAGGGACATTAACACGGATCCAGCAGCGGGCGTCGGGGGACCCTGGAGGCCGATCTTGCCCGCGGAAAGAGCCAGGAAAGGCGCTGAAGCCAGCCATCGCCTCTGCCAGGGCCGAGGAGCCCTCCGAAGGCCTCTATGATACGCAAATGGATTGGGGTCCGGGGGTCTGGCTCGCGGATGGAAGCGTGGCTGGGGCCATGGGCCCTCGCCAGCCCCGCCCCACGCACTTTGTGGCCCTCATGGTGACGGAGCCTGAGCTGCGGGCCAGGGTGAGCGAAGTCCAGGAAGAATTGGTACGAGACGCACCAGCTTACGCGGCGTTCACAGTGCCCACCGAGGCCCTGCACCTGACCCTGGCTTTGCTGAGGCTGGCGGGGCCCGGGGAGGCGGCGGCTGCCGTCAGTGTCCTCAGACACGTGCTTTCGGACCCAAGAATGCAGGTCCCTTGTAGACTGCAGTTTAGTCGCCTAGTGCTCTTGAACTCCCACGTGCTCTGTGCACCCCCGTCCCCATCCTTAGAGAGTGTGGCCCAGGAGCTGAGCCAGAGGCTGGAGGCCCAGGGGCTGAGAGTGCTGCAGCCACTTGGTGGGCTTCGCCCCCACCTCACGCTGGCCAAGGTGCCTCACGGTTCCCAAGCCTGCCTCCCCCAGGCCCTGCTGAGCCCAAGGCAGGCGCTGGGGAGCCAGCCCCTGGGAAAGCTCTGGCTGTGTCGCATGGGGAGGGCAGGGAGCACCTACCAGGCTGTGGCTGAGATCCTCCTGGACTCTCAACCCCAAGAGTAAGGGCCAGGACCCACCCAGGCAGGAGGAAGGACAACGTGTGCACAGGCTTCTCTCTCTCTCTCTCTTTAATTTTGGTTTCTCTCAAGCTTCCAAATGATGCTCAGTGCTCCAAGGAAAAGAATGAAGGAAGGAAAGGGGAGGGGAGAGGGAAGGGAGGGGGGCAGAGGAGGAACGTCTGGAAGAAAAGCAGGCCGACAGTCCAGCTGTTTGCAGACTCGCTGCACACCCTCCAGTTACATGGCAGAAGAGGGCGGGAAGACGGAAAAGAAAAGGGGAGGAAGAAAAATAACTGAAATAAACACACACAAAAAGGAAAGAGAAGGAAACATGACGTGAGCTGGTGATCCATGAGGTGGGAGGGGACCGTTTACCTGTGCTGAGCGAGGGGGAGTGGGAGGAGGGGAGGGGAGGGAGACCGGAAGAGACACTGGGGTGGGAGAGGGGACACGGAGACAACTTAATACAACTGCAGACGAGGCGGCTCGGCCGGCGGGTCCCGCGCTGGCCTCCGGAGTCCTCAGTGCAGGGTGGCAGCGTGGCTCTGCTGGCGGCGAGGTGCTGGCGCTTCTGGGGTTGGGGGCCGAGGGCAGGGCACAGTCTCTGCGGCTCCCCTGGCCCCAAACACTGAGACCCCGGAGGGCTGGGCAATAAGAGTCTCTGGTGAGGCAGACGTGGCAGCGGGCGGCGGGCTGGAGTGCTGGTGCCCCCGCCGCAGGCGGGCACGGGCGGAGCGGCCTGTCTTCTTCCCCTGGCCCCCAGGCGTAGGACGGGCCAGGGTGCCGTGTCGGTCCCGGAGTACAAGCTCGAGAGAGAGAGAGAAAAAACACTGAGACAGCATTAGCGGAGGTGCCGGGTGGCCAGGCCAGCCTAGAGACCATGCCCCCAGCCCTCCGCTGTCCCCCACCCTACCCGTCCCTCTGAAGACAAAAATAAAAACGTAGAAAAATCTCTGTACAGACTCCCTGATGGGAGAGCGGGGGCAGGGATGCCGGCTCTTCCTGGAGCCTCTCCCCGTGTTAATTTACAACCCAAGTCCATGGCTCAAAAACAAAATCTGCCCAGGCGTGCCAGGGGCTGCAGCCCGGGCCCCGCCTGTCGGCGCTGGTGCTCAGAAGGCCGGCAGCTGCGCCAGGCTGAGGCGGCAGTCGATGCTCGAGTTGTCCGGGCCCGTGTAGGCCAGGCCCAGGGGCTCCAAGAAGGCCCGGCAGGCGGCCTCGCCCTCGAAGGCCAACTCAGCCTGCAGGTAGGAGACGGGCAGCGCAGGGCGGAAGCTACGGAGACAAGAGGAGAGGATGATGAGGCGGCGGTGGAGGCCGGGCCACCGGCAGGGACAGCGCCCCCTCCAGGCAGCCAAGGCTTCCTCAGCACGTTCCCTGCCCGCCCCTCCCCACCCTCAGCCTCCCACCTGGGGGCTCGGGGGAGCCCGGGGTGGGGTGGGCCCGGCCCCGGCTGCACTCCCCCTCGCCCTCACTTACCTGTGGGGGTGGAAGGAGGGGTAGGAGGGAAGGGCCCAGCTGGCTCCTCTGCTGGCTGGGGGCCGTGCAGACCCTCATACGAGGGCCCATCAGGGCAGAGGGGCAGGGCCAGGCGGAGGGGCCATGCGTGGGAACAGGCAGGGGAGCAGGGCTGATGGCTCCCTGGGGACCTGGTCAGAGCGCTAAGGCCTGGCCTGCTGCCCCATGACCCCCAAGCGCCTCCTAGCAGCTCGGTTGCCCTACACTGCACACAAGTGCCGAGGAGCGTGGCTCCCTGGCAGAGCCATGCGCTGCTGTCACTGAGCGGCTATGGGCCAGCGCGGGAGAGCCTGCTGCCCCACCCCCATGTGGGAACTGGTCCAGACCCAGCTGGCCTGGGGAGGGACAGGTCTGTCAAAGAGGAGGACCCAGAGCGTGAGGCCCTGCACAGGCCCACCAAGAAAAGGGAACCAGCCTGCCTGCACACGGTCTCCGGAACAGCCGCGGAAAGCAGACAGCGGTGCCCAGGCTTCTTCAGGTGCACGGCCTCCTCGTCCCTCTGGGCTGGGTTCCAACCCAGCACCCACCTCCTGAGTCTACCCTTCGCCCTCTCCTTCACAGCCCCTGCCTTGACCTCACCCTTGAAGATGCTCAACCACCTGGATCCTAGAAGGAGCCTCCCAACCTTCAGGTTGGGGTCCATCCCACTCCAAACCCTCCCATGGCCCCAAAGCCCCTGGCACCTCTGAGCAAGGCTTCCCAGCCTCTGCGACGCTGACCTTGGGGCTGATGACCCTGCTGTGGACCGTGTCCCGGGCACTGCGCGACCCTGAGCCGCACCCCCAGCCTCCACCCCTAGAGGCCAGGAGGGCCCCTGGCTGTGACAAGGGAAGAGGTGTCCAGACACCACCAGGGGCACCTCCCTCCTGAGCTGTGAGCACACCCTCACAGGGTTGTCCCTCCTGACTGAGATGTGAGCACATGCTCATGGGGCGCAGAAGGCTCGCTCTTTTGGGAGCTGTTCAGCCTTGCCCTGATCACACCTGGCCCTAAACACATCAGGAAAGCAAGTGGGGTGGAGCCCGTGTCCCTGAGACCACAGCTGCTGAGGGCAGGGCTGGCTTTGCCGGCTGTCCCCAGAGTGGGGAGCTCAGCCGCAGGAGAGCAAGGATGGTGGAGAGGCCTGGGAAAAAGGGAGCCTAGAGCAAGGAGAAGATGGAGTGGGGTCCAGGGTGACGTCAGCAGAGAGAGGCAGAAGGCGGGGGAACCCTGAGCAGTGAGAGAGAGAGGAAGGAAAGAGGCCGGGCTGTGCGCAGGGCACAGGGACCAGACGGTGGGCTGAGTGCAGACACAGGAGAGGGGAGACCAGGGAGCAGAGCCTGCGGCCTGGTGGCCAGGGGGCTGCAGAGCGGGGACAGAGGAGGAGGATGGCAGAGCCGCAGAGCAGAGGGCCAGGGGCGAGCTCAGCTTGACATACGTTTTGATCATGGCCTTGAGGGCAGCCTTGCGCTCCCGGTCTGCAAACTTGTCCACGAGATAGCCAGACATGCTGGGCGCGTGAGCGTAGAGCCGGAAGAAGCGGTGGTAGTTGCCCAGAGCCCAGGCCGCCCTGAGTGCCAGGGCGTGGGCCACGCAAGGGTCCGCCTTCAGCTCCCGCGTCAGGTACGCCAGCTCCGTGGTGATGTCTGTGGCCAGGGACACACGTGAAGGGGGTTGGTCAGTGGGGTCGCGCCTCCAGGGCCCAGGCCACGAGTCCTACAGGGAGAGCCTCACCTCCCGAGTTCCTGGTGAAGATGTAGTAGAGGATGCGGTAGGCGGTGAACTCGCCCACGTTGCCCGGCAGGTTCTCAGCATAGAGCGACTTGAGCTGTGTCTGGCACTGGTTGAACTCTTCATGGTCACCCTGGAGGACAGGCACGAGGCAAGCAGTGTGAGGTCTGGGTGGAGGGGGGGCTGCAAGCCCGGGGGATCCCTCAGCCCCCACCTCCTCCAAAGCAAAGTGGGCATGCGCTGAAGACCAGGGGATCCCTCAGTCCCTCACCTTCTCCAAGGCGATGCGGGCATGGGTCTCATACACCTCCACTGTGAACTCAGTGCGCACACCTTGCACCTGACAGCGGGAGAACAGACGTCACCCTGGTCACCCTGGAGCAGGGTGGGACCGGGACCCGCCCCACTCCCGCCCCGCCTCACCGTCAGGTCCTGCCGGATGGACTTCATCTGCTCACAGGCAAAGGCGTAGTCCTGCTTCTCCTTCCAGTGGGACTTAACCATGCACAGCGACTTCTTGAGGACCTGGGGAGGTGGTCATGGCTCAGGGAGGCCTGGGCACGGAGAGCAGGGACTTGCCACTAGCTGCGGGGCCACACCTCCAGGGACTCCATGCCAGCACCACAGTCAGAGTGCACAGCCCGCCTCAGGCTCCCGCCCCCGCGTGCGGGCCCAGGGAGAGCTCCAAGCCCCGCTCCAGCGCAGGCTGCAGCAACATGGGGCTATGGCAACACGGGGGCGTGGACGTGCAGGTCTCCCACATGGGAGGACAGGCCACCTCCCCACAGGCTCTAAGTACAGCTCAGAGGTCAGTGCTGCCTCCTGGCAAGGCCACATGCCCTGGCCTTATCGCCCAGGCCCTAGCTGTGGGTTTGATCACCCCTAGGTGTGCCAGGCCCCGCCCACCAAACCACCTGGCCACAGCTTCATGGGGAGGGGCACTCACGGACACAGGGCGCACGGTGGACGGGTCGGGGGCGCAGGTGAGGCGCAGGTAGTGCTTGGTGATGTCCAGGCAGGTGCCCACGATCTGTAGCTCCTGCCAGTCGGGGTCGGCCCCAGCACCCTCCAGGTTGCCCACCTGCAGCACCAGGGGCTCCAGGCGCAGGCGGCGTGAGTGTCCATGCTGGAAGCGCGCCGCCCGCTTCTGCTTCTTCAGCTCCCGCTCGGGGTCCTCGCACTCCAGGGCCGCCATCTTCTTGCGGCTGCGCTTGGTGGGTGCCAGGTCGTGCCTGGGGGCGGAGGCTGTAAGGGGGGCTGTCGCCACCCTCCAGGCTCAGCCACCTGCCTCCCTGATGCTCCCCAGAGGCACTCCCCTCCTCCCCAGCCACCCCAAGCCTCACCTCTTCCCACGCTGGGCCCGTCCTCGGCCCCGGTCCATGTGGGCGCCCCGGCCTCCCCGGCCCTTGGGGGGCGGGTTCCTGCGGCCCACGGGATGACACTCATTCCCGGAGCAAGAGCTGTCGGAATCCGAGTGGGAGTCACTGCAGGGGGAGGAGCAGAAAGGTGAGGCCAGAAGCGACTCCCCAGCCTGGGCCGCGCTGCCCTCCCTGAAGCCGGCGCACCTGCGGCGGAAGTGGCGGGTCGGGGACCGGGAGGAGGAGCGGGAGCGCGAGTCGGTGCTGGAGGAGGAGCTGTGGTCCTTCATGAAGACGTTGCGGTTGCCAAACTTGGCGAAGCTGCTGCCCCGGGCTCGGCCAGCACCCCCGGCCCCTGGCGTCCCCCGCTGGGACTGGGCACCTCCGCCCCTGGTTGTGGAGCCTGCCCCCCTGGGAGGGTGGAGGCTGCCAGGAGCCTCCCATCGCTTCTTCTTAGGGCTCTCAGCCACCGGCTCCCGAGTCAGCCTGAGGACACAGCAGAGCAGACATCACAGCCTGGCGCCCCAGCCCCAGAGACCCTCCCTAGGCATTAGACCCAGCTCACTCGACAGAGGCCTGGGAGGCAGTCCTGGCTGCTGAGAAACGGGCCTCCCCAGCTCTCGGCCCCAGGACCCATCCTCCAGATCCAGGCTCTGGGCACAGAGGACGGCAGACCCCTGTGAGCACCCAGGGGCTCCCGTCCAACTCACCCGGGCAAGGGCTCCCGGCTCCAGTCGATGGTGTAGGCTGTTCCGTCCTGCAGCCGCGCCTGTAGGACCTCCTTGAGCAGCTTCTCCGTGCGGTCCTTGTCCTCCTCCGACTCACAGGCTGTGAAGCAGCGCTCCACGTACTCCTTCATGTCCTGGGGCCAGTCGTCCGGCTTCCCAGACAGGCTCCCCCTGGAAGGGCAGGCGTGCACACCGGTGAGGGAGCAGGGCCAAGACTCAGCCCCTCGTGATGCTCAGGGAGCCTGTGGGACGGAGGGAGGGCTGTCCCCTTGCTGAGGAGTGGACCTCGCCGGTGGGCCCACACAAGCGCTGAGCACAGGGCCCAGAAGCGGGGTGGGGCGGCTGCCAGTCACCTGTGGTTCTGGGCTTTCTCGGGGTTGGGTTGGGGTCCGAAGCTGCTGTGCTGCCCCTCCGCGGTGGAGCTGAAGCTCTGGCTTGTCACGGGAAAAGGCCGTTTCTGAATGTTGAACTTGAGTCCCCCAGTCCCAGGGGCAGCTGTGAGGGCAGGAGAAGCTGGGGTTAGGCCCACCGCCCCTAGCAACAGGAGACCTGAGCCCTGGCATTGTGTTCCACCCACAGCCTTGGGAAGGCTCAACGTCAAAACAGTGAGGTCAGAGAACCCAGGGGCCTCCCACCAGGCGGCTACACGGTTCCATCCCCGCGGTCCCAGAGCCCAGGGGCACTCACACTTGGGAGGGCCCAACATCACAGTGAGGTCAGAGCACCCAGGCCATTCCCACCAGGAGGCCTGGGAGGTCCCGTCCCCAAGGCCCCACGGGACAGCCCAGGGGCACTCACGCTTCATGCGGTTCCACAGCTGCTGGCCCTTCTTGGGCTTGGCGGGTTCGGTATAGGTGTGCTGCCCGTAGGCCTGGCCTGACGTGGGTCCCGCCTGGCTGTGCTGGGTGGCGGGGGCCGTCCCGGGCTGGGGGCCACTGCTCAGGGGATGAGCCCCAAGCGGGGGATTGGAGGGCTGGGGGGGCTGGGCCGTCGGCAGCTGCTGAGGGGGCGCCTGGTAGGACATGCCTTCATCCATGCCCGGGACAGGAGGCTGTAAGGAGGCGGGCGCTGAGGGCCAGCCCTCCCTCTGGGTCTCACCATCACAGCCCTCAGTCCCGGGCTCTGCGCCAGAACCTTCACACCCCTCAACACCCTGACCTCAGGGGACCCTAGGGCTGTAGACTCAGCCACCCTGCTGGCAGCGAGGCTTGGGCTCTGCCCTGGGCAGCTGTCCCACAGCTTGGCTCCCAGCCGCTGAGCATCTCAACGCTGCAGCCCACCTTCCCTGAGGACAGCCCCAAGGCCTCCTCGTGATGCTCAGGGAGCCTGTGGGACGGAGGGAGGGCTGTCCCCTTGCTGAGGAGTGGACCTCGCCGGTGGGCCCACACAAGCGCTGAGCACAGGGCCCAGAAGCGGGGTGGGGCGGCTGCCAGTCACCTGTGGTTCTGGGCTTTCTCGGGGTTGGGTTGGGGTCCGAAGCTGCTGTGCTGCCCCTCCGCGGTGGAGCTGAAGCTCTGGCTTGTCACGGGAAAAGGCCGTTTCTGAATGTTGAACTTGAGTCCCCCAGTCCCAGGGGCAGCTGTGAGGGCAGGAGAAGCTGGGGTTAGGCCCACCGCCCCTAGCAACAGGAGACCTGAGCCCTGGCATTGTGTTCCACCCACAGCCTTGGGAAGGCTCAACGTCAAAACAGTGAGGTCAGAGAACCCAGGGGCCTCCCACCAGGCGGCTACACGGTTCCATCCCCGCGGTCCCAGAGCCCAGGGGCACTCACACTTGGGAGGGCCCAACATCACAGTGAGGTCAGAGCACCCAGGCCATTCCCACCAGGAGGCCTGGGAGGTCCCGTCCCCAAGGCCCCACGGGACAGCCCAGGGGCACTCACGCTTCATGCGGTTCCACAGCTGCTGGCCCTTCTTGGGCTTGGCGGGTTCGGTATAGGTGTGCTGCCCGTAGGCCTGGCCTGACGTGGGTCCCGCCTGGCTGTGCTGGGTGGCGGGGGCCGTCCCGGGCTGGGGGCCACTGCTCAGGGGATGAGCCCCAAGCGGGGGATTGGAGGGCTGGGGGGGCTGGGCCGTCGGCAGCTGCTGAGGGGGCGCCTGGTAGGACATGCCTTCATCCATGCCCGGGACAGGAGGCTGTAAGGAGGCGGGCGCTGAGGGCCAGCCCTCCCTCTGGGTCTCACCATCACAGCCCTCAGTCCCGGGCTCTGCGCCAGAACCTTCACACCCCTCAACACCCTGACCTCAGGGGACCCTAGGGCTGTAGACTCAGCCACCCTGCTGGCAGCGAGGCTTGGGCTCTGCCCTGGGCAGCTGTCCCACAGCTTGGCTCCCAGCCGCTGAGCATCTCAACGCTGCAGCCCACCTTCCCTGAGGACAGCCCCAACGGCAGGGGAACTTAACACATTGCTGACCCTCTATTTCTCAAGCTGTGGGGGTAGATGTAAGTTCACTCACATGACTTACTTTGAAATTACATATTATTTTATAAATCTTTAAATTACATGTTTTCTTTTTATAAGTTGTTACATTAGAAATAAAGAATGTGATTACTGTTTTGATATTCCATGTACCAAGTTTTCAGGAAGGGATATAAGGTGAATAGTCTCTATGGAAAGACTATTCCACACGGACTCATTATAAATAATGCCTTTAAGTTAGAAATTAAGACTCGAGTGTGAAAGTGAAAGCAATAGTCGCTCAGTCACATCCAACTCTTATGTGGCCCCGTGGACCGCAGCCCACCAGACTCCTCCGTCTATGAGCTTCTCCAGGCAAGAACACTGGAGTGGGGTACCATTTAGTCCTCCAGAGGATCTTCCCAACCCAGGGATCGAACCCACGTCTCCTGCATTGCTGATGGATTCTCTACCATCTGAGCCACCAGGGAAGCTGCCTAAGAGAGTGTAGGCCGCATAAACATCTACACCTAGGACAGTACCCTGCCCCAGAGGTTACTGCCTGGGCACAGATCACGTGACTGTCGAGACATGTGTGTGCACACACTCACAGGCGTCCCCCCACCAGACAGCAGAGCTGAGGCGCAGAGAAAGCACACGACTTATAATCACATGGTAGTGGTGGTGACCAGGATTCGAACCCAGGACCATCCACTGCCCTGGCACAGACTCTACCCCGCCTCCCAGCTGAAGTGAACGTGTATGGAGACAGACGGGGACCATGCGCGTGCACGTACTTGGGGGAAAGACACAGGCACCCAACTCCCCCGCCCCCTGCCCCAAGTCACCCCAACACTTTAGCCCCTGGCCTCGCCCCAGCCAGGCTCTGCCCCCTCATGCTCAGTGCAGGGACTGTTTGGCAGGAGCAGCCCGCCTGACAGGGGTCCCCGGGGCTGGCCCAGCACACCCGGCCTGGAGAGGCTGCAGGGCTGGGAGAGGCTGCTACCTGGTTCAGAGGTCCCTGGTGCTGGGGTGCGGCCGAGCTGTAGGAGCCGGCCATCCCGTACTGGGAGGGGGAGCCGTAGCTCTGGTACATGCTCTGCTGGGACAAGGAAGGAAGGGTCAGCGCAGGGTCAGCGCAGGCCCACCCTTCCCCAGAGGCCTGGCCCTGCCTCCTTCCCCCTGCCCCTCCAGCACCCGGCGGACCCTCACCACTGGGTAGTAGTAGCTGCTGTAGGGGTAGGCGTAGCTGTACTGCTGGTACCACTGGAAGTACTGCTGCTGCTGCAGGGCCGAGGCCTCCGCCTGGGACACGTACTGTGGGGCGAGGCCAGGCCGTCAGGGCCAGAGCCCACACCCCTCCACGGAGAGCCACCCCACTGCCCTCGGCGCGGCCCTCTCCCTCCCCAGGCTGGACTTCCGGGACGAGGACCATGTGGCCATAGCCTCCTCCAGGAGGCAGACCCCACGTCCCCCTCGAGCGCTCCCTGCCCTGCTGCACTGAGAGGACACCCACGCGTGCTCCCCGCCCTGCTCAGGGTGCCCGGGCCCCATGAGGCTTTCCTCACTTGGGCGCTGGCCACTGGCCCATTGCTGCTGGCCTTGGCGGAGCTGCCGGCGGCTCCCGCTTTGCTGATGCTGGCGAGCGCCTGGCGAGCCTTCTCCCACTCGGGGTTCTCGTGCATGGGCGTCTCCATGCCGTTCTCTCTGCCCGCCCCGGCCACCATGCTGTATTGGGAGGACCTGCGGAGAGAGGCGCTGCTGCTGCACACGGAGGGCAGGATGGAGGCCGGCAGACCCCAGGCGGGGATCCCAGAGCCTCAACCATCTCACCCGTGATGTGCTGATGGCCAGTTTCTACTTCACAGCTCTCTGTAAATGTGACTACTTAGCTAAGGTACTTTACCAGATGCCTGCTACACACAGTTGTTAAAAGTCAAACAGAAAGAGACTTCCCTGATGGTCCAGTGGCTAAGCCTCCAAGCTCCCAATCCAGGGGACCGGGGTTCAATCCCTGGTAGGGGAACTAGATTCCATGTGCCGCAATTAAGAGTTCATATGCCGCAGCTAAAAAGTTCCTGTGTCCCACAGCTAAGACCCTGTACAGCCAAATAAATACAGACCATTTTAAAAAAGAAGAAAAAGAAAAAAATCAAACAGAAAGATGACCAGCATCCACAGAACTTAACCTAAGACCTGGCGCCTCACAGGCCTAAATGTTTTATGAATCCACAAATTCTGTCTGTTACTACCTCAGTCAGAAAGTTATCACTACACTGTTCTGTGGGGAAAAGAAATAAACCAAAAAAAAAGACTGAGTATGAAGTGCTGGAGGCTGCCCCTCAGTCACAGTTCACAGACTGAATGGCCACAATGTTATGACTCAAGGGCTGTGCTGTGAAAGATGAAAGCTCAAACGAGTGCTCACACCAGCCAAGCCCAGGACCTCAGCATCACGTCCCCCATGAGGCGTGCAGGCCCGTCCAGAGGAGACAGGCTCTTGCTTCCTCTCACTGCCCACCACCTGCCCCAACATCGTCCCTCCGGCCCCACTAACCAATCTGTGGTACGCTGATCACCCACGTTGGCCGCCATCCGCACCCTGGGGTGTAAGGGGTGGACCTCGGGAGCCAGACTGCCTTTTCACTGTCTGTAAGGAAAACAACAAATTAGGAGGCTCCAGGAGGAGCAAGAAACATGCCACAAACTAGGGAGGAGATAGGCTCAAGAGAAGCCAGACAGAAGGAAGTTTGAGAAGGAAGGAGCTTGTGGGGTAAACAACAGCCAGAAGAGGACAAACAAATAATAAACAAATGGGCTACAGCCCAAGGGAAACACCCCACCCCTCCTTAAAACAAGAAAGTCAAAAAGAATCTCCCAAAGAGAAAAAGAAGGATCTGAAACCCAAACGAAGAAAGGGAAAGGTTCAAGGGAAATCCTGAGACAGACTGGGGAAGGCTCAGAGGGCAGGCACGGGGTCAGGAGGGGAAAGGCGTGGACAGTGAAGCTTTAATAAACAGGGTCTAAAGGCTGGGAGAATCAGAAAGACTCCTGAGACAAAGCCTGTAGAGACGGATGCGTTTGCGGGAATCTTGACAAGGAGAGGCGAACACACTGGAAAGCAACGAAACCTGGGAGGAAATGGGCATTTCTGGAAGGTTAAGTCGCAAGAAGCCGAGGCTGCAAAGAGAGGAGCCCTGAAGTGAAGAAATGAGTTCTTAGGAGACTTATTTCAGGAAGGTCCTTTAGAGACCGAGAAAGTCCTGCTAGAGAGGGTCTTAAAACAGCACAGGTCTGGGAGAAGAGGCCACCCTCTTGAGAGGTTGGGGGTCTGGAGAGAAAGCTTCGCGGATGCTTGGAGAAATCCAGAGCATCTCTAGGGACGAAGGAGTGGAGTGGAGGCGCCCCCACGGCCCAAGACTAGGGGCGAGACTTGAGGGGATGCCGGGAAGAACCGGTGTGCTCAAAAACGGGTCCCGCTGGAGGTCCTGGAAGTCCTACAAGAAATGGGAGAGAGGACGGGAACAGGAGTCTGGAGCCCGATCTCACAGAAGAGACGGAACTGAGCTGAGCGGAAGGGTGGGGGGGTCTCCAGTGGGCGTTGTGGGGGAAGCCCCAAGACAGGAACACTCAGGATAAGGTCTGCCGGAGCTAAAACGATCACCCACGTTCGCCATCCGCACCCTGGGGTGTAAGGGGTGGACCTCGGGAGCCAGACTGCCTTTTCACTGTCTGTAAGGAAAACAACAAATTAGGAGGCTCCAGGAGGAGCAAGAAACATGCCACAAACTAGGGAGGAGATAGGCTCAAGAGAAGCCAGACAGAAGGAAGTTTGAGAAGGAAGGAGCTTGTGGGGTAAACAACAGCCAGAAGAGGACAAACAAATAATAAACAAATGGGCTACAGCCCAAGGGAAACACCCCACCCCTCCTTAAAACAAGAAAGTCAAAAAGAATCTCCCAAAGAGAAAAAGAAGGATCTGAAACCCAAACGAAGAAAGGGAAAGGTTCAAGGGAAATCCTGAGACAGACTGGGGAAGGCTCAGAGGGCAGGCACGGGGTCAGGAGGGGAAAGGCGTGGACAGTGAAGCTTTAATAAACAGGGTCTAAAGGCTGGGAGAATCAGAAAGACTCCTGAGACAAAGCCTGTAGAGACGGATGCGTTTGCGGGAATCTTGACAAGGAGAGGCGAACACACTGGAAAGCAACGAAACCTGGGAGGAAATGGGCATTTCTGGAAGGTTAAGTCGCAAGAAGCCGAGGCTGCAAAGAGAGGAGCCCTGAAGTGAAGAAATGAGTTCTTAGGAGACTTATTTCAGGAAGGTCCTTTAGAGACCGAGAAAGTCCTGCTAGAGAGGGTCTTAAAACAGCACAGGTCTGGGAGAAGAGGCCACCCTCTTGAGAGGTTGGGGGTCTGGAGAGAAAGCTTCGCGGATGCTTGGAGAAATCCAGAGCATCTCTAGGGACGAAGGAGTGGAGTGGAGGCGCCCCCACGGCCCAAGACTAGGGGCGAGACTTGAGGGGATGCCGGGAAGAACCGGTGTGCTCAAAAACGGGTCCCGCTGGAGGTCCTGGAAGTCCTACAAGAAATGGGAGAGAGGACGGGAACAGGAGTCTGGAGCCCGATCTCACAGAAGAGACGGAACTGAGCTGAGCGGAAGGGTGGGGGGGTCTCCAGTGGGCGTTGTGGGGGAAGCCCCAAGACAGGAACACTCAGGATAAGGTCTGCCGGAGCAGAGAGAGCGGTTCCTGGGCAGGTCTAAAGGGAGCACCTGGCCGTCCAGCCAGCTCGCGGAAGGCTAACGAGGGGGCGGGGAGGCGGAAGAGCACGGCCCCGGCTGCCCGCGCGTGCGCAACACATCTCCGGGGCGAAAAAAACAGAGGTAGGGCTGCCCGTCGCCCGGGGCAACGTCGTCCTCCCCGTGGAACCGCCGAATCAATGGGAATTGAAGAACCGGGTGCCTGGGACCCCGGAATTCCAAGCGCGGAGGCGAGGAGCGGGGCCCGACGGCGCAGGCGCGAAGGGGCGCAGCCGCGCGCCCACTCCTCGCGCGCAGGCGCGGTGGCCCGTGCCCCGCCACACCCTGTCGTCGCTCGCGCTCGGCGTCCGTTGCTGCGACGGCCGCCGAGGCCTCAGGGGCCGCGGGGCGCCTAAGGCCAAAAGGAAACGCTGTCTCTGCCCGCCCGCTCGCCACACTCACCTCGGCCGTACGACCCGGGGCTCGTCAGCGGCGGCTCCAGGAGACGGCAACACGGCTTCGGGACTGCTCGCGACCCGGCTGGCTCCTGTATTAAGTTTCGACGTCCGGACAGCGGCGTCTTGACGTCAGGCTGATACTTCGCCCCGCCTCCCTCGGCCGCGAGCAGCCAATAGACGCCGCGAGCTTGATTGAGCCCGCCCTCCCGCTTACGTAGCTACAGAGTGAACAATCTAATGCTACCCGGAAGGGGGCGCGCGGACGGTGGCCCGAGGGGGACACGCTTGGCGGAGTTGGCAGGCCCTGCGCCCTTCTGCGCATCCTTGCTTTGGCTCAGTGGGTAGCCATTACTATTTCTAGATACGCGGAGGGGTTCCAGGAGGGAAACGCCCCACGGCCCAAGACTAGGGGCGAGACTTGAGGGGATGCCGGGAAGAACCGGTGTGCTCAAAAACGGGTCCCGCTGGAGGTCCTGGAAGTCCTACAAGAAATGGGAGAGAGGACGGGAACAGGAGTCTGGAGCCCGATCTCACAGAAGAGACGGAACTGAGCTGAGCGGAAGGGTGGGGGGGTCTCCAGTGGGCGTTGTGGGGGAAGCCCCAAGACAGGAACACTCAGGATAAGGTCTGCCGGAGCAGAGAGAGCGGTTCCTGGGCAGGTCTAAAGGGAGCACCTGGCCGTCCAGCCAGCTCGCGGAAGGCTAACGAGGGGGCGGGGAGGCGGAAGAGCACGGCCCCGGCTGCCCGCGCGTGCGCAACACATCTCCGGGGCGAAAAAAACAGAGGTAGGGCTGCCCGTCGCCCGGGGCAACGTCGTCCTCCCCGTGGAACCGCCGAATCAATGGGAATTGAAGAACCGGGTGCCTGGGACCCCGGAATTCCAAGCGCGGAGGCGAGGAGCGGGGCCCGACGGCGCAGGCGCGAAGGGGCGCAGCCGCGCGCCCCACTCCTCGCGCGCAGGCGCGGTGGCCCGTG
Organism: Tragulus kanchil; assembly: GCA_022376925.1. Taxonomy (NCBI): domain Eukaryota; kingdom Metazoa; phylum Chordata; class Mammalia; order Artiodactyla; family Tragulidae; genus Tragulus; species Tragulus kanchil. The sequence continues at coordinate 132,620,656 of JAIOJX010000031.1, forward strand.
CCCCGCCACACCCTGTCGTCGCTCGCGCTCGGCGTCCGTTGCTGCGACGGCCGCCGAGGCCTCAGGGGCCGCGGGGCGCCTAAGGCCAAAAGGAAACGCTGTCTCTGCCCGCCCGCTCGCCACACTCACCTCGGCCGTACGACCCGGGGCTCGTCAGCGGCGGCTCCAGGAGACGGCAACACGGCTTCGGGACTGCTCGCGACCCGGCTGGCTCCTGTATTAAGTTTCGACGTCCGGACAGCGGCGTCTTGACGTCAGGCTGATACTTCGCCCCGCCTCCCTCGGCCGCGAGCAGCCAATAGACGCCGCGAGCTTGATTGAGCCCGCCCTCCCGCTTACGTAGCTACAGAGTGAACAATCTAATGCTACCCGGAAGGGGGCGCGCGGACGGTGGCCCGAGGGGGACACGCTTGGCGGAGTTGGCAGGCCCTGCGCCCTTCTGCGCATCCTTGCTTTGGCTCAGTGGGTAGCCATTACTATTTCTAGATATAAATTAGTGTGATGAGCATTCTAGGAGTACCCACCGTGCAGTGACGTGGAATGATGGACCCAAGAAGGCAAGAGAACAACCTCCAGCCGGAAAGGGGAGCTTCCCTAGTAAATAAAATTGGAACGGTGCTCCAGCAGAGGGAACGAAGTATGCAAACAGAGGTGGGAGGCGAGCGTAGGTTGGGGAGATGGCGGGGGAGGCTCTGGTGGCACAGAAGTGTGCGGCGTCCTGGCTTGAAAAGATAGGTCTGTGGAGGTGGGCAGGTGGCAGATCCTGAAAGGCCATGGATGTCCGGCTGAGGATTTGGGACCCTCCCGATTAAGAAGGACTTACCAAGTGGCGCTGGAGGTAAAGAATCTGCCTGCCAATGCAGAAGACAAAAGAGAGGAGAGTTCAGGCCCTAGGTGGGGAAGATCCCCTGGAGGAGGGCATGGCAATCCAGTCCAGTACTCTTGCCTGGGGAATCCGATGGGTATAGGAGCCTGGCGGGCTACAGTCCTTACTGTTAAAGAGTCGGACTCGAATGAAACGATACAATTAAAAAAGACCTGTCTGGAAATTTCTTGAAAGTAATCTTTTGAGTAATCCTGTTCCCACCCACGATTCTGAGTGATCGATTATCTACTTCAGTTCACGAACGGGTCACTATAGTTATAGTATGTGATAATTAAGAAGCAGCGATTTCTTTCTCATTTTCTGTTATAAAAAAAACTTTGAGCCTTCCCTGGTGGTCCAGTAGGTAAGGACACCGCCTTCAGTGCAAGGGGCGCTGGTTCGATCCCTGGACCAGGAAGATCACACGTACCGCGGAGAGGCTGGACCGATGTGTCCAAGTACCGAGCCGGAGCTCTGGAGTGCATGCGCCTAGAGCTGGTGCTCTGCGAGGAGAGAGGCCACTGCGATGGGCGGCCCACACAGGCCAAAGAACAAAGATGGATGAAAATAGGTAAATGAAAGGCCAACAGAAGTGGCCAAAAAAAACTTTGATAACTTCGTGTCAGTTTGTTAGTATTAGCACAGTTGATCTTTGTTTTTTAAATCCTCCCCCCCCCCTTTTTTTTAATCAAGCTTTTTGTTTTAGAGTAATTTTAGGCTTACAAAAAATTTTGCAAAGTAATTCGGAGTCCCGCCTACCCTACACCCAGTTTCCTTGCAATATTGTAGTATGTTTGTTAAAATGGACACACCAACATTGGCACAATATTATTCACTGCAAACTTGGCTGGAATTTCACCAACTTTGCCCAGTAATGTCTACTTATATTTCTTTACTTTTAAATTGGATTTTTTTTTTAATCTTGTCTGTCCAGTGTGTGGGTCATTAGTTCCTAGACCAGGGATGGAACCCGCACCCCTTGCTCTGAAAGGGTGTGGAGCTTTAACCACGGCACCACAAGGAAAGTACCCAACTCTTATAGTTAAGGTGGGTTTCTTTTAGATCTCATGTAGTCGGATCTTTCTTTTTACCCAGGTGTACATTTCTCCACCTTTTAAAAGAGGTGTTTATAACTGTATTTTACCGTGGTTACTAATAAGGTTACAATCACACTTATCTTTAGTGGCTTGCTATTTGGTTTCCATTTGTCTCATATTTCTTCATTCCCCCTTTCCTCTTTTTCTGCCTTCTTTTGGTTACAGCATTTTAAAAAACTAGACTTAATTTTTAGAGCACTTTTAGGTGGAACCTGCCTCGGTTTCCCTCCTCTGGCCTGTGGCTGGGAGCTCATAGACTGTGGTGATTTCAGGGGTCACACAGGCTGAGGCCATTTCAAGGCTCGCCCTGATGTTTTCCTCGTCTCAGGGATCACTCACCCTCCTCCCTCCTTGCCTGAAGTCAATTCTTGAGCACCCTCATTTCACATATTCTGATTGACATTTTGATTCTTTGAGGAAAGAAAGCAAATCCAGTTCCTGTTACTCCACCTAGTTTGGAAGTCCTCTTATGTATCATTTCAAAATGGAAATTGATTTACCTTTTGTGAAAATTAAACCAAAATGATCGTTTTGCTTGATTAGGACTGTAGCCCGCCAGGCTCCTCTGTCCATGGAATTCTCCAGGTAAGAATACTGGAGTGGGTTTCCATTTCCTTCTCCATAGGACTTTCCTCACGTAGGGATCAAAAACCCAGGTCTCCTGCATTGCAGGCCACCCCTTTACAATCTGAGCCACCAGGCTTCCCTGTTAAGCATGACTCCTGAAATTCACTGGGAGCATAGTCTTCTGCACAGACTTGCGCTAGAGGGCAGCATGTGAGAACAAAGTGGCTAGAAGGGCCTCCAGGTCAACCCTGGGGACCCAAAGCTCTTAGAGTCGGGGAGTGACCTCTGAGTGGTCCCCTCTAGAAATTGTGATCCACCTCTCTTTCCCAGCTTCAGGCCCACAGGTCAAAAGCTTCCCTGAACATTCCTTGCAGTGCACGAGATGGAAATAATTAGCAGGCATGGAGCAATCCATCCCCAGGGCCTCCCGTGGAAATTTGACTGCTGGCACTCTGGGCCAATAAGCCCTGACCTGAAACGCTGGGGGATGTTTTTCTCAGACTTTCAAGAGAGAACTTGTTTTATTTTCCACAGAGGACATGCCTTTCTGGACCCTGCTCACCGGAAGTAGCCCATCAGTGTTTCCACAGAGACATAAACAGACATTCACACCAGGCAGGCAACTTGTTCAGTCACTCCATCATGTCTGACTCTTTGTGACCCTGTGGACCCTCCTCTGTCCATGGGATTCTCCAGGCAAGAATACTGGAGTGGGTAGCCATTTCCTCCTCCAGGGGATCTTCCTAACCCAAGAAAGATCTTTACCGCTGAGCCCCAGGGAAGCCCAAAGTTTTAAAGTGCACTTCCTGATTATTAGGGGGTGAATGCCTTTTAGTCTGTCCACTGGTGTTGGGATTTTGGGATTTTCCTATTGTTGAATGTTCTCTATTGCTTATTTTTACGTTGGGTCATTTTTTTAGTTGTGAAAAATTTGCAGCTTATCTGAATCTATTAAGAAATAGTTATTTCATTGTGTGTGTGTGTTTAATAATTTTCCCCAGACTGTCAGTCTGCCTCTTGATTTTATGGTATTTTTCTCATTCCACCATCCGTCAAGTAAATTATCTTCTTGTTTCCGCCTGTTCCACCTTTAGGATATCTCACGGAAAGCCAGTCCCCTCCAACGGAGAGATACAAGAATCTCCTCCTCCCTCTTGAAATGCTTCTGTCCCCTTACTCATCTGCATTTAGATTTTTTTTTTTTAACCCATATTGTATGTAGACTGTTTTCTTCCAGATGGAGAACTAATCCTATCGGCATTCCTTTGGAAGCGGGCCTTTCCAGCCTGACTTGAAATCTGTCTTCTGTCATATGTACACACACACTGGGATCTATTTCTGGGCTTCTCTTTGGTTCCAGGGATGTGCGTTTCTCTTCCTGTGTCAGGATGTGTGTGCTGCTTTTAGATCAGGGGCGGAGCGGGGAGGGGGTTATTTTATTTTTTGTAAAGAACAATGCCTTTGGAACTGCTGCAGAGCTCAGATGGGAGCAGAAACACCTGGCAGGCAGGAAGCCAGGTACAAGCGGAGATGAAGAGACCTCTGGCCCCCAACTGTGAGGCCAGACAGGAAGAAATAAGGGCCCAGCTACTTGTAAAATAAAGTTTTCCCTTTTATTTCAAATCAGCCCATTCCCAAGTTGGTGCTGCAAGTGGAGATAGGGGCCCTAAGCCCTCTGGGGCGTGGCGGGAGAGGGCACTGACATCCCTCCAGGGATGAGGGGCAGTGGGGCTGGCTTTGTCCCCCCTCCCCGCCAGCCTGCCCCCTCCACTGACTCCCAGGGCTAAGGACACAGAGAGGGGGAAGGGTGGGGAGGCATCCTGTCTAAGGTGTCCGTGGCCAGGGCGTTGTTAGTGGTGGGAGCCCAGTGAGGCTGGGTTAGTGGGGTCTTCTCCGGCAGCCGGGGAAGGAACTGCAGAGAGAGGCAAAGAGGGACCAGATACAGGTGGGAGGGAGGGCGGCTCGGGCTTGGAGGGAGGCTTGGGTGGCGGAGGCTGGCTTTGGGAGATGGGTCGTCGGTCTAGCTGCTCACCCGAGTCGAGGATCAGGCTCCAGTCTGGTCTGGAGGAGGGGCTCAGATTGACGACTGCCACTGCACGAACCGCTTGGATTCCTGCCAGGGAGTCGTGGGGACAGAGGGCATCACGGGGGAATCGGGCTTTGCAGTGTGGGCCCTCAGACCCCGGGGTCCAGCTCCCTGCCCCTCCTCCCTCAGACCCTGGGTTGGGTACCTGAGGGTTGAAAGGGTCGTCATCGTCCGTGTCATCATAGTCGTCACTGGGGTGCAAGAGGGGGCGGCAGAGGAGCAGGATGGGGGATCGTCAGGAGGCTGCCCCCCTTCGGGACTCAGGGTGCGGCATTCCTTGGGAAGCGGGCCTTTCCAGCCTGACTTGAAATCTGTCTTCTGTCATATGTACACACACACTGGGATCTATTTCTGGGCTTCTCTTTGGTTCCAGGGATGTGCGTTTCTCTTCCTGTGTCAGGATGTGTGTGCTGCTTTTAGATCAGGGGCGGAGCGGGGAGGGGGTTATTTTATTTTTTGTAAAGAACAATGCCTTTGGAACTGCTGCAGAGCTCAGATGGGAGCAGAAACACCTGGCAGGCAGGAAGCCAGGTACAAGCGGAGATGAAGAGACCTCTGGCCCCCAACTGTGAGGCCAGACAGGAAGAAATAAGGGCCCAGCTACTTGTAAAATAAAGTTTTCCCTTTTATTTCAAATCAGCCCATTCCCAAGTTGGTGCTGCAAGTGGAGATAGGGGCCCTAAGCCCTCTGGGGCGTGGCGGGAGAGGGCACTGACATCCCTCCAGGGATGAGGGGCAGTGGGGCTGGCTTTGTCCCCCCTCCCCGCCAGCCTGCCCCCTCCACTGACTCCCAGGGCTAAGGACACAGAGAGGGGGAAGGGTGGGGAGGCATCCTGTCTAAGGTGTCCGTGGCCAGGGCGTTGTTAGTGGTGGGAGCCCAGTGAGGCTGGGTTAGTGGGGTCTTCTCCGGCAGCCGGGGAAGGAACTGCAGAGAGAGGCAAAGAGGGACCAGATACAGGTGGGAGGGAGGGCGGCTCGGGCTTGGAGGGAGGCTTGGGTGGCGGAGGCTGGCTTTGGGAGATGGGTCGTCGGTCTAGCTGCTCACCCGAGTCGAGGATCAGGCTCCAGTCTGGTCTGGAGGAGGGGCTCAGATTGACGACTGCCACTGCACGAACCGCTTGGATTCCTGCCAGGGAGTCGTGGGGACAGAGGGCATCACGGGGGAATCGGGCTTTGCAGTGTGGGCCCTCAGACCCCGGGGTCCAGCTCCCTGCCCCTCCTCCCTCAGACCCTGGGTTGGGTACCTGAGGGTTGAAAGGGTCGTCATCGTCCGTGTCATCATAGTCGTCACTGGGGTGCAAGAGGGGGCGGCAGAGGAGCAGGATGGGGGATCGTCAGGAGGCTGCCCCCCTTCGGGACTCAGGGGTGCACCTGTCCCCTCCCCAGGACCTCAGCCGCTCCCCTCCTGACCTGGGTGGGAAGAGGGCCCAGGCACGGGGCAGGCTGCAGAGGGCGGTGGCCAGGGCGCCCGCGGACAGCAGGGAGAAGAGCAGCAGGAAGAGCAGGCCCTCCAGGGCATCCTCACACAGGCCCCGAAGGGCGGTGCCATAATCCTGGGCCCAGGATGGAAGCTGTGAGCCAGCAAAGTTCACGTCCCACTGCCCACTGGCTGAGCAACGCTGAGAAAGCCACTCAGCCTCTCTGTGCCTCCCCTGCTTCCCCTCTGACTTGTGCTCAGCACAGGGCCTGGCACCAGGGAAGCGCGCAGCGCAGGGTAGGTGCTGTGCTCACTGCTGACATGACCCCAAGTCATGCCTTCCTCTCCGTCACTGGGAGCCTACCATCCCGTGCCCAGCCGCCGCCGCAGCTCTGCCGTGATTCAGTGCCAGGCTTCACACCTTGGACACTTCTGACACTGGAGCCAGATCACTGTGTGTTGTGGAGGGCGGGGGCTGTGCCCTGCAGGACCTTGAGCAGCAGCATCCCTGGCCACCACCCACAGCACCCCCCTCCCCGGTTGTGGCACCCAATCCCGTCTCCACACATGGCCAACTGTCCCCTGGGGCAAAATCCCTGGCTTAGAACACTGAGAATAAGGCTTAGAAAAGCAACTGGTGTACAAATATCCGCCTGCACGTCAGGCCTGCTCAGTCAACACTGGCTGACTCAGCTGTCATGCCTGGAAACCAGCGAAGTGCTGTTTCCTGAACACCCGAGTCGAGGATCAGGCTCCAGTCTGGTCTGGAGGAGGGCTCAGATTGACGACTGCCACTGCACGAACCGCTTGGATTCCTGCCAGGAGTCGTGGGGACAGAGGGCATCACGGGGGAATCGGGCTTTGCAGTGTGGGCCCTCAGACCCCGGGGTCCAGCTCCCTGCCCCTCCTCCCTCAGACCCTGGGTTGGGTACCTGAGGGTTGAAAGGGTCGTCATCGTCCGTGTCATCATAGTCGTCACTGGGGTGCAAGAGGGGGCGGCAGAGGAGCAGGATGGGGGATCGTCAGGAGGCTGCCCCCCTTCGGGACTCAGGGGTGCACCTGTCCCCTCCCCAGGACCTCAGCCGCTCCCCTCCTGACCTGGGTGGGAAGAGGGCCCAGGCACGGGGCAGGCTGCAGAGGGCGGTGGCCAGGGCGCCCGCGGACAGCAGGGAGAAGAGCAGCAGGAAGAGCAGGCCCTCCAGGGCATCCTCACACAGGCCCCGAAGGGCGGTGCCATAATCCTGGGCCCAGGATGGAAGCTGTGAGCCAGCAAAGTTCACGTCCCACTGCCCACTGGCTGAGCAACGCTGAGAAAGCCACTCAGCCTCTCTGTGCCTCCCCTGCTTCCCCTCTGACTTGTGCTCAGCACAGGGCCTGGCACCAGGGAAGCGCGCAGCGCAGGGTAGGTGCTGTGCTCACTGCTGACATGACCCCAAGTCATGCCTTCCTCTCCGTCACTGGGAGCCTACCATCCCGTGCCCAGCCGCCGCCGCAGCTCTGCCGTGATTCAGTGCCAGGCTTCACACCTTGGACACTTCTGACACTGGAGCCAGATCACTGTGTGTTGTGGAGGGCGGGGGCTGTGCCCTGCAGGACCTTGAGCAGCAGCATCCCTGGCCACCACCCACAGCACCCCCCTCCCCGGTTGTGGCACCCAATCCCGTCTCCACACATGGCCAACTGTCCCCTGGGGCAAAATCCCTGGCTTAGAACACTGAGAATAAGGCTTAGAAAAGCAACTGGTGTACAAATATCCGCCTGCACGTCAGGCCTGCTCAGTCAACACTGGCTGACTCAGCTGTCATGCCTGGAAACCAGCGAAGTGCTGTTTCCTGAAGGCCGGGCTGTTGGTCATTTGGCAGGAGCTGGCCTGAATGACGGAGGACCTGCTTGGTGCCAGGCACTGGTCCAAATACTGCAGTAACTTCGCCCCAGAAGATCACTTCAGACCACAAGGAGCTGATGGGAGAGGTGGTCTGAAAAGTGGTACTGGGGCCCGGGACAACAGAGATGGCACAGGCAGGAAAGAACCCTGCGGTGGGAGGTCTCTGACTGCTCCCTGAGAGAGGCTGCTGGTAGGGGAGGCGGGGTGTGTGTGTGTGCAAAGGGCCCAGCCCGAAACCAGCCAGGGCCAACCACACGGGCCCCTGCAGGTCAGGCAAGATGCCAGGACTTTAATCTGCACGCAGGGGGAATTGTTAGAGGCTTTACACGGAGGAAAATCAGATTGTGTTTAAAAGGCTTCCTGGGCTGCGGGCTGCTGTGGGGAGGACAAATGGGGCTGGCCAGCAGCGAGGAGGAGCGGAGGTGAGCCCACCAGGCCTTAAGAAGGGCCCGCGGGACTTGCTGGAGGGATGGCTGTGGAGGGGAAGGTAAGGAAGCAACAAGGATATTCCTAGGTTTCCGGGTCTTGGCAGAGACTCCCCTGGGAGACTAATTTGGGGAGGGGGCAGGGAGCACCTTGTGCAGGCCACGACAATGCAGCAGTGCCACCAGCTGGTGGAAGCTTCCTTCTGTCACATTCAGCGTCTCCTCCAAGGATAGCAGCGGCTTCTGCGGTGGGAGGGGCTTGTTAGCCTAGGAACTCTTCAGGCTCCGCCCACCCCAGGTCCCTCCCCCTCCGTTAGCCCACGCGCCGGGCCCCGCCCACAACCACCGACCCGCCCCTTTTAAGATTCCGCCCGCACCTCCAGGTCCTATCCCCTCCTTCCCCGGGGAGGCCCCTACAGAGGGAGCGCCCGGCCCGCCCCGCCGACCTGCGCAGAAGGGAACTGGGGGACAGCTTCTCGCTCCAGGCCCTGCAGCTGGGAGTGGACGTTGGCCAGAGCTCGTTGGGACAGAGTCAGCCTCTGCGAGAAGACAGAGGGAGGGAGGAGGGCCCAGCGGTTGACGCCCCCAGCCCACTGCCCTCAGGACTGGGGCCCCAGGTGCCTTCGTCCTCCCCCGGGGATCCCTAAGTCTAGGTCCCAGCCGTGCCCTCCTCCACCCGGTTCCCTTGCCCGCAACCCTAACCTGTTGAAAGGGGTTGGAGACGGCCTGGTTGCAGAGGAAATAATAGTTCAGGATGTCTGAAGCGGTAGGGGAAGAGGGGAAGAGGGGGACGCTGTGAGCCCGAGCCTCGGGGCCTCCCTGGGGAAAGGCAGGAGGGGCAAAGCCGCACTTTCCAGCGCTCCCAGCTCAGGACCCTGCTCTGGTCCCAGCGGCCTCCAATTCTGAGACGGGCAGCCCTCCTAGCTCCTAATCCCTTCTGCTCCAGCCATAGCCAGAAGCTTGCGGATCTACACCCCCCGGACCTCCTGTTTCTGTATCCCTCTGACTCGGCTCGCTCCAAGTGGCCAAAGCCTTCCATCCCTCAGGCCCAGCTTGCCCCTCTCCGCGACCCCTTTCTCAGCATCTTTATCCCTCCCTCTTTTCCAGCCCGCCAGGGCAGGTGCTGAGAGCTTCTGCTGGGCCGAACTGGGCAAGGCTGGTGGCGCGGGGCAGCCCACCCGCCCCGGGCAGAGAAGCCTGAAGATCAGGATCCAGGGTGTGCGCCCTGGAGATGCAGTTGCGATCACCTGAGCCGAGGCCCGTCTCCTGCTGGGTCAGGTTCAGGATGTAGGCGTCTGGACTGGAGCAGAAGTCACTGAGACCCTGAGAAGGACCAGAAGGGGGCTCAGACAGACTGTCCTGCTTCCACGGAATTCAGTGTTCCCAGCCCCCCATCCCTCAGACCCAGGCAGGGTCCAGGCCCCCAGCTCTCCTCCCTCAGACCCAGGGGTCCAGCGCCAGGCCCCCCAACACCGAGGACACTGTGATCCTGGTCCCCGAGTCTTTCCTTTTAGGATCTAAGGCACTACTTCCCCTCCTGCCCCAGGATCTGGGAGTTAGGGGCCTTCAGCCCCCTGGAGTCTTAGAGCCCGGGTGTCTGACCTCCCCAGCCCTTGCTCACCACAGCGGTGGCTGCCTCCAGGCCCATGGAGCCCCAGCTCAGGACCAGAACCAGGAGACTCATCACCGTCATCCTGTAGTGGGGAGGAGGGGCTGAATGGGGGTTCTGGGGTTCCTCATCTCCCAGCTCGCCTCTTCCCTCCCTGAGTCCCGGCACCGCCCCACCCCACCCCCACCCACCTCTGAAGCCAAGAGGATAACCATTAGGGGCAGAACAGTCGGGGAGGGAGAGGTGTGGGCCTCTGGTTGTGGACCTCAAACTGAACATCTGGCCCTGCTTGGGGTGCGTGGGGAGGGGGAGGGCAGTGAGAAGGCCCTGGGCAGGAGGATTCTGCCAGGTCTGTCCTGGCCTTGCTCCAGAAGGTTGGATGGTGGGAGGGCAACTGCCCCCCTCAGCCCCGTCTCCCTGCTCTGAATCCTGCAGGAGCTTGCTCCCAGCTTCACCCCTTCTGGTCAGCCTCCGGCCCAGCCCAGGAGTCGATACAGCTGAGGTCCACCCCCCTAGTTGTCCCTTTGCCAGGGGGTCAGCATTGGAAGGTGGTCAGCAAGCTAGAAGGGCACCTGTAGGAGGTCAAACTGAAGGCCCGGTCCCAAGGCCCAGACCACCCACCATGCTTTACCATATCTAGACTTAACGGGGGACCTGGATGGACTAGTGGCCCACTGCCTCCAGGGGGAGCGTGGGGATGGTGGTGGGCATCAACGTGCCCCTCCTCAGGGCCAGAGAGGACACAAGGGCTCTTCTGATTGGGAGAGGCTGGCCTGGGTAGAACCTCAAGCTTCCAGCACTGGCTGGCTGTGCAGCCCTGGACAAGTGGCCTAACCTCTCTGATCACCAGTCTCCCTTTCTGTAAAGTGGGGAGACAGAAAGGAGCTCCTCTTAAGGTCAACGCGAAGAGATTCAGAAGAGCATCAGGCATAGGGAATGAACCTTTCTGTAAGAGGGTGGTCCTCAATTCAGCACACCACATGATCGCCTTCTGCCCTGGGGCCTTCATCTGACAGAGGGGCCTCTGACAGCACCTCCTTTGCGGTGTTGTCATGGCAACTGAGGGGGACAGTGATCACGCCCATCTTCAGCACAAGCCTTATTACTCCTATGGCTTTTCTGGGTTTCTGGTACACTTCCTGCTATGGGGACAGTCTGTTTGCTGCACCCCCACCCCCACCTTCTGGGCAGCTCTGGGTCTCTATGTGCCTGCCCAGCCCAGGACCTTCTTGGAGGTCTGTGGGACAAGGAACAAAACCAGCATGAGCCTCAGAAGGATGGTAGCCCCCTCTCAAGAGCGCTGCAGGAGCTCAAACCCTGAAGTGCAACACCGCCAGGAAGCCCACCGGACTTACACGATCACCAGCCACTTGCTCTGCTTCGCCAGGCCTAGGAGGGTGAAGAGACAGACCAGCAGCTCCAGGAGCAGCAGGAGAACGTAGGCCAGCCACCTGGGGAGGGGGCGACAGGGGTGAGCCGGAAGCAGCAAATCCAGCCTTTTGGCGCGTCCAGGCTCCCAGACTGGGACTCGGCAGAAAGTGTGACAGCATGTTCGCCTGCCTCTGCCTGGACCTGTGATCTCCTGATGCCGAGTCTCCAGCCCACCGCCAAGCTCATCTGTGAAGTGGGTGCACTGGAGGCTGGCCACTATAGCTAGAGTACACAGCCTGAGGCGGAGCATCCATAATGGTACCCTGACTTCCCACTCAGGAGTCTCGTGACTTACACCCATGACCGGACCTCTGGGAGCCCCAGCCCCTCCACCCCAGGCTGGAGAGGGTAGAGGAACTTGTCCCCATGGCACAACCCCAGGACCTGCTGTCTGCAGGTGGATGGTCGCAACGGTGGGCTACTTCAGCCCAGGTCTGCTTCCCCCACCAATCATAGAATCCAGGACCAAATGTCTCATTGGGACCCTAGGTGTTGGATGAAAAAATGAAATAACTTCTAGTGGACAAAGTAATGAGGACTCCGTCATGTTGGCTGCTGAGGTGGGTGACTGTCTAAGATGTCTGAATAACTTGTTTCCTCTCCGCCTTCCAATGTCCCCTCTCTGTGCGGCCTCCTGATGACCTGCAAAATTACCAGCCTCCATCCCCAAACCATCCTGTTTTTTTTTTACTCACCAACAGACAGTATCTCAATCAGGGGTGTCGTGACAGGCAGGGATCTTTTTATCTGACAGCACCTCCTTTGCGGTGTTGTCATGGCAACTGAGGGGGACAGTGATCACGCCCATCTTCAGCACAAGCCTTATTACTCCTATGGCTTTTCTGGGTTTCTGGTACACTTCCTGCTATGGGGACAGTCTGTTTGCTGCACCCCCACCCCCACCTTCTGGGCAGCTCTGGGTCTCTATGTGCCTGCCCAGCCCAGGACCTTCTTGGAGGTCTGTGGGACAAGGAACAAAACCAGCATGAGCCTCAGAAGGATGGTAGCCCCCTCTCAAGAGCGCTGCAGGAGCTCAAACCCTGAAGTGCAACACCGCCAGGAAGCCCACCGGACTTACACGATCACCAGCCACTTGCTCTGCTTCGCCAGGCCTAGGAGGGTGAAGAGACAGACCAGCAGCTCCAGGAGCAGCAGGAGAACGTAGGCCAGCCACCTGGGGAGGGGGCGACAGGGGTGAGCCGGAAGCAGCAAATCCAGCCTTTTGGCGCGTCCAGGCTCCCAGACTGGGACTCGGCAGAAAGTGTGACAGCATGTTCGCCTGCCTCTGCCTGGACCTGTGATCTCCCTGATGCCGAGTCTCCAGCCCACCGCCAAGCTCATCTGTGAAGTGGGTGCACTGGAGGCTGGCCACTATAGCTAGAGTACACAGCCTGAGGCGGAGCATCCATAATGGTACCCTGACTTCCCACTCAGGAGTCTCGTGACTTACACCCATGACCGGACCTCTGGGAGCCCCAGCCCCTCCACCCCAGGCTGGAGAGGGTAGAGGAACTTGTCCCCATGGCACAACCCCAGGACCTGCTGTCTGCAGGTGGATGGTCGCAACGGTGGGCTACTTCAGCCCAGGTCTGCTTCCCCCACCAATCATAGAATCCAGGACCAAATGTCTCATTGGGACCCTAGGTGTTGGATGAAAAAATGAAATAACTTCTAGTGGACAAAGTAATGAGGACTCCGTCATGTTGGCTGCTGAGGTGGGTGACTGTCTAAGATGTCTGAATAACTTGTTTCCTCTCCGCCTTCCAATGTCCCCCTCTCTGTGCGGCCTCCCTGATGACCTGCAAAAATTACCAGCCTCCATCCCCAAACCATCCTGTTCTCATCTCTCGCCTACTTTTCTCCAGAGCCCTTACCACTCACCAACAGACAGTATCTCAATCAGGCGTTTGTTTCTGATTGGTTCGCCCACTGCGTGACAGGCAGGGATCTCTCTGTTGTGTTCATCTCTCTTATCTTATAAAGCCTACATTTTACGGACACCTGTGTCACGGGCACTGGTTGGTCCTTTAAGCACTTAACGGATACAGACTCAGCTGATCCTTCACAAACTGGCGAGGGCATCCCCACCTGTTATTCCCACGAGCAGGTACCACACAGGGACACTGAGGCACAGAGCTGTCACATAATTCATCTAAAAGCACGTGGTAAGAGCATTCATTAGGGAGTAGCCACTCTGGCTTTAGCAGTTCCTGTTCCTGACCACACCCCCAGAGGGCGTGAGTAAACATAGTATCTGTTAAATGGATACGCAAGTTCGCAAGTTCGCAAGTTCAAGGAAGATAGAGGGAGTGAGCTATCTAGTCTGGAGTGCATGAGTGAGGTGCAAGCCTGAATGACCAAGGATGATGGAATGAAGGTAGGAAGGAGGGGGTGAATGAGTGGATGACTTGGGTGGGCATGAGATCACTTGGTCTGTCTCTCTGTGTTGTCACTTACAATAGGTAATCCTTTGCCGGGGCAGGGGTAGGGGAAGGTTGTCCTGTGCATTGTGGAATGTTCAGTAGCATCTCTGGTTCCTGCCCACCAGCTGCCAGAAGCACCCTCTCCCCATGTCGCAACATCCACGCGTCTCTAGGCACTGACCAACGTCCCCTGGACGCACGACCACCCAGGCGGGTGTGCCCTGCCACACAAGACAGGAAGAACGGCCACCCACCTGTACTCCTCCACAAAGGACACATCCTCGGCTACTTGCAGAGGGCTCAGGGGCACCCCCCGCCAGAAGGCCAGCCCTTGGAGCTGCTGGGCTGCGGTTTCCACCTGCCTCCGAGCCCCGCGGGCCGCCGCCACCAGCTCTGTGCGCTGCGTCAGCACCTCCTCCAGCGTGGTCAGCTCCGACCTCACGGCCTCCTCTAGCCTCTCCACCATCTCCAGCACCTGGGTGGAAAGGGGGTGTCTGGTGTCAGGGGAGGGTGTCCTCTGGGGAGGGGCAGGAATGAGCAGGGCCGGGGTCAGGTGAGGATCTGGGCGCTAGGGCGTCTGTGGTTTCTGTCAGGAGCTCGGAGAGGTCAGGACTGAGATGAAGCCTGGGGTCCCAAGCCTGAGGTTGGCATCTGCCTTCCTGAGTCTAGGGTCTCAAGTCTGGGTTCCACAGTCCAGAGTTTCAACTGCACATGAAATCTAAGGTCTGAGGTCAGGCTAGGTCTCAGCCTCGCGTCTGGAATATTGGGGATCAGACTGAGGCTTCTTGGCTGAGTCCCAGGTCTCAGTGCTCAGGTGTCCAACCTCGCCCTTGGGCCAAGGACCCGGTGTCTGGCCCCGGATCTGACTGGAGGGCAGAGGCTCGGTGTTGGCATTTGGTCTCTGACTGGTTTGCACTGTGAACTGAAGCCCAGGGTTGGAACTGAACGTGTTTGGGGTCTGCATTTGAGTCCTGAGTCCCAGATGTCAGCTTAGGTTCCGAGGGTGCCACGTGGGATGCTCCTGACTTGCTGTCCGGGCCGGGTGTGGGGCGTACTGTCTGAGGCCCGCCTGTAGGAACCTGACATTCTGAGTCTGGGGTCTTGGCTCTGAGTTCAGATGCTGTTTTCCAGAAGGGGGTACTTTGCCCAGCTGTGGTGAACCAGTCTGGGTGTGGGTCTGGGGTCTGGTCAGTGCCCGGTCCCCTCACCAGGTGGTCAATGGCGGTGAGCGTGTGGTTGGCATGCAGCAGTGCAGAGCTGAGCTGGGATACCCCATCACTGGTCTCACTGTTGCCATAGAAACCGATGCCAATGCCAGCGCTAGGAGGAGGAGGGAAGGGAAATCACAACTGGTCCTGGGACCTGGGGGCTGCCCCCCCCACCTCCTCACACACCCAATCTCCTCTCCCACCCCATCCCATTGGTCCAACCCATCGTGGGAAAGGAACGTCTCCAGCCTGGCCCCCACCGGTTGCCAAGGTAACGGGGAAGGTCTCACTCCCCCGGCCCAGGGACGTCATTGTGATGTTAATGGTGGGTGGAGAGGTGGAGGGGAAGGGAGCCCCCAGATTTAACTCGCACCTCCCCGGAATGAACCCCTGTCGTGCCCAGCCCCAGGATGGGAAGTCCCCTCCCCTGCTCCCCCCAACCCATGTCCCTGCCAGCCCCACCCCTAGCCTCTCTATTCTTTCCCCAAGAATCCAGAGTCCTCAGCACCTGTCCCTTTAGGATCCTGCCGTCCCCTTCCCCACCTCCGGGGGTTCCATGGAGCTACCATCTCCTGGGGGACCCCAGCCTGAAGCTCCCAGCATCCCCCTCCCCCGGGACCCAAGTGTCTGGGCAGCTGGGAGAAAAGTGAGGGAATGTGGGCCGATGGGCCAGAAGCCGGGTGCCCCCCACCCCGAGGCTGCCAGCACACAGAGCTCCATTGTGGAGCCTGAATACGGTCCCCATCCCCCCGACACACTGTGTCCCTCCGTGGAGGGGAGCCGGGGCTGCACTGGGGGCGGAGGACGCCCAGGCTCCACAGCCCCCACCCCCAGGCTGGGATCGGACACCGGCTCCAGGGCCCCTGCCCATTGTTCCCAGTCCCACAAAGCAGCTCTTGTTCCCAGCCGCGGGGGCTGGCCATGTCTCTCGCCCATAAGGCCTTTGTCCACCTCCCCAGTCCACCCCCACTCCTGAGAGCCTGAGGAGGAAGCATCTTGGGACTCCCTGGCCCCCTGCCCCCCTACACCCCAAAGATCCACACTGTGGCTCCCTGTGAACCAGTCTGGGTGTGGGTCTGGGGTCTGGTCAGTGCCCGGTCCCCTCACCAGGTGGTCAATGGCGGTGAGCGTGTGGTTGGCATGCAGCAGTGCAGAGCTGAGCTGGGATACCCCATCACTGGTCTCACTGTT
Source organism: Tragulus kanchil (assembly GCA_022376925.1). Taxonomy (NCBI): domain Eukaryota; kingdom Metazoa; phylum Chordata; class Mammalia; order Artiodactyla; family Tragulidae; genus Tragulus; species Tragulus kanchil. The sequence continues at coordinate 132,636,860 of JAIOJX010000031.1, forward strand.
GCCATAGAAACCGATGCCAATGCCAGCGCTAGGAGGAGGAGGGAAGGGAAATCACAACTGGTCCTGGGACCTGGGGGCTGCCCCCCCCACCTCCTCACACACCCAATCTCCTCTCCCACCCCATCCCATTGGTCCAACCCATCGTGGGAAAGGAACGTCTCCAGCCTGGCCCCCACCGGTTGCCAAGGTAACGGGGAAGGTCTCACTCCCCCGGCCCAGGGACGTCATTGTGATGTTAATGGTGGGCGGAGAGGTGGAGGAAGGAGCCCCCAGATTTAACTCGCACCTCCCCGGAATGAACCCCTGTCGTGCCCAGCCCCAGGATGGGAAGTCCCCTCCCCTGCTCCCCCCAACCCATGTCCCTGCCAGCCCCACCCCTAGCCTCTCTATTCTTTCCCCAAGAATCCAGAGTCCTCAGCACCTGTCCCTTTAGGATCCTGCCGTCCCCTTCCCCACCTCCGGGGGTTCCATGGAGCTACCATCTCCTGGGGGACCCCAGCCTGAAGCTCCCAGCATCCCCCTCCCCCGGGACCCAAGTGTCTGGGCAGCTGGGAGAAAAGTGAGGGAATGTGGGCCGATGGGCCAGAAGCCGGGTGCCCCCCACCCCGAGGCTGCCAGCACACAGAGCTCCATTGTGGAGCCTGAATACGGTCCCCATCCCCCCGACACACTGTGTCCCTCCGTGGAGGGGAGCCGGGGCTGCACTGGGGGCGGAGGACGCCCAGGCTCCACAGCCCCCACCCCCAGGCTGGGATCGGACACCGGCTCCAGGGCCCCTGCCCATTGTTCCCAGTCCCACAAAGCAGCTCTTGTTCCCAGCCGCGGGGGCTGGCCATGTCTCTCGCCCATAAGGCCTTTGTCCACCTCCCCAGTCCACCCCCACTCCTGAGAGCCTGAGGAGGAAGCATCTTGGGACTCCCTGGCCCCCTGCCCCCATACACCCCCAAAGATCCACACTGTGGCTCCCTGCAGAGTGGCGGAACCCAGTCTGGGGTGGGGTGGGGAAGAGGGTACCATCTTTCTGGCCACTGCCTATCCTGCCTGCTCCCCCAAGCCTCCAGGTCCAGGGCAGGTCTGGAGTGCCCACATTGGCTCTGAGTGGTGGGTCTCCACTGTTGGGGAGGGGCTGCCCTCGAGCTGAGCTGGCTCTTAGTAAATGGTGTGTCCTCAGGTGCCCTGTTCCTCTCCCCTGGGGGTGTCCCAGGAGGCTATCCTGGGCTCCGGGGCTTCCGGGTCTGAATCTTTGCTCTGCCACTTGGGCCACATGACCTTGAAACGTTGCCTTTCCATGAGCCTCCCTTCTTCACCACTGGCTGTGACCACTCTCAGTCCAGCGAGGGCACCGTGGGAAGGACTCAAGCCAGCTCAGGTTGGCCCTGGGATCGTTAACCTCCCTTTCCTGTCCCTGCCTGTGGGTCCTTGGCTTCATGAGGGCACCCTCATCTGACTCGGTCAGTCTCTCCTGGTCCCTGGCAGACACTCAGGACATAGCTGCCGAATGGAGGTGTCAGCGGGTTAACGAGTGACATCCCTATTTCAGACGTCTGGGGGCACTGCTGTGGACCAGGCACTGAAGGATCCATTCAGTCCCACCACGTCCAAGAGGTAGGGGTCACGACAGTGCCCATTCTAGAAATGTGGACGCTGAGGCCCGGAGGAGTCCTATTCCTCCCCCCGGTCACACAACTGGTCACTCAGAGCGCCAACCCGGCAGTCTGACTGCCCAGCCTGCAACCCCTACCCTCCTGGACGCTCGAGGGACCTGCGGAGGACGCCCAGGCTCCACAGCCCCCACCCCCAGGCTGGGATCGGACACCGGCTCCAGGGCCCCTGCCCATTGTTCCCAGTCCCACAAAGCAGCTCTTGTTCCCAGCCGCGGGGGCTGGCCATGTCTCTCGCCCATAAGGCCTTTGTCCACCTCCCCAGTCCACCCCCACTCCTGAGAGCCTGAGGAGGAAGCATCTTGGGACTCCCTGGCCCCCTGCCCCCATACACCCCCAAAGATCCACACTGTGGCTCCCTGCAGAGTGGCGGAACCCAGTCTGGGGTGGGGTGGGGAAGAGGGTACCATCTTTCTGGCCACTGCCTATCCTGCCTGCTCCCCCAAGCCTCCAGGTCCAGGGCAGGTCTGGAGTGCCCACATTGGCTCTGAGTGGTGGGTCTCCACTGTTGGGGAGGGGCTGCCCTCGAGCTGAGCTGGCTCTTAGTAAATGGTGTGTCCTCAGGTGCCCTGTTCCTCTCCCCTGGGGGTGTCCCAGGAGGCTATCCTGGGCTCCGCGGGGGCTTCCGGGTCTGAATCTTTGCTCTGCCACTTGGGCCACATGACCTTGAAACGTTGCCTTTCCATGAGCCTCCCTTCTTCACCACTGGCTGTGACCACTCTCAGTCCAGCGAGGGCACCGTGGGAAGGACTCAAGCCAGCTCAGGTTGGCCCTGGGATCGTTAACCTCCCTTTCCTGTCCCTGCCTGTGGGTCCTTGGCTTCATGAGGGCACCCTCATCTGACTCGGTCAGTCTCTCCTGGTCCCTGGCAGACACTCAGGACATAGCTGCCGAATGGAGGTGTCAGCGGGTTAACGAGTGACATCCCTATTTCAGACGTCTGGGGGCACTGCTGTGGACCAGGCACTGAAGGATCCATTCAGTCCCACCACGTCCAAGAGGTAGGGGTCACGACAGTGCCCATTCTAGAAATGTGGACGCTGAGGCCCGGAGGAGTCCTATTCCTCCCCCCGGTCACACAACTGGTCACTCAGAGACGCCAACCCCGGCAGTCTGACTGCCCAGCCTGCAACCCCTACCCCTCCTGCCAGGGAAGTCCCGTCGCCTCTCCTGGCCTCAGTTTCTCCATCCATCGAATGGGAGCAATTCTCCCTGCGGAGGGGGGCACCACCAGGAAGACTCCTGACAGAGAGCCTGGGGAGCCCTGTCCCCTGCCCGCCCGCCCTGGGGCCCCATTACCAGCCGACGAGAAGGGCAGTGATGCAGCTCCACGTGACGCAACCTCCCCCAGGCGGGGGGCTCTTGGCCCCGGGGGGCTCGGGGGGCCGGCAGCAGCAGAAGCGGATGAGGTAGACAGCAATGAAAATGAGGCTCAGGCCCAAGCCCAGGCCTGCCAAGGCCGCCACCAGCAGCAGGGCCTGGGGAGGGGGTGACACAGGCATCAGAGGGGCTCTGGAGGCTCTGGGTCCAGGATCTCCATGCAGGTGGCAGGCATTGGGGAGGAGAGATGCGGGGCCAAGCCCAACCTGTGGTTTTCAGGTTTGTGCTGGGGCTCTGCAACTTTGGGCTCGAGGGAGCTTCCAACTGGGAAGCCCAGGTCTTGGGTTACACTTCTGTTCTGCCCTCCAGAGGCTGTGTGACCTTTGGCAAGGACCTTCCCCACTCGGTGGAGCCTCAGGCTCCTCTTCAACGAAACCAGGTGGTTGCAACAAAGCCCCGTGCGAGGACATGGAGTCCTGAACCGTGTGGGATCAGGAGGCGGGTCGGGGGAGGGCTGGTTCCTGGTGATGAGGTGTCTGAGGCTGGTGGGGGGCAGACCTCCTCCCCCCTCCTCCCGCTGGTCCTCCCCACTCGCTGCCTGCTTGCTCGCCCCCAGGCTGAGCTGTGCACACCCACTGCAGTGTGAGTCTGTCACCCAGGGACTCAGGGGGAGGGGCGTGACAGCCTCCCTGACGGTGTGTGTGTGTGCAAGGCTCAGAGGGGTGGGGACTGGGAGGAGAGAGTGAGGACGGCGTGCAGGGGAAGGGGGAGGACGAGGAGGAGAGAAGGAGAGAAAGGCAGGATGGGCGAGGCTCACACAGATGGGAAAGTAGAGGCTCAGAGAAGAGAGATGGAGAAGGCAGACAGAACCCAAGGCGAGACTCACACAGAGACAGGAGCGCAGAAGCTCAGAGAAAAGAGAGAGGGAGATGGAGACAGAATGCCAGGCAGGAGGACAGAGGTGGGGAGAGGAGCCGTGCCTGCAGGCAGAAGAGGCTTGCACAGCAATAGGGGCTCCAAGAGGCAGGGTTACAGCAGACCCTGCGGTTCTGGGCTCCTCCCAGATGCCCAGGGTGGGGCTGCGCTTTCCCCTCAGCCGCACAGCACGCTGAGGGCCGCAGTGAGAGCACAGCCAGAGCTCTGGCCTCACAAGGGCTGAGTCCTGGCTCTGCCTTGTGCTCAAGCTGGGCTGTGAATTTTGGGGCGTGTTGGTGAGTGTGGATGTGTGTCTTGGAGGGAGCACCTGGATCTGCAGGTGTGAGGGAGGGATGTGTGTGCACTTGAGTGGTTCTGAGCACAATTCCTTGAGTCTGTGAGTGGCCTCTGGTGGTGGTGGCGTGTGCGTGAGAGAGGTAGTATGTGAATGTATATGTCAGTGTGTCTGTGGGAACGCATGAGTGTGTGTATGTACGTGAGCGATGTATGTGTGTGCATGTGTGAGCTCTTGTGTGCATGCAAGCATGTGTGTCCTGGGCACCTGTATATACGTGTGCTTGCTTGCTTGTTCAGTCACTCAGTCGTGTCTGGCCCTTTGTGACCCTGTGGACTGTAGCCCGCCAGGCTGCTCTGTCCATGGGATGCTCCAGACAAGAATACTGGAGAGGGTTACCATGCCCTCCTCCAGGGGATCTTCCTGACCCAGGGATCGAACTCACATCTCTTATGTCTCCTGCATTGCCAGGCAGGTTTTTACCACTAGCGCCACCTGGGAAGCCTGTACACATGTGCATATGTGACTGGGTATATGTGTGTCTGAATACATGTGTGAGAATGTGTGTCTGATTGTGAGTGTGTCCCCCAGCAAAGTGGCACCCAGTCCCTTATTATCTTCCCAGCTCTCCCCACAGCGTGCTCTCCCTAGTGGACAACGTCCCCTCCCAGGGCGTGTGCTTCTGTGCCCGTGGGTCCCAGCGCTGTCACCCTGACCATTGATGAAGGGGCAAAGTGGGTCTTCCTGAGTGCCCCCGGTGGTGGCTGAGTGGGCTTCTGTGTGGGAAGGTCTACTTGGCTGTGAGCAGGTGTCTGTGGACGGGCCGGAGGCTAGGACTGTGTGGGCGAGGGGCTGGCAGTCCCAGCATGGTGGGGAGAGGGCGCGAGAGTAGGCAGGGAGGAGCTGCTTACGCTGGCTCAGCCCAGCCATGACCCAAATAGCTCAGAATACAGCTCACATCCCCTCTTCGCTCTCCTGAGACCCCCCCTCCTCCTAAGCCTGCCAATCCCCAGACCCCTGTCCTGGGAGCCCCCCAGGACAGATCTGAGAGGCGCAGACCCTACGGGCAGGGCCCTGGACCCACCCCAAGGCTGCGCCGCCCTCCCCACCCCCGCCCCATCCCCGGCTCAGCGCAGCCTTGCTCATTAATCTCAAAGTCAAGGACTTGAATTAAACTGGGTCAGGGGACAGTTCTTTGCCCCTGGTGGAGCTGACCCAGGCTGGGCCCTTTCCCCAGGGACCCCTGTTTCCTTAAGGTCCTCACCCGGCCCCACCCTCTGGCCCCCGTGTCCACCGCCCTCCAGTCCCCAAAGCGAACCTCGTCCCCATCCCTCCTTCCCTCTCTGGCCCCAGCCGTCCCTTCCGTCCTGGGACAGGCTGGAAGTCTCCTTTCCCAGCACCTCCAACGGGCTTTCCCAGCTCTGGCCCTAAGACCCTCCTCACCCCCTTCCCCATTTCAGGCTTCCATCCCGTCCCAGAGTGGGGACCGCCACCCCCCGCACCAGCCTTTTCCTCTCCACCATGTCAGCTCCCATCTCCTGGGTCCCACCTGAACTGGGACGTATTTAACTGGATTGCCCCATCCCAAGAGGGAAGGGGGTCATCTTTCAGCACGCGATGGACCTATCCACCTGCTGACCCAGGAGGCCGGCTTCCCAGGCATCTCTCAGAGACCCAGGAATCTAAGGGCCCCGATTCCCCTCCCTGCTCTGGGGCCGAGGGGTCCAGGCCCCAGCGCCCCTTATTCAAGGAGGTGGGGGTCTGGCTCCCCAGCACCCATACTGGGGGAACCTCCCAAGTGTGTGAACATCAGGCTCCTGTTCCCTCAGGTACCCCCAAAGTCCGGGCCAGGCTCCCACCCTAGAGAACACAGGAATCTGTTTCCCCCAGCCCCTTCTCTCGCGGGACCCAGCAGCTCTGGCTGCCTCCCCCAGCTCCTCGCCCCGAGGACCCCGTGCCCGCTCCCACCTGCTGGTATTCTCGTTCTTGGGGCGCGAAACCGCTGGGCACCGGTCGGAGCTGGAAGTCAGCTCGGGGTAGCTGATGGAGCAGGTGGACCCAAGCCGAGGGTCGGTAGCCCGGGGGCGCCCCCATGGCCCCGGGGAAAGCCTCAGTGGGGCGGACCGATGCCGGGGCTGCGGGAGCCTCGGCTGCGGAGCGGGGCGCGGGCTGCGCGGGGTCTGCCGGGGCCCGGGGGAGCGAGCCGGGGGAGGGAGCGGGTGGGGGGCGGAGATTGGGGGAGGCGGAGGGGAGGCGCGGGCCGCGCAGGCTCGGTGCTGCCCCTGGCGGCCGCGGGGGGCACAGCGGCACCGCGAGCGGGCTCCGCGTGTCCCCTCGGTCGCCGCTGCCACCTGCGGCCGGCGCAGACCCCGCTTGGCTCCCTCGGCGCCCGACGGAGCCGGGCTGAGCCGCGACGTCCAATAGAAGGCTGCTCGTACTGTCCTGTCACCGCACAACTCAACGGCCCCTTTACCTCCGGGAAGAACCGTTCTGTGTTGCCTGCGTTTGGACGGAGTCTTACAAATAATGGCCAGTTACAAATAATGGTCGGTTACATCCATAAAGCCCCTCACTGCTGTAAGTCTACTCTCACTTGTCGCCCATTTAGGTTAAAACCCTTCTCCCACTTAAAAAAAATCTGTAGGACCTTCCTTGGTGGTCCAGTGAGTGAAGAGTCTGCCTTGCAGTGCAAGGGGCTCCGGTTCGATCCCTGGCCCAGGAAGATCCCACGTGCCGCGGAGCGGCTAGACAGGTGCATATGCCCAGAGCCAGTGCTCTGCAACAGGAGAGGCCACTGTGATGGGAGGCCACACAGGCCGAAGAATAAAGATGGATGAAAAAATAATAATAAAAAGAGGCCAATTTTTTTTTTTTTTAATTCTGTATAAGGACACAGCTTCTCTACACAAGCCTCCCCATGTGTGTAGAGCACACCGGAAGTGTGCCTGCCTAGCCTTGTGAGGGCTCCTCCCACTCGGAGGACAACTCTGCTCATCTATCTGGGGACCACCCCATCTTTCTAAGGATGCCTCCCATGTGTTAAAGAACCTCCTCGCCCCGAGGACCCCGTGCCCGCTCCCACCTGCTGGTATTCTCGTTCTTGGGGCGCGAAACCGCTGGGCACCGGTCGGAGCTGGAAGTCAGCTCGGGGTAGCTGATGGAGCAGGTGGACCCAAGCCGAGGGTCGGTAGCCCGGGGGCGCCCCCATGGCCCCGGGGAAAGCCTCAGTGGGGCGGACCGATGCCGGGGCTGCGGGAGCCTCGGCTGCGGAGCGGGGCGCGGGCTGCGCGGGGTCTGCCGGGGCCCGGGGGAGCGAGCCGGGGGAGGGAGCGGGTGGGGGGCGGAGATTGGGGGAGGCGGAGGGGAGGCGCGGGCCGCGCAGGCTCGGTGCTGCCCCTGGCGGCCGCGGGGGGCACAGCGGCACCGCGAGCGGGCTCCGCGTGTCCCCTCGGTCGCCGCTGCCACCTGCGGCCGGCGCAGACCCCGCTTGGCTCCCTCGGCGCCCGACGGAGCCGGGCTGAGCCGCGACGTCCAATAGAAGGCTGCTCGTACTGTCCTGTCACCGCACAACTCAACGGCCCTTTACCTCCGGGAAGAACCGTTCTGTGTTGCCTGCGTTTGGACGGAGTCTTACAAATAATGGCCAGTTACAAATAATGGTCGGTTACATCCATAAAGCCCCTCACTGCTGTAAGTCTACTCTCACTTGTCGCCCATTTAGGTTAAAACCCTTCTCCCACTTAAAAAAAATCTGTAGGACCTTCCTTGGTGGTCCAGTGAGTGAAGAGTCTGCCTTGCAGTGCAAGGGGCTCCGGTTCGATCCCTGGCCCAGGAAGATCCCACGTGCCGCGGAGCGGCTAGACAGGTGCATATGCCCAGAGCCAGTGCTCTGCAACAGGAGAGGCCACTGTGATGGGAGGCCACACAGGCCGAAGAATAAAGATGGATGAAAAAATAATAATAAAAAGAGGCCAATTTTTTTTTTTTTTAATTCTGTATAAGGACACAGCTTCTCTACACAAGCCTCCCCATGTGTGTAGAGCACACCGGAAGTGTGCCTGCCTAGCCTTGTGAGGGCTCCTCCCACTCGGAGGACAACTCTGCTCATCTATCTGGGGACCACCCCATCTTTCTAAGGATGCCTCCCATGTGTTAAAGAACCTCCCTAGACTGATTAACAATTAGTTCAGTGTGTGTAAGGATTGCCCTTGACCCTGGTCACTCACTTTACCGTTTATAAAGTTGTAAACCGGCTGCTACCTCTCGCAGAGTCTTACAGGAACCCACTGAGGCCACATTGATTCAGGGGGAAGCAGAGTGGACCTGGCCCCTTCAACATCACCCCCAGCCAGTCATTGCTGGGGTTAGGTTCCCCGGAATCCGTCCTAGGAGTTTCCTCATGCCTTTGGAGCGGGGATAGCCTTTGCAGGGCCTTCCTTGAAGGAAGATGAGATGGGCAGAGGGGAGACAGGGAGGCGGTGCCCACCCAGTCATCCCAAGGTTGTGCTGCAGATTAGTGAGACAGGACTTGGGGGTCATGCCCATCTCATTCCTAAGGAGAACAGTTGTGGTAGTGGTGGTGGTCCTAGGGGTCATGATGGTGATGACTGTGGTGAGAACCATGGCACTGCTGGCGGTCAGGATGCGAAGATGACGGTGATGATGGTGGTAAGAGTGATTGTGCTGATGGTGATGATGAAGGTGATGTCGAGGAGGAGGATGAAGGTGATGGTGAGGAGGATGATGAAGGTGATGGTGACAAGGAGGATGAAGGTGATGAAGAAGGTGATGATGGTGATTATGTTGATGAGGGGCATCTGAGATGCCATCTGAGAGAGACCTGTTCCCCTCCACCTTCTCCTACCATTGTTCTCTGGGTCTGCTTCCCCTCGGGAGGACTATGATTAGTCCAGGGTGGTCCCTGAGCATCTCTAGGCTGCAATCCCATTCCAGCACCATCTCAGGCTCTAGAGGTGTTAGTTCAGGGCTTGGGTGCATGAGGATCACCGCCCCCCCACCCCCCACCCCCAGGGCTTCATTGTTACTTTGTTTCAGGCGCTTCTTGCCATGTGGGGAGAGGGACACCACATTGCCAGATGTTCCAGATTTTCAGGAGACGACAGAAATGTGGATATTTTTAAAAGCAAAATCCCTCAGCTTTTAAATGTTAAAGCGAATTCAAATACAAAAAAAAAAAAAATACTGTGTGCACCAAATAAACCCCGTCCGTGGGTTGAAGCTGGATGATTTGTAAGCTCTGGTCTAGTCAGACGCTGAGTGGCATTGCTCTGGAAGAGGTAAGCAGAGGGAAATGGGCCCACCAAGAGGCTGAGAAGGAGCAGCCCAGAGAGGCAGGAAGGAAGCCAGAGGAGGCAGCAATACTGCCACCTCCAGGAAGGCCTCCTGATGAGCCTCTCTTGATGAAAGTCAAGGGCAGGTCCCGGCTAAAGAGTTCAACCTGCGCTCCCCACAACTTAAACTCTGGGAGACTCGTGAGTTTCATGGGAGGATTGTGAGTACACTATGGTGCGAGTCCATTTGGACGATGGTCAAGAACAGACAAAGCTACCTGTGTTGGCCACAGTCATGGAACAGGGAACAGCCACACCAAACCACAGAACATCGCGTGCCTCTGAAGATGGGTGCAGGGCTGACTGATAGGAGGGCCGAGGGGGCTTTGGGGAGGGTTGGCACTGCTCGGTACCTTGATAAGGTGTTGGGTTGCTCAAGGGTCTGCATTTGTGGTACACTTGAGATTTGTGCAAACTTTGCATTTCACCGCAAATTTTACCCCTGGGGGAAAAAAAGAGAACTATTTAATGATGTGCATACTTAAGTATGGAGGCAAGTTGAGTGGTGTCTGCAGTTTCCTTTGAAATGGATTAGAAAAAAAGGAAGAAGGTGGGTTGACAGAGAGATATGTAATAAAGCAAAGCATTCATGGTCGCCTCAGGGTGGTGGGTATCTACCTATTCACTACAGTAGTCTTTATTTGGTTGTCTTTATTGAGTTTTTTTTTTTTTACTTTTTTGGCCACTTTTATTGGTCTTTCATTTATTTCTTTGTTCTTTGGCCTGTGTGGGCCTCCTATCGCAGTGGCCTCTGTCAGTTGGACACATCGGTCCAGCCACTCCGCGGCACACAGGATCCTCCCATGCCAGGGATCGAACTGGCACCCCTTGCACTGCAAGGTGGTGTCCTTACCCACTGGACCACCAGGGAAGCCCTATTGAAATATTATTGATATATATGACTGTGCAGGATGTTTCGTTATTTTTGCACCTTGAAGCATGTGGAATGTTAGTTCTCTGACCAGGGATTGAGCTTCTGCCCCCTGCATTGGAAGTGCAGAGGCTTAACCACTGGATGGCCAGGGAAGTTCCTGCACTGTGTAAGTTTAAGGCATTCAATGTAATGATTATATACATATATGTGCATATATGTGCATGCACGTATCTGTTTGCCATCTGAATATCGTCTTTGGAAATTTGTCTATCCAGGTCCTTTGTCCTTTTTATAATTGTGTTTTTTTTTACTGTAACATTCTATTTTTTTGTCTGTTTGAAATTTTTCATAATACAATATTGAGGAAAAAAAGGGCAAAGCTATAGTTATTCTCAGTTGCTAAGTCATATCAGACTCTGTGACCCCAAGGGCCATAGCCTGCCAGGCTCCTCTGTCCATGGGATTCTCCAGGCAAGGATACTGGAGTGGGTAGCCACTTCCTCCTTCAGAGGATCTTCTGGACCCAGGGATGGAACTCAGAACTTCTGCACTGGCAGGGGGATTTTTTAATGCTGAGCCTCCTGAGAAGCCCAGGACTGTAATTAGAGCAAATAATAATGTAGTACTGAATTATAACCCAAATAAGAAATAAATGGCCATGATCCCAGAAAAACATAAATACTTGATCAAATAAAGTAATACATAAATGAGAGAGAAGAGACAAGTTTCTCATGCAGGAGAATTCCAGATAATTCATATGGATACTCTACCCTCAGGGTGGAGATTGACTCCTTACCCCTTAAGTGTGGGCTTGAGCAGCATGACATCCTTCTAAAAATGAGAGAAAAGAGGAACTTTGTATTGAGTGGCATTTTACTTCTGTGGTTTTCTTCCCCCAAACCTGGACGCCAGTCTAATCATGAAAAAAACATCAGTCACACCCCAAAGGAGGGACTTCCCTGATGGCACAGTGGTAAAGAATCTGCCTGCCAAGGCAGGAGATGGGGGTCCCATCCCTGGTCCAGCAAGATCCCACATGCTGCGGAGCAACTAAGCCCAAGCGTGACAACTACTGAGCTTGTGCTCTAGAGCCCAGGAGTCGCAACGACTGAAGCCCACGTGCCCTAGAGCCCATGCTCCGCAACAAGAGAAGCCACCACAATGAGAAATCCAAGCACCACAACTAGAGAAAAGCCCAAATAGCCACAAACACCCAACATAGCCAAAATAAATAAAATTATTTTTTGAAAAAGTCCCAAAGGAGGAATACTCTACAAAATGCCTGACCGGTCCTCTTCAACACCATCAGGTTCATCCAAGAGAAGAAAAAGCTGAGAAACCGTCAGAGTCAAGGGGAGCCTCGGGAGACACGGTCACTTAAATGTCCTGTGGTTTCCTGGAGGGAGTCCTGGAACATACGAAAGACATTAGGTAAAAATGAAGGTGCTCCAGGGACTTCCTTGATGGTCCAGTGGTTGAGACTCTGTGTTTTCAATGCAGGGGACCTGGGTTCGATCCCTAGTCAGGGAACTAGGTCCTACATGCCATAACTAAGACCCAGAGCCTCCAAATAAATAATTTTTTTTTAAGTGTTTAAACAGGCAAAAAAAAAAAATTTTTTTAAATGAAGGAGTTCCAGATACAATGTCATCTTTAGTGAACTGCAGCACTTCCACCAAGGTCCATTCGCTGTCACAGAGACACCGTCACCAAGTGAGATGTCAGCGGCTGGGGCAACGGTGGCCAAGGGTGTAGTATAGGAACTCCCTGTACCATCCTGGCAGACTTTTCTGGAAATGTAAAATGTATTTTATTCTAAAATAAAACATTGATTTAAATAAAGCAAGCCTTTTTTTTTTTTTTTTTAATGATAGAGTAAAAAAAGCCGTCTAGGCTCATTGGTGCTAACAGGAAGCAGCTTCATTCTTTCTCGCTCTGCCTGCACACTCCATCTGCCTTGGTCCCTTTCCCTCCTCCGTGGCTATATGAGGAGCAAATCTAGATTCTCTTGCCATCCTGGGGTTTTCCAACTGTCCCGATTTCAGGGGGTTAAGCGTCCAGTCTAACTGAATATCAGCATGTCCACCTGGCATCCAGCTCAGGCACTCCGTTTCCAATGGGAGGCTTAAGCTAAGACAGGGGTGGAGTGACTGGTCCTTGGCTGGTTTGCCCCGCTCACCTTGCCGTCTTTGTCCAGTTCTGAGGCAGACACTCCCTCCTGTGTTGGGCCAGACATTCCGCTCGTGTATGTCTCATGGGAATTCCTCTTCCTCCTTCCCTCAATCCCACCAAGAAGTCCTGCTTCTCTTCCTCAGCACCGGACGATGTTTATGCTCAGTGCTCAGTGGCTTAGTCATGTCTGACTCTTTCGCGACCCCGTGGACTGTAGTCCACCAGGCTCCTCTGTCCATGGCATTCTCCAGGCCAGAATACTGATGTGGGTTGCCATTTCCTTCTCTGGGGGATCTTCTCTACCCAGGATGGAACCCAGGTCTCCCGTATGGCAGTACTGCAGGTGGGTTCTCTGAGCCACCAGGGAAGCGCTGTACACTGGAAACTAACACAATATTGTAAATCAACTATGCTCCATTTTTAATTGACATACTAAAAAGGAAAGAAAGATCTTGTCTACAGGAGGATAGAGGAGAGCAAGCGTAAATGGGTGCCAGGGGAGAAGCAAGGTATCCTTGACCTGGAAACTGGGTGTTTTGTGGCTGTGCGGTGACCCTGGCTACCGCTGAGGTTATGTGGGACTGTCCAGATCCTGTGGGGGACCGTCCTGGCATGGCCCTGAGCATCACATCCCTTCCAAGCATCCTTCTCCCAGATACCAGCATTTATCTCCCTGGGGGTACGATTGCTTCTGACCACAGCACTGTCTTGTGGAGATGACTGGCCTCGCCTAACTTCTTGGCATGGCCTGTCTCTCCCAGGTCCTGCGTGGGGTGCCCCATGGTCCAGGAAGGCTGGCAGCACACCCAGATACGAGGGGGAACTGATTTGGAGGGTGACAGGCTCCGTGGTAAAGTCTCTGTCGGGTACCGCCTGGAGTCCCCCCTGACTGCCGCACCTGTCACTCTCCTTGTCTCATCGTGACCCCGCTGGTTCCGGTTCGTCTCAACACGCACCCTCTCTGCCTCGGGCAGGCCTCTGGGGTGCTCTACTCCTGGCAGCGCCCGCAGGCTCTAACCTGCTTCTGCTGGGTGTGCAGGCTTGCCAGCAGCTCAGCTTCACCTCCCTCTACCAGCCCTGCTGCTCCCAGATACAGAGGCTCATCAACCTTCCTCCACCAAGATCCAGCTCCAGCCAGTGGAGGCCCTGAGATGTGTTAAGACACAGGCCACAGCGTGCCTGAAGCTTCTCTTTATTTCTTTGACACAATCGACTTGCAGGATAATTCTCAGACCGGGATGGACCCTGTGCCCCTGCCGCAGAATCAGGAGTCTGAGCCATTGGATCTCCAGGGAAGGCTTGGAAAGCTGTTCTTTAGAACAGGAGGCATTTTATCCTCCATGGGCTTTTCCACTGAGACCTCAAAGTCCAGGGATATAGAAAATTCCTTAAAAAAACCAAATAGCTTTGTTGAGGTATGAGTGATACACAAAAACCACACATTTTGAGGCAGGGGCAGGTTGGGGAGGGAGTGGGGCGGGCGGGCCACTTCTATTGGTCTTTCATTTATCTATTTTCGTCCATCTTTGTTCTTTGGCCCGTGTGGTCCTCCAATTGCAGTGACCTCTGTTGTTGTAGAGCACCGGCTCCGGGCGCATGCACTCCAGAGCTCCGGCTCGGTAATTGGACACATCGGTCCAGCCGCTCCACGGCATGTGGGATCTTCCCAGGCCAGGGATCGAACCGGCGCCCCTTGCACTGCAAGGCGGTGTCCTTATCCACTGGACCACCAGGGAAGCCAACCACATATATTTAATGTCTGCTATTTGATGACTTAGGAAAAAAACAAACACTGAAACCATCACTCCCACCAAAGTAATATGCACTTCTGAAACCTCCTGGGCTTTTCTTGTTGCCTCTTTTAACACCCTTTTATGTTCTCCTTTGAGAAAGTTTTGTCTTTTTCTTTTTCTGTGGTTGGGGGGGGGGCATGTGGGATCTTAGTTCTTGGACCAGGGTTTGGATCCTGGACTCCCAGCAGTGGAAGCACAAAGTCCCCACCACTGGACCACCAGGGAAGTCCTGAGAAAGTTTTTGCACCTTCATCCAAAAAACTTTCCAGCTTTCTGTAACTTTACGAATAGGTTGGTTTTCTTTTTTTAATTAAAAAATTTAAATTGTGGTAAAGACTCAAGATCTAATTTAGCATCTTCGTCACTTACAGAATATTTTTATTGATTTATCTGGCTGCGACAGATCTTAGTTGTGGCAAACTCTAGTTCCCTGACAAGGGATCGAACCTGGGTCCCCTGTGTGGGGACCATGGGGTCCCAGCCACTGGATCACCAGGCATGTCCACGTAAGCCTTTTTTTTTTTTTTTTTTTACATATTGGCTACTTGTGTTGTGCCGGGCCAGCCGGCAGTCGAACAGGTCCTGAAGAGAGTGGCAGATAGGCTAAGAAAGAAGGACAGAAAAGATGGGGCAAGCAAGAAGGCAGACAACTCTACAGGTTGCTGACAAGTTGCTGACAAGTTTATTGAATTCGCTCATCCCTTTTATACTTCACACAACAAGCAATTGTGTACACGTGCTTTAGGCCAGGTGTCGATCATAACACGTGCTTTAGGCCAGGTGTCGATCATAAACTAGGTGTTACCTCCTGGTGTGTTATTACAATGGTTCTGGGTCATAATGCCCCTCAAGCCCTGTAAAGAGGCTCCAGGTGTTCTTTATGATAGCTAAGGAATGTCTTCACACCTGGGGTGGCAGGACAGAGAGCTATGCTGTTATCAGCCCCTGTTGCCGGGGCAGCTCCCAGGGCTATGTTTCCTTAAAGGAAACCCCTTAAAACAGGGCAGCTCCCCGCAGTGTTGGTTATTTATTCATCTATTCTCATTCATCTTTATTCTTTGGTCTATGTGGGCCTCCCACTGCAGTGACCTCTCGTTGCAGAGCACTGGCTCTGGGCACATGTGCTCCAGAGCGCTGGCTCCTAATTGGACACACCGGTTCAGCCGCTTCGCGGGCACGTGGGATCTTCCTGGGCCAGGAGTTGAACCGGCACTCCTTGCACTGTAAGACGGACTCTTTACCCACTGGACGACCAGGGAAGCCCCATCTTCGCAATTTTTATGTGTCCAGTTCAGGAGCGTTGAGCACATTTACGATGTGAGCAACCACGACCACCACCCACCTGCAGAGACGTTTCATCTTCTAGAACCAAAACTCTAGACCCGTTAAATGATGATTCAGTAACTCCCCTTCCACCCTCACCCAAGCCCCTGGTGAGACTGTTCACTTCCTGTCTGTGGACTTGTTTACTCTAGATTATGAATATAAGTGAACCGTATTCTTCGTTATGTGTCTGGCTTATTCCATTAAGCACGGTGTCTTCAGAAATTCCTTCCTTAAAAAATTTTTTTTTTAATTTTATTTATTTATTTATTTTTTGGCTATTCTGGGTTTTCACTGCTGCCACAGGCTCTTCTCTAGTTGCAGGGAGTAGGGGCTACTCTCTAGCTGAGGTGAACAGGCTTCTTGTTGTGGTAACTCTTCTTGTTGTGGAACCCGGGCTCTAGGGCACACGGGCTTCAATAGCTGTGGCACGTGGGCTCCATAGTTGCGGCTCCGACACTCTAGAACACAGGCTCCATAGTTGTGGCTCACGGGCTTAGTTGCTCCGCAGCATGTGGGATCTTTCCAGATCAGGGATGGAACCCGTGTCTCTTGCATTGGCAGGCGAACTCTTTACTGCTGAGCTACCAGGGAATCCCTAAAACAAATTTTTTTAAAATAATTTACTTACTTACTTACTGGCTGTGCTGGGTCTTGGTTGCTGTGCAGGCTTCTCATTGCAGTGGCATCTCTGGTTGTGGACTCTGGGCCCCAGGGTGCAGGGGCCTCAGTAGCTGCAGCACAGGGGCTCAGTTGCTCCTCAAAGGAAACCCCTTAAAACAGGGCAGCTCCCCGCAGTGTTGGTTATTTATTCATCTATTCTCATTCATCTTTATTCTTTGGTCTATGTGGGCCTCCCACTGCAGTGACCTCTCGTTGCAGAGCACTGGCTCTGGGCACATGTGCTCCAGAGCGCTGGCTCCTAATTGGACACACCGGTTCAGCCGCTTCGCGGGCACGTGGGATCTTCCTGGGCCAGGAGTTGAACCGGCACTCCTTGCACTGTAAGACGGACTCTTTACCCACTGGACGACCAGGGAAGCCCCATCTTCGCAATTTTTATGTGTCCAGTTCAGGAGCGTTGAGCACATTTACGATGTGAGCAACCACGACCACCACCCACCTGCAGAGACGTTTCATCTTCTAGAACCAAAACTCTAGACCCGTTAAATGATGATTCAGTAACTCCCCTTCCACCCTCACCCAAGCCCCTGGTGAGACTGTTCACTTCCTGTCTGTGGACTTGTTTACTCTAGATTATGAATATAAGTGAACCGTATTCTTCGTTATGTGTCTGGCTTATTCCATTAAGCACGGTGTCTTCAGAAATTCCTTCCTTAAAAAATTTTTTTTTTAATTTTATTTATTTATTTATTTTTTGGCTATTCTGGGTTTTCACTGCTGCCACAGGCTCTTCTCTAGTTGCAGGGAGTAGGGGCTACTCTCTAGCTGAGGTGAACAGGCTTCTTGTTGTGGTAACTCTTCTTGTTGTGGAACCCGGGCTCTAGGGCACACGGGCTTCAATAGCTGTGGCACGTGGGCTCCATAGTTGCGGCTCCGACACTCTAGAACACAGGCTCCATAGTTGTGGCTCACGGGCTTAGTTGCTCCGCAGCATGTGGGATCTTTCCAGATCAGGGATGGAACCCGTGTCTCTTGCATTGGCAGGCGAACTCTTTACTGCTGAGCTACCAGGGAATCCCTAAAACAAATTTTTTTAAAATAATTTACTTACTTACTTACTGGCTGTGCTGGGTCTTGGTTGCTGTGCAGGCTTCTCATTGCAGTGGCATCTCTGGTTGTGGACTCTGGGCCCCAGGGTGCAGGGGCCTCAGTAGCTGCAGCACAGGGGCTCAGTTGCTCCTCAGCTTGTAGGATCTTTCCGGACCAGGTATTGAACCTCAGTCTCCTGCACTGGCAGGCCGATTCTTTACCACTGATTCACCAGGGAATCTCCAGGAGTTCCTTTCTTCTTCAGGTTGAATAATATTCCATTGTATGTATATACCTTGTTATTTCTTATCAATTCATTCTTCAGTGGACTTTTGTGTTGCTTACATCTCTTGGCTCTTGTGAACAAATGCTGCTGGAAACATGGATACACAAATTCTGTTTGAGACTCTTTCCTTTCTTTTGGGCTGTTAAAAAGAAAACTCAATTGAGTAAAATGTAAAGATCTGATTGGCTTCTTCAACCATTCATGACTGGGGTGGCATCAGGTGAAACAGGTAATAAGGAGCTTTGAAAAGCCAAAGAAAATGAGAAATGTTTATAAGCAAAAGAAAGCAGGAACAAGGAAGTGAACCTGGGCAAAAATCAGGGTCGTAGCTGCCAGATTCCTCTCCTTTAGTGAACAGCATGGTCTATCAGGCAGGTTACCTCACTAGAGCTGAGAAGGCAATTCCTCATGAACTGGTTTAAGTTTCCATTTCTGGGAGAAGGGAAACTGTATTTAAGTGGTTATCTGCTGACCCAGGGCTTGACCTAAGTGGCTTCATTTCCGATCGGCTGCATTGTTTTTAACAGGGTCCGTGCCTAGGAGTGAAATTGCTGGTGTTTGTCCGTTTCTGTTTTCTACTTTTTAATTTAAACTGTTGTTTTATCTTTTTGTCCGAGCCGGATGGCTTGTGGGATCTTAGTTCCCCCACCAAACATTGAACCCTCACCCTCGGCAGTGAAAGCTCTGACTGGCAGGGGATTCCTTGCAGTTACTTTGAAATGACTTTAGATCTACAGAAGAGTTATAAAGATGGTTCACATACCCTTCACTTAAGCTTCCTGTTGTTAATATCTTACGTAACTAGAGCAGTTGCTTAACTGCTAAGTCACGTCGGATTCTTTTGCCACCTCAAGTGCCCTGTAGGCTCCTGTGTCCGTGGGATTTCTCAGGCAAGGATACTGGAGTGGGTTGCCATTTTCTTCTCCAGAATATCTTTCCGATTCAGGGATCGAACCCCAGTTTCTCTCAGGTAAGGATACTAGAGTGGGTTGTCATTTCCTTCTCCAGGGGATCTTCTCGACCCAGGGGTGGAACCCCAGTCTCCTGCCTTGCCAGTGGATTCTTTACCGACTAAGATGGCAGGGAAGCCCCTGGCTGCAACATGAAGCCTACTTTATTTGGTCTGATGGAGAGGTATTTTGGAGGAAGTGAGAGAAAATGGTTCCCGAAGGATGAGCGGAATCTGTGGGGTGAGAGTTTCAGACAGAAGGAATAGCCTGTGCAAAGGTCCTGAGGCAGGGACCAGTTTAGCCTTGGAGGGGCACAGAGAAAACCTACATTGTGTGTGTGGTGGATGGGCGGTGACTGGTGTGAGTAGGGGGGCGTGTTCTGGAGGATTAGGCTAGGGAGGTGGGCGGGGCCGGCTCTCGCAGAGTCTGAATTCTGAGAGCTTATTTTCAGGCAACGGAGCCATGGGTGGGGGTGGGGTTTAAGCAAACCTGAGTGTGGGATTCTGGCTATGAACGCAGTTTGGCAGGAAATGGTACGGGTCCAGATGCTAGTGATGCACTTATCTCTAGCAAGGGTGTGACAAATGAAACCACATTCTCTGTTTAATGTTAACCCAGGGCTTGACCTAAGTGGCTTCATTTCCGATCGGCTGCATTGTTTCTAACAGGGTCCGTGCCTAGGAGTGAAATTGCTGGTGTTTGTCCGTTTCTGTTTTCTACTTTTTAATTTAAACTGTTGTTTTATCTTTTTGTCCGAGCCGGATGGCTTGTGGGATCTTAGTTCCCCCACCAAACATTGAACCCTCACCCTCGGCAGTGAAAGCTCTGACTGGCAGGGGATTCCTTGCAGTTACTTTGAAATGACTTTAGATCTACAGAAGAGTTATAAAGATGGTTCACATACCCTTCACTTAAGCTTCCTGTTGTTAATATCTTACGTAACTAGAGCAGTTGCTTAACCGCTAAGTCACGTCGGATTCTTTTGCCACCTCAAGTGCCCTGTAGGCTCCTGTGTCCGTGGGATTTCTCAGGCAAGGATACTGGAGTGGGTTGCCATTTTCTTCTCCAGAATATCTTTCCGATTCAGGGATCGAACCCCAGTTTCTCTCAGGTAAGGATACTAGAGTGGGTTGTCATTTCCTTCTCCAGGGGATCTTCTCGACCCAGGGGTGGAACCCCAGTCTCCTGCCTTGCCAGTGGATTCTTTACCGACTAAGATGGCAGGGAAGCCCCTGGCTGCAACATGAAGCCTACTTTATTTGGTCTGATGGAGAGGTATTTTGGAGGAAGTGAGAGAAAATGGTTCCCGAAGGATGAGCGGAATCTGTGGGGTGAGAGTTTCAGACAAAAGGAATAGCCTGTGCAAAGGTCCTGAGGCAGGGACCAGTTTAGCCTTGGAGGGGCACAGAGAAAACCTACATTGTGTGTGTGGTGGATGGGCGGTGACTGGTGTGAGTAGGGGGGCGTGTTCTGGAGGATTAGGCTAGGGAGGTGGGCGGGGCCGGCTCTCGCAGAGTCTGAATTCTGAGAGCTTATTTTCAGGCAACGGAGCCATGGGTGGGGGTGGGGTTTAAGCAAACCTGAGTGTGGGATTCTGGCTATGAACGCAGTTTGGCAGGAAATGGTACGGGTCCAGATGCTAGGGATGCACTTAGCTCTAGCAGGTGTGACAAAAATGAAACCACTTTATTTATAGCGCGACAGTCGCACAGCGACCAGCCGCCCGCTCAGAGGCTCCTGGAACCACATAACCTTGAGGCTCCTGGAACCGCCTCTGAGCTGGACGGCGTCTCACCTTGATGGGCAGGGATTTTCACTTTGATTTTTTTTCTCTTTCCTTCTTTTTTTCTTTCTTTCATTCTTGATATTTACACCCACTGTCTTTAGCGGGGTGGAGGGTTAGGAGTGCAGCTCAGTTCACGCCTAGGAGATCTTGCTCAGAAGTTAGAGCAGAGTCGATGTGGGGGAGGAAGGGAGGAGAACCCTGAACCCACTTCCGGGTCCTCCTCTTCGCCTTGAAGGATATTTTTTCCAAGGAAATGCTCTGCTGCCCGACAAACAAATCTCAGAATTGCCACTTGCAGTTTTGTGACCCCGTGTCTTGGAACACCCCGCCCCCGCAAATGGAGCAAAGCAGCCTTCCCCTGTAAGGTACTGAGAACTAATAAATTCATTCCTGTCCAAGGGCTTATGTGGTGTGCGGCACACAATAAATGCTCAATAGCTATTATTTTTTATCAAGAGGAAATTCACATAAATTAACAATTTAAAAGTGCTGGAGAGCGTGGGGAAGGGAGGGAACCCTCCTACACTGTTGAGAATGTAAGTTAGCCAGTCACTATGGGAAACTGTGTGGAGGTACCTTAAAAACCTAAAAATAGAGCTACCATATGACCTTGCAAATCCAGCCCTGGTCATATATCCAGAAAAAATGAAAACCTCAATTCGAAAGGATACATAATCATATGCTCAGTGTTCATAGCAGTACTGTTTATCATAGCCAAGACATGGAAGCAACCTAAATGCCCATCGACAGATGAATGGATAAAGAAGATCGACTAAAATGGAACTGTTGTTGTCGTTTACTCATATGCCATTTAAGGTGCTGAATCTGCTGAGAGCTTATTTTCAGGCAACGGAGCCATGGGTGGGGGTGGGGTTTAAGCAAACCTGAGTGTGGGATTCTGGCTATGAACGCAGTTTGGCAGGAAATGGTACGGGTCCAGATGCTAGGGATGCACTTAGCTCTAGCAGGTGTGACAAAAATGAAACCACTTTATTTATAGCGCGACAGTCGCACAGCGACCAGCCGCCCGCTCAGAGGCTCCTGGAACCACATAACCTTGAGGCTCCTGGAACCGCCTCTGAGCTGGACGGCGTCTCACCTTGATGGGCAGGGATTTTCACTTTGATTTTTTTTCTCTTTCCTTCTTTTTTTCTTTCTTTCATTCTTGATATTTACACCCACTGTCTTTAGCGGGGTGGAGGGTTAGGAGTGCAGCTCAGTTCACGCCTAGGAGATCTTGCTCAGAAGTTAGAGCAGAGTCGATGTGGGGGAGGAAGGGAGGAGAACCCTGAACCCACTTCCGGGTCCTCCTCTTCGCCTTGAAGGATATTTTTTCCAAGGAAATGCTCTGCTGCCCGACAAACAAATCTCAGAATTGCCACTTGCAGTTTTGTGACCCCGTGTCTTGGAACACCCCGCCCCCGCAAATGGAGCAAAGCAGCCTTCCCCTGTAAGGTACTGAGAACTAATAAATTCATTCCTGTCCAAGGGCTTATGTGGTGTGCGGCACACAATAAATGCTCAATAGCTATTATTTTTTATCAAGAGGAAATTCACATAAATTAACAATTTAAAAGTGCTGGAGAGCGTGGGGAAGGGAGGGAACCCTCCTACACTGTTGAGAATGTAAGTTAGCCAGTCACTATGGGAAACTGTGTGGAGGTACCTTAAAAACCTAAAAATAGAGCTACCATATGACCTTGCAAATCCAGCCCTGGTCATATATCCAGAAAAAATGAAAACCTCAATTCGAAAGGATACATAATCATATGCTCAGTGTTCATAGCAGTACTGTTTATCATAGCCAAGACATGGAAGCAACCTAAATGCCCATCGACAGATGAATGGATAAAGAAGATGCAGGACGTATCTAAAATGGAATACTGTTGTTGTCGTTTAATCACTCAGTCATGTCCGACTCTTCACGTCCCTGTGAACTGTAGCCCGCCAGGCTCCTCTGTGCATAGGATTTCCCAGGCAAGCATAGCGGGGTGGTTACCCTTTCCTCCTCCAGGGGATCTTTCCAACCCTGGGATCGAACTCCACTCTCCGGCATTGACAGGTGGGTTCTTTACCACTGCACCACCAGGATCGGCCAATTCCTAGAAGCCTGCCACGATTAGATGACCTTTTATGGAAATCAACCATCATGATCTAGTTTTTAAATTTTATTTGTTAAGTTGAATGCCATCGAGGCTTCTGGTATTTTAGCCTTTCTTCTGGGTACCAGGGCCATGGACGCAACTCCGATTTCATACTGTCTTCAGAGAACTCAGAGGGAGTTGTTGGTAAGAGAGGGGAGAAGTTAAGACACCGAATCCCCCAGAGAAAAGGCAGTGAACACAGAGAACTTGGTGGGAGCAGAGCGGAACATCAGCACTGCCACGTGCAGTTGTGCGCGCTGCGCACTGCACAACCCTGGGGTCACCATCCCACCAACTTTGCTGTCAACAGAGCCCCTGGAGATGGAGTGTGGCGAGCCTTGTGAGGCTTCCCGGGCAGGTGTCCAGGGTTCAGCCAGGTACAGCCTAGAGCAGGAGGGAGACTCTTGACCCCCAGACAGAAGAGGGAGACTGGCCAAGTGTGTTTGAAGGCCACCGGATGACACACCCCCTGCTATGAGTGGGTGTGTGGCTCTCTGTGGCTCAGAGTTGCCACGGAAATCAGGAGAAAGAGTTCATGGCTAGGGCATCTTCAGTTCACGGTGGTCCTTGTCACTGTTCTTCTCACTTTGGGTTAGTTTCAATGACTCTGTGACTGTTGTCTCCAGTCCTTCTCTGCATTAACCCCTGACCTTCCTTCTTTCCACCCGCCACGCTGGACTCTCTTGCTGGTCTCTGAGCTGTGCACACGTCCGCTCCCTGCCTTTGCTCCTGCTGCCACCTCCACTCAGCTGTGCTCTCCCAAGTGATCAATGACCACCTTCACCTCTCCTTCAAAAGGCCCATACTGTTTATGATAGCCAAGACATGGAAGCAACCTAAATGCCCATCGACAGATGAATGGATAAAGAAGATGCAGGACGTATCTAAAATGGAATACTGTTGTTGTCGTTTAATCACTCAGTCATGTCCGACTCTTCATGTCCCTGTGAACTGTAGCCCGCCAGGCTCCTCTGTGCATAGGATTTCCCAGGCAAGCATAGCGGGGTGGTTACCCTTTCCTCCTCCAGGGGATCTTTCCAACCCTGGGATCGAACTCCACTCTCCGGCATTGACAGGTGGGTTCTTTACCACTGCACCACCAGGATCGGCCAATTCCTAGAAGCCTGCCACGATTAGATGACCTTTTATGGAAATCAACCATCATGATCTAGTTTTTAAATTTTATTTGTTAAGTTGAATGCCATCGAGGCTTCTGGTATTTTAGCCTTTCTTCTGGGTACCAGGGCCATGGACGCAACTCCGATTTCATACTGTCTTCAGAGAACTCAGAGGGAGTTGTTGGTAAGAGAGGGGAGAAGTTAAGACACCGAATCCCCCAGAGAAAAGGCAGTGAACACAGAGAACTTGGTGGGAGCAGAGCGGAACATCAGCACTGCCACGTGCAGTTGTGCGCGCTGCGCACTGCACAACCCTGGGGTCACCATCCCACCAACTTTGCTGTCAACAGAGCCCCTGGAGATGGAGTGTGGCGAGCCTTGTGAGGCTTCCCGGGCAGGTGTCCAGGGTTCAGCCAGGTACAGCCTAGAGCAGGAGGGAGACTCTTGACCCCCAGACAGAAGAGGGAGACTGGCCAAGTGTGTTTGAAGGCCACCGGATGACACACCCCCTGCTATGAGTGGGTGTGTGGCTCTCTGTGGCTCAGAGTTGCCACGGAAATCAGGAGAAAGAGTTCATGGCTAGGGCATCTTCAGTTCACGGTGGTCCTTGTCACTGTTCTTCTCACTTTGGGTTAGTTTCAATGACTCTGTGACTGTTGTCTCCAGTCCTTCTCTGCATTAACCCCTGACCTTCCTTCTTTCCACCCGCCACGCTGGACTCTCTTGCTGGTCTCTGAGCTGTGCACACGTCCGCTCCCTGCCTTTGCTCCTGCTGCCACCTCCACTCGGAGCTGTGCTCTCCCAAGTGATCAATGACCACCTTCACCTCTCCTTCCAGTCCTTGCTTAAATGGATATCCTCAGCACCTCCTCCTCAGACCTCCTTATAAACATCTCACCCTGACCTAATGCCTCAGGCATGGTGGATCCTCCAGACTTCCCTTCACTTCCCCATTTTCCCAAATCCACTTTCCCCTTTCTGGTAGACTATGAATTTATTTATTGAGAGGACTCTTGAGATTCCCTTGGTCAGTAACACGATCAAGCCATTCAGTCCTAAAGGAAATTGATCCTGAATATTCATTGGAAGGATTGATGCTGAAGCTGAAGCTCCACTACTCTGGCCACCTGATTCAAAGAGCCAGCTCATTGGAAAAGACCCCGATGCTGGGAAAGATTGAGGGCAGGAGGAGAATGGGGCAACAGAGGAGAAGATGGTTAGATGGCATTATTGACTCAGTGGACATAAGTTTGAGCAAGCTCCGGGAGGTGGTGAAAGACAAGGAAGTTTGGTGTGCTGCAGTCCATGAGGTCACAGAGTCAGACTCCACTTAGCGACTAAACAACATGATGTCGTTGGTGTATTGTCTGTCTTTATCCACAAGAAGATAAGATCATCGAGGGCAGGAGTTTTTGTTTAGTTAACTTTACTGATGGACCTCAAGAGCCTTGGACAGTGTCTGGCGTACAGAGATTCAACAAACACTTTTTGAATGAAGAAATGAATTTTTCGGATTAAAAAAATTTTTTCCCTTCCACCTGGGAAGGTACTTCTCCATACGGCCACAAGAGGGAGCCCAAGACACAAGTCAATTCTCTGGAGCCCCAGACCATTAGAGATTCTCTGATAGCTCAGCGGGTGAAGAATCTGCCTTCTGTGCAGGAGACTGAGGTTTGATCCCTGGGCTCAGGAGATACCCTGGAGGAGGGCTTAGCAACCCACTGAAGTATTCTTTTTTTTTTTTTTTTTTGATTTATTTATTTTTTGGGGGTGGGGTGGGGTGGAGAGGGAGAGGGACGGGCGGGCCACTTCCATTGGTCTTTCATTTATCCATTTTCATCCATCTTTGTTTTTTGGTCTGTGTGAGACTCCAATCGCAATGGCCTCTGTTGTCGCTGAGCATCAACTCTGGGCGCATGCGCCCCAGAGCTCCGGCTCGGTAATTGGACACATGGGTCCAGCCGCTCCGCCGCACGTGGGATCTTCCCAGGCCAGGGATCGAACCGGCGCCCCTTGCACTGCAAGGCGGTGTCCTTACCCATTTTCCCAAATCCACTTTCCCCTTTCTGGTAGACTATGAATTTATTTATTGAGAGGACTCTTGAGATTCCCTTGGTCAGTAACACGATCAAGCCATTCAGTCCTAAAGGAAATTGATCCTGAATATTCATTGGAAGGATTGATGCTGAAGCTGAAGCTCCACTACTCTGGCCACCTGATTCAAAGAGCCAGCTCATTGGAAAAGACCCCGATGCTGGGAAAGATTGAGGGCAGGAGGAGAATGGGGCAAC
This sequence comes from Tragulus kanchil, assembly GCA_022376925.1. NCBI lineage: Eukaryota > Metazoa > Chordata > Mammalia > Artiodactyla > Tragulidae > Tragulus > Tragulus kanchil. The sequence goes on from JAIOJX010000031.1 coordinate 132,662,852, forward strand.
AGAGGAGAAGATGGTTAGATGGCATTATTGACTCAGTGGACATAAGTTTGAGCAAGCTCCGGGAGGTGGTGAAAGACAAGGAAGTTTGGTGTGCTGCAGTCCATGAGGTCACAGAGTCAGACTCCACTTAGCGACTAAACAACATGATGTCGTTGGTGTATTGTCTGTCTTTATCCACAAGAAGATAAGATCATCGAGGGCAGGAGTTTTTGTTTAGTTAACTTTACTGATGGACCTCAAGAGCCTTGGACAGTGTCTGGCGTACAGAGATTCAACAAACACTTTTTGAATGAAGAAATGAATTTTTCGGATTAAAAAAATTTTTTCCCTTCCACCTGGGAAGGTACTTCTCCATACGGCCACAAGAGGAAGCCCAAGACACAAGTCAATTCTCTGGAGCCCCAGACCCTTAGAGATTCTCTGATAGCTCAGCGGGTGAAGAATCTGCCTTCTGTGCAGGAGACTGAGGTTTGATCCCTGGGCTCAGGAGATACCCTGGAGGAGGGCTTAGCAACCCACTGAAGTATTCTTTTTTTTTTTTTTTTTTGATTTATTTTTTTTCGGGGGGTGGGGTGGGGGGGAGAGGGAGAGGGACGGGCGGGCCACTTCCATTGGTCTTTCATTTATCCATTTTCATCCATCTTTGTTCTTTGGTCTGTGTGAGCCTCCAATCGCAATGGCCTCTGTTGTCGCTGAGCATCAACTCTGGGCGCATGCGCCCCAGAGCTCCGGCTCGGTAATTGGACACATGGGTCCAGCCGCTCCGCCGCACGTGGGATCTTCCCAGGCCAGGGATCGAACCGGCGCCCCTTGCACTGCAAGGCGGTGTCCTTACCCACTGAACCACCAGGGAAGGCCCCGCTCAAGTATTCTTTTTTTTTTAAAAAAAAGATTTATTTATTTATTTATTTAGGGTGGGGGTCGAGTTGGGGAGCGAGGGGAGCGGGCGGGCCACTTCTATTGGTCTTTCATTTCTCTATTTTCATTCGTCTTTGTTCTTTGGCTCCTGTGGGCCTCCCATCGCGGTGGCGTCTGTCGTTGCAGAGCGCCGGCTCTGGGCGGAGCGCCGGCTCTGGGCGCATGCGCTCCAGAGCTCCGGCTCGGTAATTGGACACATCGGTCCAGCCTCTCTGCTGCATGCGGGATCTTCCCAGGCCAGGGATCCAACCGGTGCCCCTTGCACTGCAAGGTGGTGTCTTTACCCACTAGACCACCAGGGGGAGCCCCGCCCCTGCTCAAGTATTCTTGCCTGGAGAATCCCATGGACTGAGAAGCCTGGCAAGCTACCCTCCATGGTGCCCCAAGAGTTGAACACGTCGGAGCGACTAAGCAATCTACCACAGACACAAGATTGGTTCCTCATTTTGTGCATCTTGTGGGTAATGTTGGAGAGAACACAGGAGTGCCCGTATCTCTTCAAGGTCGAGTTTCCCTCTCTTTTGGATAAACACCCAGAGGTGGGATCTCTGGATCACGTGGTGGTTCTGTTTTTAGTTTTTTTCTTTTAATTTTATTTATTTATTTTTTTTAACTTTTGGCTGTTCTGGGTTTTCACTGGCTCTTCTCTAGTTGCAGGGTGTGGGGGCTACTCTCTAATGGAGGTGAGCAGGCATCTTGTTGGTGTGACTTCTCTTGTGGAACTTGGGCTCTAGGGCACACGGACTTCAGTAGTTGTGGCACATGGCTCCATAGCTGTGACTCTGAGACCCTAGAGCACAGGCTCCATAGTTGTGGCTCACGGGCTTAATTGCTCTTCACAGCATTTGTGATCTTCCCGGATCAGGGATCGAACCTATGTCTCCTGCATTGGCAGGCAAACTCTCTAACACTGGGCTCTCAGGGAAGCCCCTGTTTTTAGTTTTTTTGAGGAAAGAACAACTCTGGTTTTCATGAAAGCCTGGGTGTATATGGGACAGCGAGCTGCCTGCAGTCCTCTGTGGACATCCTGTGTGGACACCGGGCAGCAGCCTCATACCTCCATTCCAAGAACTGGCCATTGGGGACTGGAGGCATGAGCTTCAGACCTCCCCCGTCACGTAGGAGGCAGACCAGGCTCTCATGTGGCAGCCTCCCCCCACCTCCTGGGACCGGAGGAGGACAGAAAGTGTCTCTCCTGATGAGAGCTGTCCTGTTGCCCTTCTCAGTGGAGGCCTTGACCCAGAGCCAGAGACTTGTTTTCTCCCGTGATTTCCCAGAAATAACAAAACATTTCATAGGAATCTGCTCTTGGCTAGATTTTCTTTCTTTCATTATTATTATTTTTAAAGATTAATTCCTGTCAATTTTATTTATTTATTATTTATTTATTTTCATCCATCTTCATTTTTCGGTCTGTGTGGGCCTCCCGCTGCAGTGGCCTGTCTCCTTGCAGAGCACTGGCTCTGGGTGCATGCGCTCCAGAGCTCTGGCTCGCAACTGGACACACCAGCCCAGCTGCTCCGTGGCACTTGGGATCTTCATGGGCCAGAGATCAAACCAGTGCCCCTTGCACTGCAAGGTGGACTCTTTACCCACTGGACCACCAGGGAAGCCCATCTTTCTTTTGTTATTTTTTGACATGTACAATTTGTATTTATGTATTCTATTTAATTCTATTTCTTTCTTTATTTATTTATCTTTGGCTCTGCGGGGTCTTTGTGGCTGTGCAGGTTTTTCTCTAGTCATGGTGAGCAGGGGCCTCCTCTGTAGCTGCTGTGTGCAGGCTGCTCATGGTGAAGGGGAGTGGGCTCCCTTAGGGTGCTGAGCAGGCATCTTGTTGGTGTGACTTCTCTTGTGGAACTTGGGCTCTAGGGCACACGGACTTCAGTAGTTGTGGCACATGGCTCCATAGCTGTGGCTCTGAGACCCTAGAGCACAGGCTCCATAGTTGTGGCTCACGGGCTTAATTGCTCTTCACAGCATGTGTGATCTTCCCAGATCAGGGATCGAACCTATGTCTCCTGCATTGGCAGGCAAACTCTCTAACACTGAGCTCTCAGGGAAGCCCCTGTTTTTAGTTTTTTTGAGGAAAGAACAACTCTGGTTTTCATGAAAGCCTGGGTGTATATGGGACAGCGAGCTGCCTGCAGTCCTCTGTGGACATCCTGTGTGGACACCGGGCAGCAGCCTCGTACTTCCATTCCAAGAACTGGCCATTGGAGACTGGAGGCATGAGCTTCAGACCTCCCCTGTCACGTAGGAGGCAGACCAGGCTCTCATGTGGCAGCCTCCCCCCACCTCCTGGGACCGGAGGAGGACAGAAAGTGTCTCTCCTGATGAGAGCTGTCCTGTTGCCCTTCTCAGTGGAGGCCTTGACCCAGAGCCAGAGACTTGTTTTCTCCCGTGATTTCCCAGAAATAACAAAACATTTCATAGGAACCTGCTCTTGGCTAGATTTTCTTTCATTATTATTATTTTTAAAGATTAATTCCTGTCAATTTTATTTATTTATTATTTATTTATTTTCATCCATCTTCATTCTTCGGTCTGTGAGGGCCTCCCGCTGCAGTGGCCTGTCTCCTTGTAGAGCACTGGCTCTGGGCGCATGCGCTCCAGAGCTCTGGCTCGCAACTGGACACACCAGCCCAGCTGCTCCATGGCACTTGGGATCTTCCCGGGCCAGGGATCAAACCAGTGCCCCTTGCACTGCAAGGTGGACTCTTTACCCACTGGACCACCAGGGAAGCCCATCTTTCTTTTGTTATTTTTTGACATGTACAATTTGTATTTATGTATTCTATTTAATTCTATTTCTTTATTTATTTATTTGTCTTTGGCTCTGCGGGGTCTTTGTGGCTGTGCAGGTTTTCCTCTAGTCATGGTGAGCAGGGGCCTCCTCTGTAGCTGCTGTGTGCAGGCTGCTCATTGCAGTGACTCCCACAGCACAGGAGGTCCTTAGCTGTGGCTCGTGAGCCTTAGCGCATGCAGGCTTCAGTAGCTGCAGCTCCCGGGTTCTAGATGTGGGCTCAGCGGGTGTGGCGCACAGACTTGGTTGCCCTACCGCGTGTGGGATCTTCCCAGATCAGGGATGGAAGCCTTGACCCCTGCCCTGGCAGATGGACTCTCATCCATTGCGCCCCAGGGAAGTCCTTGGCTAGTTTTCTCATTGGCTCTTCGTCGTTTTTACAAGACCTTCTTCTTTTAACAGAGTTTTCCTCTGAAGGTGGTGATTTCCTAGCATGATAGCCATGACATCGCTTGTCGTCGTCTCTTGTGTAGATCAGCCCAAACTCCAGACACGAACTTGCCAGGTCCTCCTAGTGCCTTGGCAGTCATGGCTGCACTTGCCCTTCCCTATGTGCCGAGCTTAGCCCCAATTCTGGTAGGAACTGTTCTGTTTAACACTGCTGCTCGGTTGAGACTCAGTCAACGGCGGAGAGGTTAACAAGGAGTAGGGAGAGAAAGACAAATGCCATAGGACCCCACTTATGAGTGGAACCTAAAATATGACACAGACTAGCACATCCACAAAACTGAATAACAGACCTAACTAACAGACTGGCTGGTGGGTGCCAAGGGGGACGGGCTGGGGGAGGGATGGACTGGGAGTTTGGGGTTAGCAGACGCAAACTATTACATATAGAATGGATAAACACCAAGGCCCTACTGTACAGTACAGGGACTTATATCCAATATCATGGGATAAACCATGATGAAAAAGAATATAAAAAAGAATGTAAAAAAGCTCCAGAATGAAACAAAAAACTAACAGAGAGGATAGATATTTGCTTCTAGTAGGCAGATGAGCGAGAGACAAGTCCTCTTCAATTTTTTAAAACTAGGTTTCTATCTTTCTGAGTCTTGCTAATGCCCAGTCCTCCTTTATCCCAGGATGTGGCCCTTTGGGGATGTGGGTCCTTTCTCCGCGATGGTGTCTTCTGTTTTTCAAAATCCCCAATTTGAAAATTTTGTTTAATGGGATGGCCGAAAGTTCCATCCAGCTTTTCGCTCTCTTTTCTGATGCTTTTACTGTTCAGAATCAGAAAACCATCAGTGTGGAACTATGCCCAAGTGATAAATTCTGTCTTGGTTTCCTTCTCCTTTTGCAACTTGGAACCAAAAATTCTGTTTGCCTTGGAAACGCTCCAGGGCTGACAAACAGATGTTCTTCATGGTTTTCCCCCGTTTTTGCTTGTTTCGGTTTTTTTTGTGTGGTTTTTTTTTTTTTTTTTTTTTTGCAGTGGGAAGTTTAACCTAAAACAGCCTTGTCAGTCATTTCTGGAAACCAAACTTTTATCATCTTTTCTTCTGAGCTTACTTTCCAGTCTAGAACCCATGTGTGTGTGTGTGTGTGTGTGTGTGTGTTTGCGCGCGCGCGTGCGTGCTCAGTCATGTCTGACTCTTTGGCAACTCCATGGACTGTAGCCCGCCAGGCTCGTCTGTCCATGGCGTTTCTCAGGCAAGAATACTGAGTGGGTTTCCATTCCCTTCTCCGGGGGATCTTCCCGACCTAGGGATCCAACCTGGGTCTCCTGCGCTGGCAGGCGGGTTCTTCACCACTGAGCCACCCGGGAAGGCCCTAGGGTTCTTGCAGTCACCATCCTACCCCACACAGCTCAGCATCTTCTGGAGGGCAAGAGCTTCTTAAGTAGTCCCTCCAAGAAATGTTTGTTTCCTTTAATAAATACCAAACTGGGGAGGGATGGACTGGGAGTTTGGGGTTAGCAGACAATTTTTGGATAAACACCAAGGCCCTACTGTACAGTACAGGGACTTATATCCAATATCATGGGGTAAACCATGATGAAAAGAATATAAAAGAATGTAAAAAAGCTCCAGAATGAAACAAAAAACTAACAGAGAGGATAGATATTTGCTTCTAGTAGGCAGATGAGCGAGAGACAAGTCCTCTTCAATTTTTTAAAACTAGGTTTCTATCTTTCTGAGTCTTGCTAATGCCCAGTCCTCCTTTATCCCAGGATGTGGCCCTTTGGGGATGTGGGTCCTTTCTCCGCGATGGTGTCTTCTGTTTTTCAAAATCCCCAATTTGAAAATTTTGTTTAATGGGATGGCCGAAAGTTCCATCCAGCTTTTCGCTCTCTTTTCTGATGCTTTTACTGTTCAGAATCAGAAAACCATCAGTGTGGAACTATGCCCAAGTGATAAATTCTGTCTTGGTTTCCTTCTCCTTTTGCAACTTGGAACCAAAAATTCTGTTTGCCTTGGAAACGCTCCAGGGCTGACAAACAGATGTTCTTCATGGTTTTCCCCCGTTTTTGCTTGTTTCGGTTTTTTTTGTGTGGTTTTTTTTTTTTTTTTTGCAGTGGGAAGTTTAACCTAAAACAGCCTTGTCAGTCATTTCTGGAAACCAAACTTTTATCATCTTTTCTTCTGAGCTTACTTTCCAGTCTAGAACCCGTGTGTGTGTGTGTGTGTGTGTGTGTGTTCGCGTGCGCGCGCGTGCGTGCTCAGTCATGTCTGACTCTTTGGCAACTCCATGGACTGTAGCCCGCCAGGCTCGTCTGTCCATGGCGTTTCTCAGGCAAGAATACTGAGTGGGTTTCCATTCCCTTCTCTGGGGGATCTTCCCGACCTAGGGATCCAACCTGGGTCTCCTGCGCTGGCAGGCGGGTTCTTCACCACTGAGCCACCCGGGAAGGCCCTAGGGTTCTTGCAGTCACCATCCTACCCCACACAGCTCAGCATCTTCTGGAGGGCAAGAGCTTCTTAAGTAGTCCCTCCAAGAAATGTTTGTTTCCTTTAATAAATACGAAATGTACATTTATGTGATATCATTGCTAAATATAGTATCATACTAATAAGTGAGAACACGGGGTCTTCCCAGATTGGAAGTGAGCTTCATCACTTCCTGGAGGCTGAGTGTAAATGAATCAGTCACCCCTCCAAGCCTCACTGTCCTCATCTGTAAAGCAGATCTAACAAAGGAAATGCTTTTACTGAGTCTTGTGAGAGTTGCACAAGCTATTTGCCAAGGGCTGGGGTTGAGGCTCTGTTGAACTTCTCCTCCGCTCTCTGTGCTGCGTTTGACCGTTCATCTGTCTTCACATGCCTGCATCGTCCAGGGGCCTTCCCTGGGGCCTGTACTCAAGGTCAAATCCCCTCTTCACCCAGAGGTAGAGCCACTGTTTCCCTTGGAGTGCCGGATGTCTGAGCAGCTGTGGCTCACCGTGAGCCAGACTTTCATGGCTCATCTTTTTTTTTTTTTTGTAATGGTATTTGCCTTTAGTTATTATTATTATTTTTTTAAGCAGTCTTGACCCTGCTTTCTTTCTTTCTTTTTTTTTAATATTTATTTATTTATTTATTTTGGGGCGGGGGTCGGGTTGGGGAGGGAGGGGAGCGGGCGGGCCACTTCTCTTGGTCTTTCATTTCTCTATTTTCATCCGTCTTTGTTCCTGTCGCTCTTGTGGGCCTCCCTTCGCAGTGGCGTCTGTCGTTGCAGAGCGCCGACTCTGGGCGCATGCGCTCCAGAGTTCCGGCTCGGTAATTGGACACATCAGTCCAGCTGCTCCGCGGCACGTGGGATCTTCCCAGGCCAGGGATCGAAGCGGCGCCCCTTGTGCTACAAGGCGGTGTCCTTACCCACTGGACCACCAGGGGAAGCCCTAGTTATTTTTTTTTTTTTTAATTTTGGCCTTATTTTTATTGATTTTTTATTCATTTATTTTCATCCATCTTTATTTTTTGACCTGTGTGGGCCTCCCACTGTAGTGGCCTCCCTCACTGCAGGGCTCCAGCTCCAGAGCACTAGCCTGCAATTGGACACACTGGCCCAGCCGCTCCGCAGCACGTGGGATCTTCCCGGGTCAGGGATGGAACTGGTGCCCCCTGCACTGCAAGGCGGACTCTTTACCCACTGGACCACCAGGGAAGCCCCTCACGGCTTCTCTTATACGGTGCTGTGTTTTCTTCAACTTAATTGTTTGGCCTCGCTGCAAGGGGGAGGAGCAGTTTAGCAAGCAGGGATTGAACCTCTGCCCCCTGCATTAGAAAGTGAAGTCTTAACCACGGGACCACCAGAAGTCCCTGTTGTGTGGTGTGACCCGCGGAGCCAGCTGCCTACCTGCCTGTGTCACCAGCTGCTCTTACACCCAGCAGGGGCTTGTGACTCATTCTCATCAGTCCAAGGAGAGACCTGCGATGTCAGCATTTTCTGTTTAAGAAAGGGAAGTGTCGTTTTCACTCTCTCATGCTCCCTCCTCTTCTGAGTTCTCCAAGGTCTCCCGGGATTTTCTGCTCTCTGTGCTGCGTTTGACCGTTCATCTGTCTTCACATGCCTGCATCGTCCAGGGGCCTTCCCTGGGGCCTGTACTCAAGGTCAAATCCCCTCTTCACCCAGAGGTAGAGCCACTGTTTCCCTTGGAGTGCCGAATGTCTGAGCAGCTGTGGCTCACCGTGAGCCAGACTTTCATGGCTCATCTTTTTTTTTTTTTGTAATGGTATTTGCCTTTAGTTATTATTATTATTTTTTTAAGCAGTCTTGACCCTGCTTTCTTTCTTTCTTTTTTTTTAATATTTATTTATTTATTTATTTTGGGGCGGGGGTCGGGTTGGGGAGGGAGGGGAGCGGGCGGGCCACTTCACTTGGTCTTTCATTTCTCTATCTTCATCCGTCTTTGTTCCTGTCGCTCTTGTGGGCCTCCCTTCGCAGTGGCGTCTGTCGTTGCAGAGCGCCGACTCTGGGCGCATGCGCTCCAGAGCTCCGGCTCGGTAATTGGACACATCAGTCCAGCTGCTCCGCGGCACGTGGGATCTTCCCAGGCCAGGGATCGAAGCGGCGCCCCTTGTGCTACAAGGCAGTGTCCTTACCCACTGGACCACCAGGGGAAGCCCTAGTTATTTTTTTTTTTTTAATTTTGGCCTTATTTTTATTGATTTTTTTATTCATTTATTTTCATCCATCTTTATTTTTTGACCTGTGTGGGCCTCCCACTGTAGTGGCCTCCCTCGCTGCAGGACCCCAGCTCCAGAGCGCTAGCCTGCAATTGGACACACTGGCCCAGCCGCTCCGCAGCACGTGGGATCTTCCCGGGTCAGGGATGGAACTGGTGCCCCCTGCACTGCAAGGCGGACTCTTTACCCACTGGACCACCAGGGAAGCCCCTCACGGCTTCTCTTATACGGTGCTGTGTTTTCTTCAACTTAATTGTTTGGCCTCGCTGCAAGGGGGAGGAGCAGTTTAGCAAGCAGGGATTGAACCTCTGCCCCCTGCATTAGAAAGTGAAGTCTTAACCACGGGACCACCAGAAGTCCCTGTTGTGTGGTGTGACCCGCGGAGCCAGCTGCCTACCTGCCTGTGTCACCAGCTGCTCTTACACCCAGCAGGGGCTTGTGACTCATTCTCATCAGTCCAAGGAGAGACCTGCGATGTCAGCATTTTCTGTTTAAGAAAGGGAAGTGTCGTTTTCACTCTCTCATGCTCCCTCCTCTTTCTGAGTTCTCCAAGGTCTCCCGGGATTTTGAAGCCAAAGTTTGGAAGAATCCTGGGGGCGTGGGTCACGCCCTGGAGGAACTGACTGCAGACCTGGAGGCAGTCATCCTGAAGGGTCATGCAAGTGAGAAACAGGCATTCCACCGCAACAAATGCTTGAGGTTTTGAGGCTGATGTATGAAAAAAAAAAATCTAGTGTTATTAGAGGTTGTTTATCACCCCTGCAGGAACACGGTCTTTGGAGAACTTTGTTGTGTGTCTTCCTCATCGGGCTGGGAGCTCCATTAATCTGCACATTTTGAAGGATTCGGGTCCTTAAGAGACACCCAACAAGTATGTATTGGCTGAACACCAACAACAGAAAAGAAATGCACCAGACTGCATCTCCCCAGGGAACTAGTTCACTTAAAGTAGCATATTTTACATGAGGTGTTGTTCAGTCGTTCACTCGTGTCCAACTCTTCGCGACCCCATGGACTGTAGCCCGCCAGGCTCCTCTGTCCATGGGATTCTCCAGGCAGGAATACTGAGCGTGTGGACATTTCCTCCTCCAGGAATCTTCCCACCCAGAGATGGAACTGGTGCCCCCTGCACTGCAAGGCGGACTCTTTACCCACTGGACCACCAGGGAAGCCCCTCACGGCTTCTCTTATACGGTGCTGTGTTTTCTTCAACTTAATTGTTTGGCCTCGCTGCAAGGGGGAGGAGCAGTTTAGCAAGCAGGGATTGAACCTCTGCCCCCTGCATTAGAAAGTGAAGTCTTAACCACGGGACCACCAGAAGTCCCTGTTGTGTGGTGTGACCCGCGGAGCCAGCTGCCTACCTGCCTGTGTCACCAGCTGCTCTTACACCCAGCAGGGGCTTGTGACTCATTCTCATCAGTCCAAGGAGAGACCTGCGATGTCAGCATTTTCTGTTTAAGAAAGGGAAGTGTCGTTTTCACTCTCTCATGCTCCCTCCTCTTTCTGAGTTCTCCAAGGTCTCCCGGGATTTTGAAGCCAAAGTTTGGAAGAATCCTGGGGGCGTGGGTCACGCCCTGGAGGAACTGACTGCAGACCTGGAGGCAGTCATCCTGAAGGGTCATGCAAGTGAGAAACAGGCATTCCACCGCAACAAATGCTTGAGGTTTTGAGGCTGATGTATGAAAAAAAAAAATCTAGTGTTATTAGAGGTTGTTTATCACCCCTGCAGGAACACGGTCTTTGGAGAACTTTGTTGTGTGTCTTCCTCATCGGGCTGGGAGCTCCATTAATCTGCACATTTTGAAGGATTCGGGTCCTTAAGAGACACCCAACAAGTATGTATTGGCTGAACACCAACAACAGAAAAGAAATGCACCAGACTGCATCTCCCCAGGGAACTAGTTCACTTAAAGTAGCATATTTTACATGAGGTGTTGTTCAGTCGTTCACTCGTGTCCAACTCTTCGCGACCCCATGGACTGTAGCCCGCCAGGCTCCTCTGTCCATGGGATTCTCCAGGCAGGAATACTGAGCGTGTGGACATTTCCTCCTCCAGGGAATCTTCCCCACCCAGAGATGGAACCGGTGTCTCCTGCATGGGCAGGTGGGCTCTTTACCACTGAGCTGCCCAAAAGGCCTCATGTGTCAGCTAAAGGGGTCACGAGCACACGCTCCTCTGCTACCCATACGCTTGTGTTTCTTCTTTAGGTGGCTTCCCACTCAAGGCAGTGCTGCCTGACTGCTTCTACCAAAGGGTGCGTTTCTCCTTTCCCAGTGGCACGGCCTCTCTGGGAGGCGGCTGCTCACAGGGGACTCCCTTCCATCCGCTTGGGACAGTAGTAAGTATTTATAGCCCAGACATTTGGGCAGAAATAATGTGGTTCATTTCCAGGCTGGCCACGTGCAGGTGGGCACAGCCTTTCTGCTTTCTCTCTCTTTCCTTTGGTTGGAAGCAGAGGCCTGCTTCCCGCATGATCCAGAGATCATCCTCCTTGGTATTTACCTAAACGAATTGAAAACTTAACATCTACGCAGAAACCTTGCATGCCAATGTTTATAGTAGCTGCTTTTTTCATCACTGCGTAAAGTTGGAAGCAACCAAGACGCTGTTCAATTGGTGACTAGATGGGGCTGAAAAGACATGAGCTATCAAGCTCATGAAAGACAGAGAGGAACTTTATTTTTTTTAAACTTTTCATTTGGTATTGGGAGTATAGCCGATTAACAATGTGGTGATAGTTTCGGTGAATGGCAGAGGGACTCGGCCACACGTGTGCATGAATCCATTCTACCCTCCCATCCAGGCTGCCACATGACAGTGAGCAGGGTTCCCTCTACTCAACACCAGGTCCTTCTTGGTTTTCCATGGTAAATACAGCAGTGTGTACACACAGGCACGGAGAGACTTTAAATGCTTATTACCAAGTGGAAGAAGTCAATCTGAAAATGATAGGGACAGAATGGAATAGTTAGGTAGTTGTAAAGTCCTAGTAGGGGACTGTAGGTGGAAGGGTAAAATCTGGAAAAATTGGGAGGCCAGTTAGTTAACGAAAACTCAAGAAAACTGTTCCTTATTCAATAAAGCAGGAAAGAGCTGGGGAAGGAGGAGCTAATGATGTATGCCTTGCGTCTGCATCTACGTCTGCTTGAAGAAGGTGGTCTTCTACCCTCCTATATATATATATATATTGCTGCCCACCCAATCGAGAGAGAGCAGCAGAGCTTTCCTGCCTGCCCACTGGCATCTCTTACAAGCATCCTATCCTAATAAATCCTCTTTTTTGCCTGTCACTCTGCCTCTCGCTGAATTTCTTCTGTGTTGAGACACAAAGAACCTGAGCCTCAGTGGGTCCAGACATTGGGTGAGTGTAGTTCAAAGATTGCTCAAGACTAGGGTTTTGGCTGAGTTCAAGCTCCAGCCACGTGGGTCTGAGTCCCAAGTAGTATTTGATCAGGTCTGGGCCCTGATTTAAGTCTCAGTCTGAGGTAGGACACTTTTAAAAGGCTATACACCGTATGAGTCCAACCCTGTGACACTCTGGAAAAGGGAAAATTATGGGTACAGCAGAACGATTGGTGGTGGCTGGAGGTTCAAGAGGGAGGAGGGCATGGGAAGGAGGAGCAGAGGCGTTCTGGGAGAGTGAAGATCCTCTGTATGGGGAAGCTCCCCGCATATGGGAGGCTCTGTTGGGGTGGACGCATTTGGGCTGTGGGATCTTAGATCCCTGACCAGGAATTGAACCCAGGGCCCTCGGCAGTGAGAGGGCAGGGTCCTAACCACTGGACCAGCAGGGAATTCCCTTTCTGCTCAGTTTTGCTGAACCTAAAAATGAGTATAAGAAATTAAATTCACTTACAAAAAAAAGAAAAAGCAAAATTACCCATCTGAGCTCGGTAGTGGGCTGTGGGTGGTGTTTTGGATAAGCGTTGTTGTTTAGTTGCTAAGTCATATCCTAGACTCTTTGTGACCCCTAGACTATAACCTTCCAGGCTCCTCTGTCCATGGGATTTTCCAGGCAAGAGTATTGAAGTGGGTTGCCATTGCCTTCTCCGGGGATCTTTCTGGGGATCAAACCCCTGCATAGGAGTCTTATAGCTCCCGGGACTGTAGGTGGAAGGGTAAAATCTGGAAAAGTTGGGAGGCCAGTTAGTTAACGAAAACTCAAGAAAACTGTCCCTTATTCAATAAAGCAGGAAAGAGCTGGGGAAGGAGGAGCTAATGATGTATGCCTTGCGTCTGCATCTACGTCTGCTTGAAGAAGGTGGTCTTCTACCCTCCTATATATATATATTGCTGCCCACCCAATCGAGAGAGAGCAGCAGAGCTTTCCTGCCTGCCCACTGGCATCTCTTACAAGCATCCTATCCTAATAAATCCTCTTTTTTGCCTGTCACTCTGCCTCTCGCTGAATTTCTTCTGTGTTGAAACACAAAGAACCTGAGCCTCAGTGGGTCCAGACATTGGGTGAGTGTAGTTCAAAGATTGCTCAAGACTAGGGTTTTGGCTGGGTTCAAGCTCCAGCCACGTGGGTTTGAGTCCCAAGCAGGATTTGATCAGGTCTGGGCCCTGATTTAAGTCTCAGTCTGAGGTAGGACACTTTTAAAAGGCTATACACCGTATGAGTCCAACCCTGTGACACTCTGGAAAAGGGAAAATTATGGGTACAGCAGAACGATTGGTGGTGGCCGGAGGTTCAGGAGGGAGGAGGGCATGGGAAGGAGGAGCAGAGGCGTTCTGGGAGAGTGAAGATCCTCTGTATGGGGAAGCTCCCCGCATATGGGAGGCTCTGTTGGGGTGGACGCATTTGGGCTGTGGGATCTTAGATCCCCGACCAGGGATTGAACCCAGGGCCCTCGGCAGTGAGAGGGCAGGGTCCTAACCACTGGACCAGCAGGGAATTCCCTTTCTGCTCAGTTTTGCTGAACCTAAAAATGAGTATAAGAAATTAAATTCACTTACAAAAAAAAGAAAAAGCAAAATTACCCATCTGAGCTCGGTAGTGGGCTGTGGGTGGTGTTTTGGATAAGCGTTGTTGTTTAGTTGCTAAGTCATATCCTAGACTCTTTGTGACCCCGTAGACTATAACCTTCCAGGCTCCTCTGTCCATGGGATCTCCCAGGCAAGAATACTGAAGTGGGTTGCCATTGCCTTCTCCAGGGGATCTTTCTGACCCAGGGATCAAACTGCATCTCCTGCATTGGCAGGCAGCTTCTTTACTGCTGAGCTCCCAGGGAAGCCTGCTTGGCTAAGTGAGCAGCAGTTTATTTGCAAAGCCATTGAAACATCTGATACGGCACATCCTGCACGGCTGATGAGGTTGGCCATGAGAAGAAGCAACACCTCAAGAAAAGGGGTCACTTCCCTTCTCGTTAGAAAACCAATAAGGAACCCGAAACCTCTTGTGGTTAAACTTGGACCCTCCTACCCTTTGTGTCTGTCTGTTGAGTGAGGCTTACTGCCAGTATATCTGTGTGTCTAGCTGGATTGTCTCAGATCCTCTGTTTGCACGAACTGGCCCCGGACAGGACACACATGTGCCTGCCTTTGCCCCTCCCCTGCTCCTCCTCCTTAGAGAGCCTCCCAGGGGATGAGCGTCCCTGGCTGGCTTGCCCCAGGCTCTGTGCAGCTGCCCCTTTGAGGACTTTCTGGTGCTCCTAATTGATAGTAAACATTAGTCCTCTTATGAGCGACAAGGTCAACTGATACCTCAAGGCTTGTGATGACATGCGTGTGCCCAGCTAGCCCTGATCCTCTTTGGGGCTCAGGCTGTTTTAGGCTTATCTTTTACATTAATTCCTTGATTTCTGGCTGTGCTGGGTGTTCATCGTTGCCTGTGGGCTTTCTCTAGTTGCGATGGACAGGGGCTACTGTTGGTTGTGGCGTGCAGGCTTCTCGCTGCAGTGGCTTCTCTTGTGGCAGAGCACAGGCTCTAGGCATCCAGGCTTCGGCAGGTGTGGCGCACGGGCTTCGTTGCTTTATGATATGTGGAATCCTTGCGCACCAGGGAAGAAACCGCATCCCCTGCACTGGCAGGTGTTTTCTTAACCACTGGACCACCCCAGAAGTCCTGTTTTAAGCTTTTTATCTGGGGAGTGACATGTTTGGGAGGAGGTGTGCCTTGGCTTCTTGGCGGACACAGTGACACATAGAGCCCCTCCAGACACTGGGAGAGAAGCACGCTGACAGAGAGAGAGAGAAAGGAAGATGGAGAGTTTGCATGAGGTCATGCTCGGTGAGACAGAGAGAGGAAGAGGCACAGACAGCTGAGTGACGGAGACATCTGCTCCTCTCCAGTACCAAGGGGGTGTTTGGAGATGTTCTGCCCAGTGTAGTGGCTGCTCCCCACAGGTGGTCATTGATCACTGGACACAAAGCCCATCTTGGTCACGATGTGTGCATGTGTGTGTGTGTGTGTGTTCCATCGCTCAATTATGTCCCATTCTTTGCAACTCTATGGACTGTAGCTCGCCAGGCTCCTCTGTCCATGGGATTTCCTAGGAAAGAATACTGGAGTGGGTTGCTATTTCCTCCTCCAGGGGATCTTCCCGACCCTGGGATCAAACCTGCGTCTCTTATGTCTCCTGCATTGACAGGCGAGTTCTTTACCACTGAGTCACCTGGGAAGCCACAGCAGATACAAACTACTATATAAACCACAACACAACAGCACAACAGAGAGTTTTTATTTTCTTAGCCATGCTGAGGACCAAGATTATTTCGTGACACCTTGAAAGACAAAGCTGGAAGACAGACACTACGAGGTGTCAAGCCTTATGGTGGAGCAAGAGTGTCTGGGTCCATGTGCATCTGTGCACAGACACACGAACTAAACATCAGAGCCGAGCAGGAAGGCTGGTGAGAGAGGCATCCACTCTCCTGCAACATGACACAGGCTACCCACAGCCCAGTGAGGAAAGGGTGGTCCTTCCAACCACCTGTGCTGTGTGAATTGGATTTCCACATGAAAAATGTGTGTACGCTCTTACACACACACACACCACACACACACAGCTTTATATCTCTAGGACTGAAGACAAACATCTGAGAAATACATCTATACTTCTGAGAGGAGTAGACAGGAAATGTCTTCACAGTTTGCAGCAGCAATAAATGTAAAATAAAATTAGATAAGGGTTTCTCTGTGCCTCAATGGCATAGAGTTTGCCTGCCAATGCAGGAGACATGGGTTTGATCCCTGATCCAGGAAGATCCCACAGGCTTTGGAGCAACTAAGCCCACGAGCCACAACTATGGAGCCTGTGCTCTAAAGCCTTGGAGTCTCAACTCTGGAGCCCATGTGCCGCAACTACTGAAGCCTGTGTGCCCTAGAGCCCGAGTTCCACAACAAGAGAAGTCACTGCAACCTGCTCACCTCAACTAGAGGGCAGCTCCAACTCTCTGCAACTAGATAAGAGCCTGTGGCATCAGTGAAAACTCAGAATAGCCATAAATAGATCAATTAATTAAAAGATTCGATAAATGAGACTCTAATAAGATTCAGAAATACTTTTCTTCAAAGTGCCCCGATAAGAGAGTGAACCTCGGGTTTCCATGGTGGTCCAGTGGGTAAAGAGTTTGCAAGAGGCACTGGTTCGATCTCTGGCATGGGAAGATTCCACGTGCCACGAAGCGGCTGGACCAATATGTGCAATTACAAGTCAGCGCTCTGGAGCACATGTGTCCAGAGTCGGTGCTCTGCAACGAGAGGCCACTGCAATGGGAGTCCCACACATGCCAAAAAATAAAAGATGGATGAAAATAAATATAAAAATAAAAAAAGAGGCATGAGGGGGGAGAAAAAGTTAAAAAGAAAAGACTACTAAGAATCTTAAAAAAAAAAAAGAGAGAGAGAGTAAACCTCAGTTAGACTAGGAGCAGACATTCACAATAAACACAACTGACAAAGGACTGGTGCATAATAAGAAGAGAAAGCTTCCTACTGTTTAAGAAAGAAAAGTCAACCCAACCTTCTAAAATGAGGAAATGAGAAAATTACTCTGAAATAGGCATTTCATAAAACATGATGAATATTCAGATGATCAAAGCCATAGGAAAATGTCCCTAAGTGCATTCATTAGTCATCAGAGAAGTGCAGAGTGCACCCCAGAGGCACCTCCACTCCTCACAGCGAGGCAAAAACAAGAGGCTGGTAAACGGGAGGCTGGATGAGGCTGTGGAGTAGAGGCTCGGATGCGCCGAGGGTCGATTAGGACCATCACTCTGAAGAATATTCAGAAGAACCTATGAGAGTAGAATACATGCAGAGCACAACCCACAGCAATTACACGCCTGGGTTTACTCCAACAGAAACACACATACACTCATCTCTAGACAGGAGTTAAGATAATCAAAGCAACACTATCCATCCGACCCTCAACTAGAAGCTAGGCTAGTGCGCTTCCCCCCCCCCCCCCGCCTTAGGCCAATGGTTTTATAGCTTGAGAAATGTACAGATGGTTCCATTTTATTATTTATTTATTTATTTTTGGCTGTTCTGTGTTTTCACTGCTGCTGCAGGCTCTTCTCTAGCTGCAGGGAGTGGAGCTACACTCTAGTGAAGGTGAGCAGGTTTCTTGTTGAGGTGACTTGTTGTGAACTCGGGCTCCAGGGCACAGAGGCTTCAGTAGTTACGGCACATGGGCTCCAGAGTTGCGGCTCCGAGGCTTTAGAGCACAGGCTCCATAATTGTGGCTCACGGGCTTCATTGCTCTGCAGTGTGTGGGATCCTTCCAGATCAGGGATCGAATCCTTGTCTCCTGCATTGGCAGGCGAACTCTCTACCACTGAGCTACCAGGGAAGTCTGGCTAATGCCCGTTTACTCTAGGTGGATACACACATGGTTCTGATTCACACCATCAGACACCCGAGAACATTCAGAACTGAAGGTCTACTGCTCGCTGCATAATAACAGACAAAACCTGCAAGCCTTTGGTTGAGCAGAAGTCACACACGTGCAACGGGACTGAAGCGAGTATTCACAACAGTGTGAAGAATCCAAATGAGTGAATCTAATCCTTGCTATTTGAAGTCGGGGTCTTCATTACCTCTGGAGAGAAGTTAGTAGGGAACCTAAGAGGGCTTAACCTGTGATGACTCATTGACTTTGACATGTGCAGGCTGAATCTATTACACTTCAGTGAAAGTCCACACACATACGTGCCCTGAGATACGTCGAGGAAAACTGTGGAACCCCAAAGGCAAAAAGTGTTAAAAGCATTGAGAGAACAAGGACATGTTATTTTCAAGGAGTAAGGAGAAGATCTGCCATTTATTTGCAACAGAAATGATTAATGCCATTGCTAAGTGCTAAAAAAAAGTCAACCTAGACCTCTACAACAGGAGAAAACTTCAGAGGTGGACATTTCAGGTAACAAAAAATTCTTTTCTTCACCAGCAAACAGGTGCCAAAAGAATGAAGAACGTTAGTCGGTCAGTCATTTCCAACTCTGTGACCCTGTGGAGTAGCCCGCCAGGCTCCTCTCTCCCTGGAATTTCGCCAGGCTTTCCTGTCCTTCACCATCCCCCACAGCTTGCTCAAACTCATGTCCACTGAGTCAGGGATGCCATCTGACCAGCTCATCCTCTGTCAACAGATAAAAGGGTTTTAGAGAAAACCCTCAGGAGATAGTTTTTCTATGTATCTTACATTGCTAATGACACAGGATTGCAAGATACGTTCAACAACTCACCGTCTTTCATCAGGAAAATTATTATCTATATAGGTGGTACTGAGACAGAATTCTGGCTGGACTAATCACTTGCATCTCTACGTTTCATATATTGTTTTGGTTGCCCTGGGTCTTGGTTGCTGTGCAGGCTTTCTCTAACTGCGGAGAGCAGGATGGGGTGGCTACTCTCTGGTTGCAGGGCTCAGGCTTCTCACTGCGGTGACTTCTCTTGTTGTGGAGCACCAGCTCTAGGAGCTTGGGGTTCAGTAGTTGCAGCACACAGGCTCAGTATTAACTGCCTCGCAGCATGGTTAGGGAACCAAACCCATGCCCCTGAACTGAAGGTCTACTGCTCGCTGCATAATAACAGACAAAACCTGCAAGCCTTTGGTTGAGCAACCCGGGACTGAAGCGAGTATTCACAACAGTGTGAAGAATCCAAATGAGTGAATCTAATCCTTGCTATTTGAAGTCGGGTCTTCATTACCTCTGGAGAGAAGTTAGTAGGGAACCTAAGAGGGCTTAACCTGTGATGACTCATTGACTTTGACATGTGCAGGCTGAATCTATTACACTTCAGTGAAAGTCCACACACATACGTGCCCTGAGATACGTCGAGGAAAACTGTGGAACCCCAAAGGCAAAAAGTGTTAAAAGCATTGAGAGAACAAGGACATGTTATTTTCAAGGAGTAAGGAGAAGATCTGCCATTTATTTGCAACAGAAATGATTAATGCCATTGCTAAGTGCTAAAAAAAAGTCAACCTAGACCTCTACAACAGGAGAAAACTTCAGAGGTGGACATTTCAGGTAACAAAAAATTCTTTTCTTCACCAGCAAACAGGTGCCAAAAGAATGAAGAACGTTAGTCGGTCAGTCATTTCCAACTCTGTGACCCTGTGGAGTAGCCCGCCAGGCTCCTCTCTCCCTGGAATTTCGCCAGGCTTTCCTGTCCTTCACCATCCCCCACAGCTTGCTCAAACTCATGTCCACTGAGTCAGGGATGCCATCTGACCAGCTCATCCTCTGTCAACAGATAAAAGGGTTTTAGAGAAAACCCTCAGGAGATAGTTTTTCTATGTATCTTACATTGCTAATGACACAGGATTGCAAGATACGTTCAACAACTCACCGTCTTTCATCAGGAAAATTATTATCTATATAGGTGGTACTGAGACAGAATTCTGGCTGGACTAATCACTTGCATCTCTACGTTTCATATATTGTTTTGGTTGCCCTGGGTCTTGGTTGCTGTGCAGGCTTTCTCTAACTGCGGAGAGCAGGATGGGGTGGCTACTCTCTGGTTGCAGGGCTCAGGCTTCTCACTGCGGTGACTTCTCTTGTTGTGGAGCACCAGCTCTAGGAGCTTGGGGTTCAGTAGTTGCAGCACACAGGCTCAGTATTAACTGCCTCGCAGCATGTGGGATCTTCCCAGACCAGGAACCAAACCCATGCCCCCTGAATGGGCAAGTGGATCCTCCTTAACCACTGGACCACCAGGGAAGCCCCACATATTTTTTTTTACAAGAATAATGCACATACATGTTTAGGTGGTAAAGAAGTACTATACATATCATCATTATCATAAGACCTGATAGTTAAGGAAAGAAGAAAAATAAAGAAGGTTTTACAAGCTTTTATATGAGTTTGGCATGTGTGGAACCAAACCGTGAGCTGCTTGGAAAGGAAGCTTGCGGCCAAGGCGCGGCTCATGTCAGGAGGTAGTCAGGGAACGAGGGTGACCTAATATAGCGTCAGGTTTCCTGTAGCATAGGTTCAGGAAACCCTGTTCTTTTCTCAGCCCCAGCCCAAGGAAGATCAGAGAGCCACACAGAGCAGAAGAAAAAGTGCTTGTTTCTACACAGGGTCGCCAAGACACAGTCGGTGAGACTCAGGTCTGGTCCAACACACCACTTATCGCGCACTTTTCAGCTCGCCTCTGATGTAGTAGAAACATTTTTGTGACTCAAGTTCATCACCTGAGTGCCTCGGAGAGTTCTGGAAGGGAGGGAGGAGAGGCTGAAGATGCAGGGTTGGAGACAGGAGCCGTGGGAAGCGGAGTTCATCCCCACTCAGGTCCAGGCCAGGCTGCCATCCACGAGAACACAGTGTTCCCAGGAGCCCAGGGTTCCCTCGGAGGTGGGTCATCGGTCAGAGGGCCTTCCTTCCAGGGCCCATTAGGGCCCGAGGATCTGGACACAAGTACGTGAGTTCCCCTCCTCCTGGCTGTTTTTCTTGACTGAACACCGAGGCTTCTCCCAGAGAGGGGGAGGGGAACTCAGAGGTGGGAACTAATTCAGAAATTGGAGCTTTGCTTTGCAGAGGAGTCTCCCAGAAACAGCAAGACTGCGGCCCAGACCCCTGGGTGTTGCAGGCTCAGATTCTGTTCTGTAGACCCCACAGTGGATCCTTCCAGATTGAATGGGTGCAGTTAATTGTCTGCACATTATCCATCAATAAAGCTGATAGAAGCCAGTGATGTCAATGAGAGAGGGACACAGACACATAGAGAGACCAGAAAAACACAGATATGGAGGGGCTGTGCTGCTGTGAGTCAGCTCTGACCTTTGGCCTTTAGCCTTCACCCTGCAAGGCAACGACACTAAAGCTTAATTCATCACTGTCAAGGGGAGAGCCACGTGCAGCGTTCACCTTGGCTCTGAGGAATCTCGTCTTTTCACTACATAGCCTTCACTTTATGTTCCCTTCTTGGAGGCATTTAAGAAAACCTTTAAAATGTTCTATTAAGCAACTTTTCGTTTTTAAGATAGGTATTATTTTAAGCTGGAGTGTGGTCTGTAGATTCAGTCTGATATTTGACAGTCAAGCATGGTTGTGTTTACTTATGAAGAACTCCAGGGCTAGGCAGTCGCAGGGCCGGTTCAGCAATTTCAGGACTTTCTGCGAACCCTGGGTCTTGCATTCTTTCACCTCAGTGTTTTCAGTGCCTCTGCTGTGCCAGCCTCTTGCCTCATGGCTGCACTGTGGCTGCTGCCGCTCCAGACGTCACATCATCACTACACAGCTGCCCATTGATGTTGTTGTTGTTTAGTCCTTTGTGATCCTGTGGACTGTAGCAGCCTGGCTCCTCTGTCCATGGGATTCCCCAGGCAAGAACGCTGAAGTGGGTTGCCATTTCCTCCTCCAGAGGATCTTCCCCACGCAGATATTGAACCCAAGTCTCCTGCACTGACAGATGGGTTCCTTACCCCTGAGACACCAGGGAAGCCCTGTAACTGCCCAAGGACAGGGTTAAAGGAGACAAACATCTATAAGACCCTCTGTTATTAAGAGAGAAACATGATTCCCAGAAACCCTGATATAGTTTGCTTTAAGAATCATTGGCCATATGTGGTCATGTGCTCCCTCTGGACCAATCACTGCAAAAGGGATTGCTGGATTGCCTTAATCCAAACTTCATCTTCTCCACATCACAACCCCTCAGACCCAGGGTTGGAACGTGGCCACTTTAGATAGAACCAGGCTTCTGATAATAAGGAAGCACCGAGCCTGGCTGCCGTGTAGACCGCCATTGATGCCTGGCCCAGCCACCCCTGGGAGAAGCTCCCTGGCCTCACAGGGACAGAGGAAAGGGACTCCGTGACGGGGCTCCATGGGCACAAATGCCCTCCCCACCCTGGCCCTGCTCCTTATGCCAGCACCCAGCTGAAGCCCGTCTGGTCCCAAGGCCAGGGCCAGCTCCCAAGGTCTGTCTCCGGGTCATCCAGTCCCTGTGGAAATTGGCCTGTGCTGATGGGCCAGCCACCCCTTCCCTGGTCCCAGTGCTGCGGGAAAAGTGGGCAGAGAACCTATGTGACAAGGTAGTTTTAATGCACTCAGTACCTCCTAGGAAAGGCACGTATGTCGTAATACTAAACACCCCGAGGAGGACCCGGGGCTTTCCATGTTCAATGTGAGGACATGTTGGCATAAAGTGACGTAATTCTCTGCCCAAGAACAGATGGCTGTTGTGTGCAGTCGGGCCTGAAGGTCAAGTCAGCTTGCTGCACAAGCCATGCTCTGCTCCTCACGTTGAGGGAAAATGGGGCTCCCACCTCTGGGGTGCCTCCCAAGAGGAGCTCAGCTTCCCAGGAATACAGAGGGAGAAGCATCTTCTGGAAGCTGGGCCTCTGCCTCCTCAGTGGAAGCGTGGACGGGAGGGGAGAGAGCTCTTCCGCTTTGCGCTTTGCATGAGGCTGCTGATGTAGAAACCTCCTGTCAGGGCCCCAGGGAGGCACATCCTCTTCTCTTGTGTCAGCTGCAGGCTCCCTCCTGCGCCCACAGACTCCAGGACGGCGCCGGGGCAGGGGCTGGGCCATGTCGCCCGGATCTTCCACCCTCCTGGGCCTGGGTGAGTCCTGGGGTGAAGGGGCAGGGTTCCAGGGGCAGAGGAGCTCCGTGTCCCAGCTCAGTCCTGACTCTAGCCTGGGAGACGCTGGGCCTTGGGGGGACAATGTGGTTCCCCCTCCGCCCCGGGACTGTGCGTCCTCAGCTCTGGCCCTGACCTAAGTCTGACACGGAAGGTTCAGTCCTGGACGAGGGCCTGGGTATGGGGTTGAGTTCAGGCCGAGAAGGGCTGACGGGGGGCAAGGACTTGCTTGGAGGAGTGGGCTGTCTTGAGATTATTTCAGAGAAGGAGAGGGCTTGTACTCAGATGTAAGGAGGGGGATGTTGAGAAATTATGGGGAGGCACCCCACCCGAGGGCTGCTCAAGGCCCCGTGCCTGCAGCCCCTGAGGAACCGCAAGGCAGGCATTATCTCACTAGAACTTCTCTTGCAGTGCTCTGTCTGGCCCAGACGACCCCCACACAGCAGGGTGAGTCTCCCCTCAATCCCCTCTCCCCTCCGCAGATCTAGAGGAGAGTGGAGCGGATGCTGGGGGCCCAGGGACTCTGGCTTATACCTTGTGTGATCCCCCGCCCAGATGGCTCCCTGGTCTCCACCTCCACCCCCGAGGGCCCTGCAGGGACAGCTCAGGTCACCAGGACCCCGCTGAGCCCGCCAGCTTCCCCCGCACAAGCCCAGCGCCTCCTCCACAGCAGCCCCCAGGCAGAGAACAGAGCTTCCAAAGGTCAGACTCTGGAACCATCGCCGGCTCCCCCTTCTCCAGCCTCCTGTGCACAGCACAGCGCCTCATGATGGGTGTTAAATGATCACTTTAAGGTTTCATTTAAAATTTATTTATTTATTTCTCTCCACTGATAACCCCATGTGCTTTCTTTGCCAACCTGTATGACCAACCCTCCGACCCCCACACAGGACAGTGTGGCCACCGTTGCGCTCTGGGGACAGTCCACCCCCTTGGAGGCGGACCGGGGTGGGAGAGCGGTCATGCTGTGGGAGGGGCGTCCCAGAGCCCCCTCATTTATATATTTTATTTTCAGGAAAATACTGATTTTCCTGACAGTCCTCTGGCAGCTAGTCTTCAGGTAACCTGAGACCCGCGCCTCTCGCTTGGTCTGAGTCTGTCTGTCCCCACGCTGTCTTGCTTGGTTGGTTTTCTTCTTTTGCTTTCTAAATGCCAGCTTCCGGCTCAGCCTGGGACCTCCTGACGGGCTGTCAGCCCTGCGGGGACGGTCACCCTGGGTGTCTCTATTGTGGAATCAGTGGGACACGGAGGCATCTGTAAACGGATAGATGGGAACTTCCATGCGGTGGAAAGCCTGAATGAGGGAGGGAGAGAGCTCTGCCAGTCCCGCGTGTCGCTGGGTCTGAAGGGCAGCTGCCCCTCCGTGCAGGATTGTGAGGAGTGAGGGGCACCGTCTGCAGAGGGGGACCTGCAGGGTGTGTGTGTGTATCTCTTGTGCATATATGTGTATATGTGTCTCTGTGTGTATGTGTGTGTATCTGTGTATGTACCGGTGTGTATATGTATGTACATGTGTGTGTGCATGTGTGTGTAGCTGGCACACAGATCAGCTCCCACCTTCCCCAGCAGGTGAGGGTCCCTGAGTCCAGGACACTTCTGTGCAGGAACCCCCGCCTGGGTTTCTCAGGGTCTTCTACCTTCCTCTCAGTGGATGTCCATGTCCGTGTCGCTGAGGCTTCTGGAAACCCCGTGTGTCTCAGCTAGGTGGGGATGGGGGCTCCCAGGGGGTGGGGAGGACTTGAAGATGAAACAGGAAGCTGGCTTCCATCACCCCTGCCTCACTGGCTCGCTCGCTTGCTCAGCCACGTTGCTGTCTTTATCTGGAGGTTAGGTGTGGACTCAGGAGGGGCCTAAGACGTCCAGCTGACGGGGAGGGGCGATTGTGATGTTTCCTTTCCTGTGTCACCTCGCTGGGCCATGGTCAGTTAGGTGGTCAAACATCTGGATGTGTCTGTGAGGGTGTTTTGAAATCACTGGATTTTGAGAAAAGCAAATTGTCCTCCACAGTGTGGCTGGGTCAGCAGTCAGCTGAGCCACAGACTGACCTGAACACAGACAGACCCCCGTGAGCAGGAAGGTCGTGCCAGTAGACTGGCTCTGAACTAAGCTGCAGCCGCGGCTTCCCAGGCCTCCAGCCCGCAGCCCACCCTTCAAATGTGGGGCTCACCGGGTGTCACCGAGTGGACACAGGGACCCTCACGCCCACATACCCAAGCACACATGCACACACACACACCACTTCGAACTTCCACTTCCCCACTTTGTAGATTGTGCCCCTCAACCAACCACTCCCACCCAGCACCAGCAGCTGCCCTGCGCTCTGGACCCAGCCCAGCTGACTGCTGCCCACTGAGACCCCTGTGTTCCTTGTCCCAGGAATGACCCAGTCATTCCCAACCTGGGCATCCCTCCCCATCTCTGTCCCCTTGGGAGTGGCCTGGGGCAGGGAGGGAGCTACCCCTTCCCCGGCAGCCAGGCCCGGCCCCCTGCTGCTCCATCACCTCCCATGTCACCCAGAGCAGATGTGACAGAGTCTCAGGGGTCTTAAATCAAGTGGGGAAAATAACTCGGCAGTGATGGGAATTCACCTACTCCTAGGACGGGCACAGGGGTGCAGGGGGTCTACCGAGAGGAGACGGGAGTGGTCTAGAGCTGGACTGTGGTGAAGGTTGTACACCTTTCCAAGTTTCCAAAAAGAAAAACAGGAAGTTGAACTCAGCCACAAAACGAATGGATTGTGTTGTGTGGTCATTTCCTCATGACAGACCCTGAGAGCCTGCTCTCACCTCTCCTAGGGCTGCTGCCTAGAGCCTGCATCTCGGCTGAACTGGGCCCTGTGGTCCCGGCGGCCTGTGACCATCGTGTGCCGGGGCCCTGCTGAGGTTAAGAGTTTCGTCTGGAATTTTCGCCTGCAGAGGATGGAAAAGGCTACAAGTGATTTTCTTCCATCACCCCTGCCTCACGTCCCAGCTGACGGAGGGCGATTGTGATGTTTCCTTTCCTGTGTCACCTCGCTGGGCCATGGTCAGTTAGGTGGTCAAACATCTGGATGTGTCTGTGAGGGTGTTTTGAAATCACTGGATTTTGAGAAAAGCAAATTGTCCTCCACAGTGTGGCTGGGTCAGCAGTCAGCTGAGCCACAGACTGACCTGAACACAGACAGACCCCCGTGAGCAGGAAGGTCGTGCCAGTAGACTGGCTCTGAACCCAGCTGCAGCCGCGGCTTGCCAGGCCTCCCGCCCGCACCGCACCCTTCAAATGTGGGGCTCACGGGTGTCACCGAGTGGACACAGGGACCCTCACGCCCACATACCCAAGCAAAATGCACACACACACACCACTTCGAACTTCCACTTCCCCACTTTGTAGATTGTGCCCCTCAACCAACCACTCCCACCCAGCACCAGCAGCTGCCCTGCGCTCTGGACCCAGCCCAGCTGACTGCTGCCCACTGAGACCCCTGTGTTCCTTGTCCCAGGAATGACCCAGTCATTCCCAACCTGGGCATCCCTCCCCATCTCTGTCCCCTTGGGAGTGGCCTGGGGCAGGGAGGGAGCTACCCCTTCCCCGGCAGCCAGGCCCGGCCCCCTGCTGCTCCATCACCTCCCATGTCACCCAGAGCAGATGTGACAGAGTCTCAGGGGTCTTAAATCAAGTGGGGAAAATAACTCGGCAGTGATGGGAATTCACCTACTCCTAGGACGGGCACAGGGGTGCAGGGGGTCTACCGAGAGGAGACGGGAGTGGTCTAGAGCTGGACTGTGGTGAAGGTTGTACACCTTTCCAAGTTTCCAAAAAGAAAAACAGGAAGTTGAACTCAGCCACAAAACGAATGGATTGTGTTGTGTGGTCATTTCCTCATGACAGACCCTGAGAGCCTGCTCTCACCTCTCCTAGGGCTGCTGCCTAGAGCCTGCATCTCGGCTGAACTGGGCCCTGTGGTCCCCCGGGGGCGGCCTGTGACCATCGTGTGCCGGGGCCCTGCTGAGGTTAAGAGTTTTCGTCTGGAATTTTCGCCTGCAGAGGATGGAAAAGGCTACAAGGATGAGTATTCTGTGTCCCAACTTGGTCCACACCATACAGAGGCCAGATTCAACATCACTGATCTGCCTGAAGACACTGTCAGGCGTTATTTCTGCCGCTATCTAAAAGAGTCTCAATGGTCTGAGGCCAGTGAGACCCTGGAGCTGAAGCGGACAGGAGAGGACGTCTCGGCTCTGCCCTCAGGTTGGCCCAGGCCCCTGGACCCGTCCCAGTCTGTGTCCTCTGGCTCCCTCTCCCCTCTCCCCACTCGTCCCTCTGCCTCCGCACCTGCCTCAGGTCCTTAGAACCTGGTCTCACCTGGGCTCCATGGTGGTCTGATCTCACTTGGGCACCATGGTGGCCTGGAAACTGAGCCCCAGCATTGGGGGCAGGGCCCAGAGCCAGCCCTGCTGGGCTGGTGGGGCGTGGGCTTCCATAGATAGGGGGACAGGCCCCTTCAAGGAAACCTGTGTCTTTTCCCCAGGAAAGGGTCAGAATTTGTGGCTTCCCCAGGCCATGTGACCCCTGTGGTGTGGTTGACCCTTCACCGGGCAAGTCACATGGTCCAGGGGACCCCTGACCAGGGCTGGATGGTGCTTTGGGGACACCTCTGGCTTGAGGCCATCCATGTCCCATGTGTGGTCAGCCCCCAGGATGTCCTGGAGCCAGGGTCCACCCAGGACACTCTGATCCCTCAACTCCCTCCCGGGGCCTCAGGAGGCAATGTAGACTTCGGGCAGTGACCCAGGGCACAGCTGAGGGAGGTGCAGGGGGCGTGTCCTCTAGCCCAGCGGAGCAGGGAGTCTGCCTTGTCTGGCCCTCAGCCCCATTTTCTCAGGAATCTCGGGAGTCTGGGGTTGAGTGATGGCACCTTTGGCCTGTTTTCAGATGCTCAGGGTGGAGAGGGGCCAGGCTGAGTAGAGAGATGCTCAGCAGCACCCCCAGCACGTCCTTCTCCTGTCCTCCCACAGCCACAGGATGCCCTGGAGTCGTCAGCTCTCCCCCCACGCAGGCCTCCTCCCCAGCGGGTGAGTAGCTGACCTCAGCCCAGAGGGGTTGCTGGGGCAGTGGTTGGTGCTGGGGGTCAGGACCCAGCTCAGTCCTGGGCTTGGATAAGGGACTGGCCCGAGCAAGGAAAGGCGGGCAGCGGCAGGGCACTGGGGTGTCTCTGATGCTCATAGGGACCCCAGTAACAGCACCCACGTGACTGGTATGACCTGATGGCAGTATCCCCAGGAGAGCCTAGCGCGGGAGGCACTCCTCGACCTTCTAAGAACTGCCATCCCTTTTAATAAACAGAAATGAACTTACAGTTTCCTGTGCAAAGGCACAGGAAGGGGGAGGAACCAGCCTGGGACAGCCTGTGTTACTCGCTCAGGAGTGTCTTTACTTTTTACATCCATGGACTGTGACCCACCAGGCTCCTCTGTCCACGGGATGCTCCAGGCAATACTGGAGTGGGTTGCCATGTCCTCCGCCAGGGGATCTTCCTGACCCAGAGACTGAACCCTGATCTCCTGCATTGTGGGCAGATTCTTTACCGTCTGGCCCACCAGACCTCAGACTCAGAATTTGTGGCTTCCCAGGCCATGTGACCCCTGTGGTGTGGTTGACCCTTCACCGGGCAAGTCACATGGTCCAGGGGACCCCTGACCAGGGCTGGATGGTGCTTTGGGGACACCTCTGGCTTGAGGCCATCCATGTCCCATGTGTGGTCAGCCCCCAGGATGTCCTGGAGCCAGGGTCCACCCAGGACACTCTGATCCCTCAACTCCTCCCGGGGCCTCAGGAGGCAATGTAGACTTCGGGCAGTGACCCAGGGCACAGCTGAGGGAGGTGCAGGGGGCGTGTCCTCTAGCCCAGCGGAGCAGGGAGTCTGCCTTGT
Organism: Tragulus kanchil; assembly: GCA_022376925.1. NCBI lineage: Eukaryota > Metazoa > Chordata > Mammalia > Artiodactyla > Tragulidae > Tragulus > Tragulus kanchil. The sequence continues at coordinate 132,691,631 of JAIOJX010000031.1, forward strand.
CTGGCCCTCAGCCCCATTTTCTCAGGAATCTCGGGAGTCTGGGGTTGAGTGATGGCACCTTTGGCCTGTTTTCAGATGCTCAGGGTGGAGAGGGGCCAGGCTGAGTAGAGAGATGCTCAGCAGCACCCCCAGCACGTCCTTCTCCTGTCCTCCCACAGCCACAGGATGCCCTGGAGTCGTCAGCTCTCCCCCCACGCAGGCCTCCTCCCCAGCGGGTGAGTAGCTGACCTCAGCCCAGAGGGGTTGCTGGGGCAGTGGTTGGTGCTGGGGGTCAGGACCCAGCTCAGTCCTGGGCTTGGATAAGGGACTGGCCCGAGCAAGGAAAGGCGGGCAGCGGCAGGGCACTGGGGTGTCTCTGATGCTCATAGGGACCCCAGTAACAGCACCCACGTGACTGGTATGACCTGATGGCAGTATCCCCAGGAGAGCCTAGCGCGGGAGGCACTCCTCGACCTTCTAAGAACTGCCATCCCTTTTAATAAACAGAAATGAACTTACAGTTTCCTGTGCAAAGGCACAGGAAGGGGGAGGAACCAGCCTGGGACAGCCTGTGTTACTCGCTCAGGAGTGTCTTTACTTTTTACATCCATGGACTGTGACCCACCAGGCTCCTCTGTCCACGGGATGCTCCAGGCAATACTGGAGTGGGTTGCCATGTCCTCCGCCAGGGGATCTTCCTGACCCAGAGACTGAACCCTGATCTCCTGCATTGTGGGCAGATTCTTTACCGTCTGGCCCACCAGACCTCAGACTCAGAGGATTTGGCTGCAGCTCTGTGTTGCCCCCTTGTGATCAGGGTCCACTGCTGGCCCGGCTCCCCGCTGAGAGAGGGACAGAGGGACTAGGAGCTTGGCTGCCAAACTCTAGGAGAGAGAAGGGACCTCTCGTGGTTTTGCCTGAGCAGCCTAGAAGGGAGATACCCTCTCGGAAGGTCCTAAACTCACAGAGAGTAGGGGATCCAGCTCAGTCCCCCTCCATCTTCCTCTCTCCCTCCCTGGCATTTCATGCTGTGGAGACTGTGTCCAGACCAGAACCTTTTCCCCAGTCCCGCCTTCCCCAGCTCTGTGCCCAGGGCCAATCCTTCCACTTCCCCTTTCCTTGTGTGCAAAACCAGGAAGGAATGCACTGACCCGCAGGGAACAAGGGGTGGGGGGTCACTTACACACATCAGGTGCTTACATCAGTGGAACAGGCCAAACTGGAGAAGTGCTGATCCTATTGATATGAGAAAATGTTTTCTTCTCATGGGACAAATGTACACAGTGAATGAGGAGAAAGGGTCTCTGCCCCCCCAACCCCACTTTAATGGGAGAATGAACTAGAATGAACACTAGAAATGCATATACGTAAGATCAAGAATACTGGAGTGGGTAGCCTATCCCTTCTCCAGAGGATCTTCCCGACTGAGGAATTGAGGCAGATTCTTTACCAGCTGAGCTACCAGGGAAGCCCCATATATGGGCATAGATAAATACAAACATATACCTTACAATGTAAAGTTTCAGATCTGTAGTTTAAAATATTACAATATAGTTGCAGTATATTTTAAATATAAGTAATACAAAATAATAGTATACACTAATACATTGTTACATAAGAATGCTATCATATATTATTTAGCTATATATTTTAATATCATATATTATGAACTACCATAATTTAGATGCATAAATATTAAAATATGTACAAATATTAAATAGGTATAATTAGCATATTACAATTCTTATGTATAGCATAGTATTAGATGCGCAGTCATGTTCTACTCTTCACAACTCTGCCAGGTTCCTCTGCCCATGGGATTTTCCGGGCAAGAATACTGGAGTACTAGCCTTTCCCTTCTCCAAGGGATCTTCCTAACCCAGGGATCAAACCCAGGTTTCCTGCACTGCAAGTATATTGTTTACTGTCTGACCCATCAGGAAAGCTCACCAGTATAGCATACTTAATGTATAATTTAAATAAATTAAGCATATTTATAGAATATGTAATATATATAATAGACATAAGTATCTCACTCTATATTATTTGTACATGTATAATATGTATGCTATTTTAAATCGCAGTAAATGTCATGGGGTGGTTCAGGCAGTGATGGGGTTAAAACAGTGTGGGGAATGGGGGCCTGGACCAAGGACACAATGTTAAGGGAAGGATGCTTCAAGAAATGAGATTTTCTACCTTAAAGGATATTGAGGACTCAGCCTCTGAATCACCGGGAGGGAGTGTGCAAAACCAGGAAGGAATGCACTGACCGCAGGGAACAAGGGTGGGGGGTCACTTACACACATCAGGTGCTTACATCAGTGGAACAGGCCAAACTGGAGAAGTGCTGATCCTATTGATATGAGAAAATGTTTTCTTCTCATGGGACAAATGTACACAGTGAATGAGGAGAAAGGGTCTCTGCCCCCCCAACCCCACTTTAATGGGAGAATGAACTAGAATGAACACTAGAAATGCATATACGTAAGATCAAGAATACTGGAGTGGGTAGCCTATCCCTTCTCCAGAGGATCTTCCCGACTGAGGAATTGAGGCAGATTCTTTACCAGCTGAGCTACCAGGGAAGCCCCATATATGGGCATAGATAAATACAAACATATACCTTACAATGTAAAGTTTCAGATCTGTAGTTTAAAATATTACAATATAGTTGCAGTATATTTTAAATATAAGTAATACAAAATAATAGTATACACTAATACATTGTTACATAAGAATGCTATCATATATTATTTAGCTATATATTTTAATATCATATATTATGAACTACCATAATTTAGATGCATAAATATTAAAATATGTACAAATATTAAATAGGTATAATTAGCATATTACAATTCTTATGTATAGCATAGTATTAGATGCGCAGTCATGTTCTACTCTTCACAACTCTGCCAGGTTCCTCTGCCCATGGGATTTTCCGGGCAAGAATACTGGAGTACTAGCCTTTCCCTTCTCCAAGGGATCTTCCTAACCCAGGGATCAAACCCAGGTTTCCTGCACTGCAAGTATATTGTTTACTGTCTGACCCATCAGGAAAGCTCACCAGTATAGCATACTTAATGTATAATTTAAATAAATTAAGCATATTTATAGAATATGTAATATATATAATAGACATAAGTATCTCACTCTATATTATTTGTACATGTATAATATGTATGCTATTTTAAATCGCAGTAAATGTCATGGGGTGGTTCAGGCAGTGATGGGGTTAAAACAGTGTGGGGAATGGGGGCCTGGACCAAGGACACAATGTTAAGGGAAGGATGCTTCAAGAAATGAGATTTTCTACCTTAAAGGATATTGAGGACTCAGCCTCTGAATCACCGGGAGGGAGTGGGCGCTGACCAGAGAAGGGATGCAGGGCTCAGACCTTGCAAGTGTACCAGCCCTCAGGACCTCAGTTGGACCACCCGTGAAATGGGCAATGTGGTGCACAGCACTTAGGAGATGTACGGTAAAAGAGGAATTGGACCTACAGCGCATGCACCGAACCCAACTCATTGCCGGCGCTCCATCTGCTCAGCTACCCAGGACCTGGGCTTCAGGCGGCTGGAGAACAGGGGGTCTTGGGTTCCTCACTCCCAAAGGAGCGGTTACACCCCGTCAGGGATGGGTGTGGAAAGCAGAAGAGATCAGAGAGAGGGCCTTTCGCTTGGGGTGCAAACCTAGAAGGAAGTGATTGGGCCTTGGTTCCTTGTGCCTCTTTGTACTGGTGCAAAAAGGGTGGACAGTGCCGCTGTCCACACAGCCTCCTGCGGGAAGGAGGTGCTGTGTGTCTGCATCATCCAGGGTGGGTGTCCTTAGCTGGGGACCGCTCGCGGCTAGTACAGCTAGCCAGCGGACTTTTTAAAGTGTCAAAGGAGATTGTCACACGTGGTTACCATATTGGACAGAGTGGATGTACAGCTTTCCGTCCTCACGGAAAGGTCAGGAGCGGGTCGCGATCCAGGAGCGAGGAGACGTCTGTGGGGGTACTCAGCGCCTTCTCTGTCCAGCTCAGGCTCTGACCCAGATCTCCCTGATTCCTCACTCCTAGGGAGCACACACAGGCATGGTGAGAGTCCCAGTGAGTGATGAGAAGGGAGAAACAGGAGTCTGAGGTGTGCTGTTTGGGGAAAAGGGGAGGGAATGGGCTTTGGTGTTGACCGTATTCCAACTCAGCCAGTGCCCTGTGGCCAGAGGACTTCAGCGCCCAGGCCTGGCTTTGCAAGGTGGGGATAGAGGGTCCCAAGTCATAGGACTGGTGTGCCTCTGAGAGCTGTAGATGTGATTGTGGACACCACCAGCACCCAGCATGGGGGGGTATGCAACAGGTGCTCCATAAAGGCGTGCTGCTGATAACCTGATTCCACCCTCCCCATTCCCACAGGCCTGCCGGTGGAGCAGGTTTATATTCTCATCGGGGTCTCTGTGGCCTTTCTGCTTTGTCTCTTCCTCATGGTCCTTCTCCTCCTCTGGCATCAGCGCCAGAGAAAACGAGGTAGGTCTCAGGGACTGGGTGGAGTGACTGGGTGGGCTGTTTGGGGTGCTGGGAAGAAGGCTGCACTTCTTAATTTACACCTGATTGTCTTTAGGGCCCCCCGGAAGCAAAGGCGAGGAGAAGAGACTCCCGGAGAGGTGAGGCCCCTGGAAAGACCCCAGGCCTCCTGTGATCTGCCTCCAGGCAGCCCTCGGGGCTCACATGTTCTTTCTCCACAGGCTAAGCCCAGCTGTGGATGTCCTGGATGGCACCCCAGGTAAAGACAAGGCTGAGGGACAGGTCTGGGAGGCAGAAGTGAGGGTTCAGGGCCATCCAGGATGCAGTGTGGGGGTGGAGGAGATGTTTGGGAGCATTCCAGGATGTTCCAGGTAGAGTGGGGACGAAAGAGAAAGCTATGAGTCAGACTTATTTGCCTCCTACGGTCCACCCAGAGAAGTGAGCCTTTGTCCTCTCCCCGCCAGATCTGGCCCCCGTCGACAGACTTCCTGAGAGGGACGGAGAGGTGGATGCCTTGGTGAGTGCTTGCCTTTGTAGTGCTCTGTACCAGAGCCCCTTGCCTTTTAGCAGCTTAGCACAACCATCTCTTGGGCCAGGAACTGGGCATCAGATCAGCTGGGGAGTTCTGGGTCCAGGTCTAGTCCAAGGCTGCTGTCAAGATGCCAAGCAGGGCCGCCTCCATGGGAGGCTGGAGGGAGGCTGGAAGCCCACTTTCACACAGGCTCAGTCCCCACAAGGCAGGCAGGATCTCACATCTTCACCATATGAGCTTCTCCATGGTGGTCAGCCTGCCCCAGAGGGAGGGACCCTGAGAGAGAGGGACAGAAGCCACATGTCTTCTGTGTCCTCACCGTGGAGGTGACATGGCCTCTCTCTGCCACGCAATTGGTCACACGGACCCACCTTGTGTCTCTGTGGGGGGAAGGCACACCACGGTGACTCAGGAGGTGGGATCTGGTTGGGGCACTGGAGGCCCCCTGCCCCTCCCTCAGATCAGCCACCCAAACTCACCCTGCACCTCTCTCCTCAGACCCCTGCTGCAAGGGACCCCCGGGAGGAGGTGACCTATGCCCAGCTGAACCTCCGGACCCTCACCCAGAGGGCAGCCACAGCAGTGTCCCTGCCATCCACAGAGCCCCCAGCTGAGTCCAGCACGTATGCAGCCATCACCAGACACTGACCCCAGGCCCACCTGGCCTCTGCACTAAAGAGGCAGGAAGTCACCCTTGCAGAAGCCTGAAGCGGACATTTGGAGGGTTTCCCTGTGGAACCATGCCTTTCTGGAAAGACATTCAGTCAATTCTCCTGCAGGCAAGAGCTGGAGTCCTGAGACCCCCAGTCACCTTCTAGGAGATTCATTAGCCATGTGGTCTTTCCCACAGTCGGCTAGCTCCTTGGAGAGAAGGTGCAGCACTTGTTTCCGGAGACCTAGATTTGGTGCTTGTCTGTTTCTAGGGACCCAGATACAGTCCGCTGACTGTTTCTAGAGACCCAGCTGCAGTCCCTTGGTGGTTTCCGAGGACCCAACTATGCTCCCACCGTCGCTCTGTGGATTCCAGATGCGTCTTGTGAATCCTCCACTGACCCCAGAGATCCACTTTAATTGTGTTCTCCTCAGACTCTACAAACCTTCCTAGAGTTTGGTGGTTGATCTTGGGCTGCACTTACGCAGCAGATAGCTGAGATCACGTTTTATGAATCATGCTTCACCTTGTTCCTCAATAAATGTTCTCACAGGTCTAACTGCCTCAGCCCTGCATGTGGCACGGGGTCACACAGGTTCAAGTCAGCTGGCACTTTGTGAGTGAAATGAGACAGAAAGAGCATCAGTGTTTTCTGATCCAAGAGTGTGTCCCAGAGTCAGAGAGGAAGACATCTGAAGGACTTGGGTGAAGGTGCAGAGCTGCCCCGCCTGTGTACAGCTCCTGTCCCCCGAACACACAGGTTCATGAATGCAGACACACATGCACGCACACACTGCACAAACGCATATGCTCGCACAGACTCTGACACGCATGGACACATGTGGACTGGCCGAGGGGGCTGACGAGGCCACGACTGCACAGGAAGGGGCCCTCAGGCTTTAGGTTCACTCAGAGGAAAGTACACATCCCCCTCTCCAGCCCCAGGTCATCCCCACCGGATACCGTCATTCTCCAAACACGAGAGGGCCTGTCGGCTGCAGGGCTCTGTCCTTGGCCTGACCTTCACCCTCACCTGGCTAAAGCCCTTCAGGTTTGGGGGTGGAGGCCATGCATTCCAACAAGCCCACAGTGCCGCTGTGACACGTGACCACTCATGTAGCGGCTCCAAACCACGCAGCCTGTGAGCCTCCAGGATGTCAGGAGTCTGAGGTCAGTTACACGGGCCTGATCCCCGGGGTCTTGGAGCCGTGTTCCTTCTTTTCCAGGGGATGATCCACCCCTTTACCTTCTGCGGGGCTTAGGGGCCATCTGTGTTCCTTGGCCCATGGCCCCTTCTTCCATCTTCAGATCCTCCCTCTGATCAGGATGCCTGCTCCTGTGGTCACATCTCCTGCTTGCTCTCTGACCCTCCTGCTTCTCTCTTCTGAGGACCCAGAATATCCTGACTCCTCTTCCTTTCACAGGAGCCTTAACTCAGTCACACCTGCCAGGACCCCTTTGCATCTAAGGCAACACAGCAGCTGGCTCCTGTCTCCCTAAGTGGGTGTCCAGCTGCAGCACCCCTCCATCGTGGGCTCCTCTGGGCTTGACTGCCTCACTCTGAATTCTGTGTCAACCTGTAGGAATGTTTCCTTCTCCCACTAGTTGTGAAATGATGAATGTCTGAGGGTCTATTTCCTGGGTCCCTAGAAGCTCTATGTAAGAGGAGGTCGGGTAGGAAGCGGTGGAGACTGGAACACACCCAGCCCATGGCCCTCCCCCTCCTCTTGGTGCCAGGTGGCCGCCGCTGTGTGACAGGGCTGTGACTGCTCACCAGGTCCTCCCTCCCTGGGCTTCCAGTGAGATGATCTCTCCAGCCTCCTTGCAGTTGTGTGTCCTGGGATGAAGTTCACAGTGGCGTGTGAGCCGGATGGGTGGAGCTGCTTCCAGGCCTGGCCCCACGTCCTCCCTCACCAGATCCTCACTGCTAGTCCTTCTATTGGTGGATACGGGGGCCCTGGGTGGCCTTGGAGCCTGGCGCCCAGGATGGCAGTGGAAAAGAGCCCGTTGTGCCCTGCTCAGGTTTCTGTGCAGTTGATGGTTTGCTATGTGTGATACATGTACATGTATGAAAGGAAGGAAGGAGGGAGCTGGTATGAACATTAATAAAGAGAAACCTAATTTAAAACAGAGCTGGGAAGCCCTGAACGCCTGCTTTTCTCTAAGGGCTTTGACTCAAGGTAGCAGGGCCTGATCCTGGTGGACTTCTCCAAACCACGCAGCCTGTGAGCCTCCAGGATGTCAGGAGTCTGAGGTCAGTTACACGGGCCTGATCCCGGGTCTTGGAGCCGTGTTCCTTCTTTCCAGGGATGATCCACCCCTTTACCTTCTGCGGGGCTTAGGGGCCATCTGTGTTCCTTGGCCCATGGCCCCTTCTTCCATCTTCAGATCCTCCCTCTGATCAGGATGCCTGCTCCTGTGGTCACATCTCCTGCTTGCTCTCTGACCCTCCTGCTTCTCTCTTCTGAGGACCCAGAATATCCTGACTCCTCTTCCTTTCACAGGAGCCTTAACTCAGTCACACCTGCCAGGACCCCTTTGCATCTAAGGCAACACAGCAGCTGGCTCCTGTCTCCCTAAGTGGGTGTCCAGCTGCAGCACCCCTCCATCGTGGGCTCCTCTGGGCTTGACTGCCTCACTCTGAATTCTGTGTCAACCTGTAGGAATGTTTCCTTCTCCCACTAGTTGTGAAATGATGAATGTCTGAGGGTCTATTTCCTGGGTCCCTAGAAGCTCTATGTAAGAGGAGGTCGGGTAGGAAGCGGTGGAGACTGGAACACACCCAGCCCATGGCCCTCCCCCTCCTCTTGGTGCCAGGTGGCCGCCGCTGTGTGACAGGGCTGTGACTGCTCACCAGGTCCTCCCTCCCTGGGCTTCCAGTGAGATGATCTCTCCAGCCTCCTTGCAGTTGTGTGTCCTGGGATGAAGTTCACAGTGGCGTGTGAGCCGGATGGGTGGAGCTGCTTCCAGGCCTGGCCCCACGTCCTCCCTCACCAGATCCTCACTGCTAGTCCTTCTATTGGTGGATACGGGGGCCCTGGGTGGCCTTGGAGCCTGGCGCCCAGGATGGCAGTGGAAAAGAGCCCGTTGTGCCCTGCTCAGGTTTCTGTGCAGTTGATGGTTTGCTATGTGTGATACATGTACATGTATGAAAGGAAGGAAGGAGGGAGCTGGTATGAACATTAATAAAGAGAAACCTAATTTAAAACAGAGCTGGGAAGCCCTGAACGCCTGCTTTTCTCTAAGGGGCTTTGACTCAAGGTAGCACCTTCCAGCTTCCTGGTTTTTCTCCATACGTAGCATTCCTCTGCTTTGTTCTCTGGACTGGACTGTGGTTTGCCATAGTATGAAGGTCGTGAATTGCAATGCCTCTGCCATTCCTAAATAAGCTCATTTTGCTGGTAAAAAAGCCCACCCCCAAACTGGACATTTGATGTTAAGGTTGATGCTGGACATATATTTTCCTAGATGAGTTTGATAATATGCTTGAATCAACTGCACTGGCCTCCTGACCCCTCATTGCACCCCTCACCCAATCTCTGAGCAGCAGTCCTCTTCTTGGGGTGCACTAAATGCAAACCCGTCAATCAAGGGTCCACAGCCCTACCACCTGCTTTATGGCGATCCACAACCTGAGTCACTATCCACCTGCCATTGTCACTCCAGGGCCAGGTATAGGATAACCAGGGACGCCTCTCCACCCCAGAACCCGCCCCGCGAGCCCTGACTCCCCGGAGTGGGCCATGAGCGTGGTTCCCACCCTGCCTATGGGGTCAGACCTGCGGTTCCTTCTCAGATCAAAGCGGACAGCTACCGCCACAGCCCACTAGGGGGCGGCAGCGTCCAGGTATCCATTTTTGCGTCTTTTATTTTTAACAGAAACAGAAGAAACCTGCATGCCTGTTACAGGCCTGGTATTTAAAATGTTCTTATACATCTTAAGCATATTTTACTAATTCATCCTGGATTCAGCCAGCACCTACGATGGCTAGTTTAGTTCCATGCAAAGCTTGGCACATTTAACCCTGGTTCAAGTCTTTCACAGAATGGCCTACTTTCTTCTCCATTCTTCTTGAAGAGACGTGGGACTGAAACTCTAGTTAACTTGCCCAAGGTCAGCCAGCTCTGAGTGACCAGGGGCGGGGGTGGGCGCGGAACCACGACTCCCTGCCCCGACCTCGGGGCAGGCTGCCCCTCACCAGCTGGGAGGTTTCTGTCCTGGCTTCGAGGGTGGGTGCTCAGCCCCCAATCAAATACTAGTACTGATCTTCCATTTCCTAGAGATCTGGCTCCTGACTCAGCGGTCTTCACCTTTGGTTCCATTCTCTGCTGGATCCTCTGTTTCATTCCCTCTCTGTGCTCCTCTCTGTCTCTGTTATTGTCCCGCTGTTACCGTATTGTCAGGGCTCTGTAGGACAGACCAGCTTTCTCACACAGTTGTGTGGGGTCTGTAAGAGGGGATTATCACCTGAACAGGCACGCGGGATTCAGGAGGCGCAGAATCCCACGGCCTGCGCTCTGGAGCTGCAGACCCAGGAAAGCGGGCGTGAGGATCAGAGTGGGGTGAAGGCTGGGACCTGGAGAGCGGCTGGTGTGAATCCTGGCCTGGAGTTGGGGAGGCGGGAGCCAGGGGCTCTGGGGTCAGCAGGCAGGAGACGCTGGACGTGCCAGCTCAAGGAGAGACAAGGAACCCACCACTCTTCCCCTTCTGTGTCTGTGGGGCCAGGGGTGGGGTGGGTGGAGCCAGCCACACAGTGGGAGTGGCTCTCTTCACTCAGCCACTAAACCCATCTTTAGGAAGAAGAGCCGCGTCCTGACTTCCTGTTTCCTGTGCTCTCCCTGGGTCAATCTAGAGTCCCCTTCACAGACCTGCCCAGAAATACTGTTTTATCAGCTCTCAGGGTCCCTTAGCCCAGGCAGGGTGATACATAAAGTACACGTCACAGTTAGAATGGGTGGGGTGTTTCCTGTGAAATTCGACCTTTTGCGTCTTTTATTTTTAACAGAAACAGAAGAAACCTGCATGCCTGTTACAGGCCTGGTATTTAAAATGTTCCTTTGTTTACATTCATCCTGGATTCAGCCAGCACCTACGATGGCTAGTTTAGTTCCATGCAAAGCTTGGCACATTTAACCCTGGTTCAAGTCTTTCACAGAATGGCCTACTTTCTTCTCCATTCTTCTTGAAGAGACGTGGGACTGAAACTCTAGTTAACTTGCCCAAGGTCAGCCAGCTCTGAGTGACCAGGGGCGGGGTGGGCGGAACCACGACTCCCTGCCCCGACCTCGGGGCAGGCTGCCCCTCACCAGCTGGGAGGTTTCTGTCCTGGATTCGAGGGTGGGTGCTCGGCCCCCAATCAAATACTAGTACTGATCTTCCATTTCCTAGAGATCTGGCTCCTGACTCAGCGGTCTTCACCTTTGGTTCCATTCTCTGCTGGATCCTCTGTTTCATTCCCTCTCTGTGCTCCTCTCTGTCTCTGTTATTGTCCCGCTGTTACCGTATTGTCAGGGCTCTGTAGGACAGACCAGCTTTCTCACACAGTTGTGTGGGGTCTGTAAGAGGGGATTATCACCTGAACAGGCACGCGGGATTCAGGAGGCGCAGAATCCCACGGCCTGCGCTCTGGAGCTGCAGACCCAGGAAAGCGGGCGTGAGGATCAGAGTGGGGTGAAGGCTGGGACCTGGAGAGCGGCTGGTGTGAATCCTGGCCTGGAGTTGGGGAGGCGGGAGCCAGGGGCTCTGGGGTCAGCAGGCAGGAGACGCTGGACGTGCCAGCTCAAGGAGAGACAAGGAACCCACCACTCTTCCCCTTCTGTGTCTGTGGGGCCAGGGGTGGGGTGGGTGGAGCCAGCCACACAGTGGGAGTGGCTCTCTTCACTCAGCCACTAAACCCATCTTTAGGAAGAAGAGCCGCGTCCTGACTTCCTGTTTCCTGTGCTCTCCCTGGGTCAATCTAGAGTCCCCTTCACAGACCTGCCCAGAAATACTGTTTTATCAGCTCTCAGGGTCCCTTAGCCCAGGCAGGGTGATACATAAAGTACACGTCACAGTTAGAATGGGTGGGGTGTTTCCTGTGAAATTCGACCTGACTGACCCGGGGGAGACAGCTGGACACTTAACAGAGGAAATGTGGAGAGCTGACTTTCCTGGGGAGGTTCCTGAATACTCCCCACCCTCACCCCCACCCCCGCCCTGCCCAACACGGATGGCTGACCAGGTGCAGCGTCTGCTCCGCTGGAAAGGATTTCTGTGAGTCCAGCCCACAGCAGGGAGCCCACAGGGGTTAGGGGAAATTAAGACAAAGATGAAAGGAAAACCTTTCTCATCTGGGAAACAGGTGGGAAGAGAAGGGCCCAGGGAGAGAACAGGAAACTGGAAGTCAGGACGTGTCTCTTCTTCCTGACCGCCTGTCACATGGGATAGAATTAGGGCCCTGAGGGGCAGGGACTCTCCGGCGTGGGTGTCCCCACCGCCTGCTCTGAGGGCCCCCTAGCGCCCTCTGGAGGACGGGCCAGGTGGTGCTGTGTGGTCAGGCAGGGAGGGTCTACCTTGTGCTCACACTCTCCCCGTTCAGGTGTGTTCACCGGGGTGAATGCCAGGGGGGTAACAGTGGGCCCGTCGTGGTGGGAGGAGAGATGTCACCGGACAAGATAGAGCAGATGCAGACACTGAACCCCTTGGGACAGAGAGGACATGGCGATAAGCTGAAGGGTCCTGGGGCCCTGAGGGAGCAGAGCGAGGATGGACCCCTGACCACAGACATCAGCGGGGCCTCCAGCAGCCTGATGAGCAAAGCCGCACGGCAGTCAGTCAGACTCAGAGCCAGCGGAGCCCAGAGTCCTCCCAACAGCGATACGGAACAACTGCCCCCTCCACCCTGGATACCATCCTGGCTGGAGCCTCAAGAGGGAAACACTGAGACCGAATAAATGCCATAGGGTGTGTTTATAATAACTGGGAGGAGCTAAGTTTCGAACTCCGGCACAGTGTGTGTGTCCTGCCATTACCTGGGGGCAGCTCCGGAGGCCACCTCAATGATAGACAGGTAAAGACACTTCTGGGACTTCCCTGGTGGTCCATTGGGTAGGACTTGGTGCTGCCAATGCAGGGGCCCGGGGTTCCGTCCCCAGTCAGAGAACTGGATCCCATGTGGGATGGCTAAAGATCCTGCAGGCTGCAAGGGAGATCAAACATCCTGAATGTCACAAAGAAGATCAAAGATCCCTTGTGTTGCAACTAAGACCTGGCATAGCCAAATAAATAAATATCATAAAAAAGACATTTCTTCTGCTGAACTTCACTGCTAATGATCTTCTACACACACACAGGCACATGGATGTACACACCCATGAACACAAATACATGCACACACATGCACATTGGTTGAACATATACGACACACACAAAACTAGCACCTACAGATGATGGTACATCTGTCTATATGCAGTGCCACTGAACTTGTCCACATTTAACTTCCTCAGGAATGACCCCATAGGGCTTTTAATATAATACACAGCAGAGTCTAGCCAGTGGGAAATCATTTTTTTAATTTATTTATTATTCTGTTTTATAGAGTTTTGTTGTTTGCTGCCACACATCGACCTGAGTCTGCCAAAGGTATACATATTTCCACCTCCCAAACTTCCCCTCATCTCCCTCCCCATCACACCCCTCCAGGTCGCCACCCATGTTTGAGATCCCCTAGTCAGTGGGAAATCAATGATTCCAAGAGGTGGTATGTTGTTTCATAATATGATAGATAAAATGATCAAAATGAATGATTTCTCTGAATCATAAAATAGACTCAAGAATCCTATATAACAGGATAAAAATTCTTCTCCCAGAGGGGTTTGGGTTTTGTTCTCATGGTACCAAGCTGAGCCCAGCACTCACTGACAGAACCTCATATCGAAACCTGGAGTTTCTGGATAAAGAACTCGTGATTAAGGGGAGGGGTAAATTAAGAGACTGGGATTAACACACTACTACATAAAACAGATGAGCAGGGCTTCCCTGGTGGTCCAGTGGTTAAGAATCCACCTTGCAGTGCAAGGGGCACCGACTGGATCCCTGGTCCAGGAAGATCCCATGTGCCGTGGAGTGGCTGGGCTGGTGTGTCCAGTTACGAGCCAGCACTCTGGAATGAGAGAGGTCACTGCAATGGTAGGCCCACACATGCTAAAGAATAAAGACGCGTGAAAAATAAACCATGGCTTAGAGGCAAGAAAAAAGAATCCGCCTGCCAATGCAGGGGACATGGGTGCCATCCCTGGTCTGGGAAGATTCCACAGGCAGTGGGGCCATTAGGCCTGTGCAGCACAGCTGGAGAGCCCCCTGCTCGCTACAACCAGGGAAAGCCTGCACACCAAGGAAGACCCCGGGCAGTCCCAAACAGGTAAACTGCAATTATAAAAAATCGGATAAGCAACAAGGACCTACTGTAAAGCACAGGGAATTACATTCAATATCTTGTAATAATGTATCACGGAAGAGAATCTGAAAGAGATATATAACCAAGTCACTTTTCTAAATACCTGAAACCAAGGCAACATTGTAAGTGAACTCTCCTTCAGTTAAAAATCATTTTAAACAGCTAGCAAGAGGGAGGAAACATATGTATTCCTATGGCTGGTTCATGTTGATGTTTGGCAGTAAACAACAAAACTCTGTAAAAAATAAATTAATTAAAAGACGTATCCAAAATTAAAAAAAGAGTTAGTGATGAATGGCTAGTTTAGAACTGAATCTGTTCAAAATCTGAATAACTCAATTAAAAGACCCCCAGTTTGAATCATAGATGTGATATCCTAAGGGGTTCCCAGGTGGTGCTCATGGTAAAGAACCCACCTGCCCATGCAGGAGGCACAAGGGACATGGAATCCATCCCTGGGTCGGAAGATCCCTGGAGGAAGGCATGGCAACCCACTCCAGCATTCTTGCAAAATGAATGATTTCTCTGAATCATAAAATAGACTCAAGAATCCTATATAACAGGATAAAAATTCTTCTCCCAGAGGGGTTTGGGTTTTGTTCTCATGGTACCAAGCTGAGCCCAGCACTCACTGACAGAACCTCATATCGAAACCTGGAGTTTCTGGATAAAGAACTCGTGATTAAGGGGAGGGGTAAATTAAGAGACTGGGATTAACACACTACTACATAAAACAGATGAGCAGGGCTTCCCTGGTGGTCCAGTGGTTAAGAATCCACCTTGCAGTGCAAGGGGCACCGACTGGATCCCTGGTCCAGGAAGATCCCATGTGCCGTGGAGTGGCTGGGCTGGTGTGTCCAGTTACGAGCCAGCACTCTGGAATGAGAGAGGTCACTGCAATGGTAGGCCCACACATGCTAAAGAATAAAGACGCGTGAAAAATAAACCATGGCTTAGAGGCAAGAAAAAAGAATCCGCCTGCCAATGCAGGGGACATGGGTGCCATCCCTGGTCTGGGAAGATTCCACAGGCAGTGGGGCCATTAGGCCTGTGCAGCACAGCTGGAGAGCCCCCTGCTCGCTACAACCAGGGAAAGCCTGCACACCAAGGAAGACCCCGGGCAGTCCCAAACAGGTAAACTGCAATTATAAAAAATCGGATAAGCAACAAGGACCTACTGTAAAGCACAGGGAATTACATTCAATATCTTGTAATAATGTATCACGGAAGAGAATCTGAAAGAGATATATAACCAAGTCACTTTTCTAAATACCTGAAACCAAGGCAACATTGTAAGTGAACTCTCCTTCAGTTAAAAATCATTTTAAACAGCTAGCAAGAGGGAGGAAACATATGTATTCCTATGGCTGGTTCATGTTGATGTTTGGCAGTAAACAACAAAACTCTGTAAAAAATAAATTAATTAAAAGACGTATCCAAAATTAAAAAAAGAGTTAGTGATGAATGGCTAGTTTAGAACTGAATCTGTTCAAAATCTGAATAACTCAATTAAAAGACCCCCAGTTTGAATCATAGATGTGATATCCTAAGGGGTTCCCAGGTGGTGCTCATGGTAAAGAACCCACCTGCCCATGCAGGAGGCACAAGGGACATGGAATCCATCCCTGGGTCGGGAAGATCCCCTGGAGGAAGGCATGGCAACCCACTCCAGCATTCTTGCCTGGAGAGTCCCATGGCCAGAAGAGCCTGGCGGGGTACAGTCCATGGAGTCGCAAAGAGTCGGACACGACTGAGTGACTGACACACACACACTGCTGTAGGATTGGTGTGAGGCCACACGAGAAAGCCTGGAAAGCCTCTCAGATGCCGATGCGCTCAGCACCTGGTGGAGGGACTGAGTCTGGGGCCGTGTCACTGTTCAACGCCCTCACCGCTCCCCAGGGTCCAGTCCCTTCCAGGAAGGTGACCGTCTCACATCTTCCTTCCCTGAAGATGAGCCTACGCCTTAAGGATAAAATCCAGGCACATCTGTAGGGTGCCGCTTGAGCCCATGTGTCCAGGGCACAGCATCTCCATGACGCCAGTTCCTAGAACAGTCTGCCTCTTCCCGGGCCCTCACCACTCCTGGGCTGACTCTAGCAGTCTGCGTCTCCTTCTCCAGAAAGTGCCGCACGCCCATCACTAGGTGATTGGACGTCCACCTGTTACCATGTCTCACTGTCCTCTCTTTTGCAGATTCTCTACAAGTGACTGGAGCCAGAGCCAAATGATTTATCGTCTAAACATGCATATTGCCTGCTATCACATCGCCAGAGCTCCCTGGGTCCAGGGAAGGAATCAGCCACCTTCACCAAAGAGGTGACTGACATATGTATGTCTGGACTTACTAAGTGCTCAATAGACACAGGCTGATTGCCTGGATGAAGCGAAGAGAGGAAGGCAGGCAGGGAGGAAGAGAGAGAGGAAGAGAGGAAACCTGCATTTCCAGAATTTCAGGAAAGGGAAGCCACTTGCTCAAGGTCACATAGTTTCTATGAAAAACAGAGTCAGACTTAGAACAAGAGCAGTGTGCTGCGCGGCACTGCAGATGCGTCTCTGGCTTCCACGGCTATGCTTCGGGCTAACAGACCCAGGGACGCCCCTTCCTCCAGCCTGCAACCACACTCCAACCTTTTTTCCTTGGAACTAACCATTCACATGTCCTTGGCCTCTGGGACCAGCGAACGCCATCGGCAGAGCTCAGCTCCCTGCTGCCGGCCAACCCTGAGCTCCCGATCCCTCAGGATTCCAGCAGGCGGAGGTTGCCATCAGGCACCTGGTCCACGTGCACCTACTAGCCTAACATCTACCTCTCTTGGGGCTTCCACCACAACCACATGGCTCTGGAGGGCCTGGGCCAGCAGGGCTGGACAGTTTCTCTTCCAAAGGTTCAGCCTCAAGCACCACTAGGAGCCTCCAGACCCACCAGCCGTGGTGTCGGGGCGTCTGCCTGAAGCCCGTCTCTGCAGCTACAAGGCAGCTAGCGAACCAAGCCTTAGACCAAATGGAAACAATAAAGTTTTTGCAGGGAAAAAACCATGGAAGACAAAAGTGCATCTCAGCCTCCTGTCTGGAATCACGTCGTCCTCTGGGTTTGGTGTGGGGTTTGGTGAGACTCTGATGGGGCTGCAAGGCTCTGGAGTCGACAGTCTGCAGGGAGGGTGGAGGGAGCCCTGGACCAGGCTGTTCCTCTTTCTGAGAGGCTGCTCTGAAGGAACTAGGAACATGTGACCCAGAATCTGCACCTGGTCACGCCCAGTGCGTCTGTCTGTTCTACGGGCTCTGTGAGATGCCAGGACGACCAGCGACCATGAGAGGCAGCCCCACCGCCGTGAGCTTCCCTGCCCTTCTCTGCCTCGGTGAGCTTTGGGGAAGGGTCGGGGATGGGAACCCCTCTCCTCCATGTCTGGTCCCTGAGAGACCCCAGGACACAGGAGACTCAGTGGGGTCAGAATTTCTTGGTGGGGGTGGGGTGAATGGGCTCAGCCCCAGGTCTGACCCCAGAACTCCGGGGCCCAGAGCAGCCCTGGAGCATCTGTGGTGTGTGGTGGGGGATGGCGCTCACAGGGACCTCTCTTCCAGGGCTGGGCTGGGGCCTGTGGGACCAGGTACAACCAGGTGAGCCCCCCCAGACCTTCTGCTTCAACCCAACAGCCCCCTGGTCATCTGGGGGGCAGAGCGGGTCTGGGCTGACGGTGACCAGCCTGGGAGGGGCCTGGGGTGCCAGGTGGGGAACCTGAGAGACAAGGGCACCCCTGACTCCTCAGGTCTCATTTCTTCCCAGAGGGCCTCCCCAAACCCTTCATCTGGGCGGACCCAGGCCTCATGGTCACCCACGGGAGCCCGGTGACCATCTGGTGTCAGGGGTCTCCGCTGGCTGATGTCTACCGCCTGTATGGAGGGAAGTTCTCTGGCTACTGGGAGGTTAAGGCCCCACAGGGCTCCAGGAACAAGGCCGGGTTCCTCTTTGAGTCCTCGAGCCCAAGCACTGCCGGGCCGTACCAGTGTGTATATCGCGGCGGGAACAACTGGTCCGAGTGGAGTGACCCCCTGGCCCTGGTGGTGACAGGTAAGAGGGAAGACCGTCCCTCCGCTGCAGGCTCCTTCTCACAGGCGGAGAAGCAGAGTGTGGGCTCGGGGCACCCTTCCACTCACAGCCCACACCTGGTGTGTGTGGGGTGGGGGTCTCCCCTTAACACAGCCCCTCCCCTCACAGGAGTGTATGGAGCCCCCTCCCTCTCAGCCCAGCCAAGCCCTGTGGTGGCCTCAGGAGGCAGCGTGTCCCTCACATGCAGCTCGCAGTTTGCGGCAGGCACTGTGAGTCTGCTGAAGGAGGGAGCTGCTGGCTGGCTCCAACAGAAGACATCAAGGAACTCTGGGAACTCTGGACTGGAGCAGGCTGTGTTCCCTGTGGGCCCGGTGACCACCTCCCATGGGGGGACCTACAGATGCTACGCTGCTCCCAGCTCCCAGCCCTATGTGTGGTCACACCCCAGTGACCCTCTGCATCTCCAGGTCACAGGTGAGGCCCCAGCCGCCGCTATTCCCTGGACCACTGACCTAAGTCTCACGCCCAGTGAGCCCTGGGGGTGACGTGGGTCAGGACCGTTGCAGGAGCCCTGGGAGGGACTAGGGAGCCGTGTGGGGTGGGGTCTCCATGGGGCTACCGTCTCCTGTCTGCAGGCGTGTACAGGGCGCCCTCCCTTTCAGCCTGGCCTGGCTCACTCGTGCTCCAAGGAGACAACCTGACCCTCCGGTGTGGCTCAGAGGCCGGCTTTGGCAGGTTTGCTCTAACCAAGGACGAGGGGCTCACCCCTCCCCTCCGTCTCGAGGGGCAGCAGAGTCCCGACTTCCCCCTGGGCCCTGTGAGCCGCGCCCATGGGGGCCAGTACAGATGCTACGGGGTACACAACCTCTCCTCTGCGTGGTCAGCCCCCAGCGCCCCCCTGGACATCCTGGTCATGGGTAAGCAGCCCCTGTCCTGGCCCGGATCCCAACTGTCTGCTCCCTGGACCCATCGCTGATGGAGGAGTCCAGGGAGAGGGTCCTGGACAGAGGCCCACGTGGGCAGAGGTTTCGGGAGGGGGCCGTGAAAACAGGAGTGAGGGACATGAAGATTAAGGGGACCCAGACAGACGGGCTGAGAGGAGCCAAGGGGGGCCCAGGGAGGGCCTCTCATCCCAGGGTCAAGGGTGTGGGGAGGGGCTCTCTACACACCACCAGCTTCCTCTCCCCCAGGAATGTACAGGAAGCCCTCCCTCTCAGCCTGGCCGGGGGCCTCAGTGTCCCTGGGAGAGAACGTGACCCTGCAGTGTCGCTCTGAGGTCTGGTTCGACACCTTCCATCTGGCCAAGGAGGGGTCACTCACTCCTCCCTGGCACCTTCGTCGGCAGGACGCGGCTCCACCCATTCAGGCCAACTTCCCCTTGAGTCCTGTGACCTCAGCCCACAACGGCACCTACAGGTGCTACGGCTCACACAGCACCACCCCCTACCTCTTGTCACACCCCAGCGCCCCCCTGGAGCTCTTGATCTCATGTGAGGACCTCCTGCCTCGGCCCTCTGTGTCCTCCGGGTCAGGCCAGGGTGCCGTCCCCAGAGGAGTGCTGGGTTGGGACGGGGCATCGCAGGAAGAGGGGAGTCCACTCTGAGGGATGGAAAGGCCAGAGAAGCTCCTCCCCTGCCCATCTCCCCCTCACCCCGCGGGTCCAGGGACGCTCCTGGTGACAGAAGCAACGCTCGAGAGGACTCAGGGCTGACCAGGAGTCCAGGCCAGAGCCCCCATCTCCATCCTCACCTGGGCTCTGGTCCTCACAGTCCCTCCCCAAGAGAGAAAGCCCGAGAGGTGGCCAGCAAGGCCCTGACCCCCAAGGGGCAGAGATGACAGACTCTGAGATGGTTTGTGTCCCGGGGGGCCTGGGAGTCAGGTAGTGATGTGGGGACTACGGTGCTCCAGGGGCTGAGGCTGGGGATGAAGGGTGGGGGTTCATGGAGAGGGTGAGGTCGGGGCCCAGCATAGGGGAGGGCAGTCCCCTCTCCTGCTCCCCATCTTGCCCCCCCAGGAGGTTCTAAGGATCAGCTCCTCCTCACCATGGAGTCAGGTCCAAGAGAAAGGTCTCCCCAGCTCCTCACTAACCCTCACTTTACGATCCTCAGGAGCAGTGGACAGTATCAGCCCATCACAAAACAAGTCAGCCCCTGAGAGCGGTGAGTGGGGAGAGTCTCAGTCATGGGTGGGGCTCTAGGGTCCTGTCCTTCCAGGGAGGTGAGTACCCTGGGTGAACACCCAGGTTCTGGGGAGGATGCATCTGCTCTGAACTGTGTGGCCTCTTTGTCCACAAATCCTAGCCTCAAGCCCCCCAGACTACGCCCTGCAGAATCTCCTCCGCCTGGGCATCGCTGCCTTGGTCCTGCTGGTCCTCGGGATTCTGCTCTGCCAGGCTCGACACGACGCAGCCAGGAGCTGAGCCGGGGGAAACGGCGCACCGTCCAGAGTGCCGCGCCCAGGAGCTTCTGGAAGAGGCCCTGCAGCCATGCTGCCCCTGAGGGGAGACGCCGGGCGGGTGCAGGAGGCGGCCCGGGGGCCCTGTGGAGGACTCACCTCTGCGCACCGTGCAGCTCCCCCCACCAGCGAGGACCCTTCCTGACCCCCGTCTCCTCTCACCCCTGGGACACAAGGGGCATCCACCACCTGGCACACCTTCGTGCTCTGGCCTGCTCTCGTATGACTCACGGGCTCTGTGATTACTTCCCACCTTCTCTGGGGTGCTGCTGGTCTCTGCCCCTTGCTCGGAAGCAGAATGACGTGGGCTTCCCTGGTGCTCCGGTGCTTAAAACTCTGCCTGCCGACGCAGGAGACTCAGCTTCCCTCCCTGGTCTGCAAAGACCCCCAGTGAGCCTGGGTGCCGCAGCTTCTGAGCCCAGGTCCCCTCCCAAGCCTGGGCTCTGCAACCAGAGCAGCAGTGCAGACCCGCAAAGTAAACAAGTAAAGACAACTGTTTAAAAAGAGACAGAAAGTCTTGTAAGTAGCTGAATAAACAGGTGAGAGTGGGCTTATTTGGAATGGATGAATCCAAAACGAACCCTGAAGCCCCTCTGGGCCCTTTTGCCCGTCTCTCTGCATCAGATGACACTGGTATAGTTCCTCCAGGCACCGTCCGTGCAGGGGACACCGGGGCGTTTGAAGTGGCAGCCGGGTGCTGTGCCGGTAAATGGGCTTAGGAGAACATCGTTTTGTAAACAGCCTAGATACAGGGCTTCCCTGGTGACACAGCGGTAAAGAATGTGCCGGCCAGTGGAGGAGACACAGTTCAATCCACGATCTGGGAGGATCCCACACGTCAAGGAGCAACCTAGCCAGAGAGCCACCACCAGCAAAGTCCGCACACCCTGCAGCCGGTGCTCCACAAGAGAAGCCCACGCCCCGCCACAGACAGCAGCCCGCTCGCCACAACGAGAGAAACACCACGCGGCAGCCAAGACGAGCAGAGCCCAAACCATCAATAAACGAACGTTCAAAAAACCCAGGGGTGCGGTTCTGGTGTGTCCCTCAGTGTCCATCCTCTCTCTGTGGCCAGCCTTGAGGCGCCGGGGGAAGGCATTGAAGACGGAGTGGGAATTAAGGAGGAGACTGTCTTTCCCAAAGAGGCGTGATCCAGCCGGGCCCTTTCTCATGACCCCATGTGCATAGAGGTGACCTATGTACTACATGTCACAGTTATGTCTTCTCCACTTCAGTTTTTTCCCCAGTTTTCATGAAATGAGATGCCAAAAATCCTAGTTTATCTGTAAGAAGGAAAGGAAAATGCTGAGTATGCTGAACCCCAGCACATCACAGGCAGGTATGTTACTCACCCCAGACCATTTGGAGAGTCAATAACACTTATCAGTTGAAAGGAAGAGACCTAGCTCTGGCCCCCAGGTATATAACCTGGAGGAAGTGTGTGCAAAACCACGAATATACAAGCAGGAGAATATGGACAGATGGGTTGTTCATATTAGACAGAATTATGGAAATCAGTCTCAGACTTTCAGAAGATTGAAGAGGAGGGAACACTCCCAAGGTCATTCTATGAAGCCACCGTTACCCTGACACCAAAACCAAAGGTAAAACCAGAAAAGGAAATCACAAGCCAGTGTCTCTGATGAACACAGATGTGGAACTCCTCAACAAGATGTTAGCAAGCTGAATCCAACCACATAAAAAAGGATCTCACGCCATGATCAAGTTGGATTCATTGCAGGGTCGCAAGAATGGTTTAACATACACAAATGTGATATACCTCATCAACCAAAAACCAAAATCCACATGATCATCTCAACAGATACAGAAAGACAAAATGATAAAATTCCATACCATTCATGATAAGAACTCTCTCCAACATAGGTATGGAGGGTAAAAATTATTAGGACAAACCCACAGCCAATGTAATACTCAATGGTGAAATGCTGAAAACATTCCTGCTAAATCCTGAAACAAGACAAGGACACCCAGTCTCACTTCTTTTATTCAACAGAGCATTGGAAGTCCCTTTCCAATCTAGGTACCTTTTATTTCTTTTTCTTATCTGATTGCTATGCTGGGACTTACATAAGATGACATGATACTCTATATAGAAAATCCTGAAGACTCCCAAACAAAAACTGTCAGAACTGATAAGTAAGCAGGCTATAAGACTATGATACAGAAATCTGTTGAATTTTTTTGCAGTAACAATGGAATATTAGAAAGAGGAAGTCAAAAAAATCAACCCCTAATAAAATCAACCCCTTTAAAAATTGCATAAAAAATGTGTAGGAATAAAAGACATATGTTGAGAACTATAAACCGTAAATAAATAGAAACATACCCCTTACTCTTGAATTGGAAGAATTCAGGTAGTTAAAACTGTCGTATAACCCAAAGTAATCTACAGCTATACTGTGATCTCTATCCAATTACCATGCCCCCCTCTCCTTTTTTTTTGCCAAACTAGAACAAATAATCCTAGGAATTATATAGAATAACAAAACTCAGAATTGCCAAAACAATGCTGAGGAAAAAGCAGGGGGCATAACCCTCCCAGACTTGAGACAATACGACAAAGCTATAGTCATCTGAACGGCATGGTATGGACACAAAAACAGACAACCCTCTGGGACAAAAGAGTGAGTCCAGAAATAAATCCACACACCTGTGGTCGAATAATCCTCCACAGAGGAGGCAAGGGTATACACTAGAGGCAAAACAGTGTTTCCAGGAGGTCATGCTGGGGAAACTGGACTGCTCCCATCTAAATCACAAGCCAGTGTCTCTGATGAACACAGATGTGGAACTCCTCAACAAGATGTTAGCAAGCTGAATCCAACCACATAAAAGGATCTCACGCCATGATCAAGTTGGATTCATTGCAGGGTCGCAAGAATGGTTTAACATACACAAATGTGATATACCTCATCAACCAAAAACCAAAATCCACATGATCATCTCAACAGATACAGAAAGACAAAATGATAAAATTCCATACCATTCATGATAAGAACTCTCTCCAACATAGGTATGGAGGGTAAAAATTATTAGGACAAACCCACAGCCAATGTAATACTCAATGGTGAAATGCTGAAAACATTCCTGCTAAATCCTGAAACAAGACAAGGACACCCAGTCTCACTTCTTTTATTCAACAGAGCATTGGAAGTCCCTTTCCAATCTAGGTACCTTTTATTTCTTTTTCTTATCTGATTGCTATGCTGGGACTTACATAAGATGACATGATACTCTCTATATAGAAAATCCTGAAGACTCCCAAACAAAAACTGTCAGAACTGATAAGTAAGCAGGCTATAAGACTATGATACAGAAATCTGTTGAATTTTTTTGCAGTAACAATGGAATATTAGAAAGAGGAAGTCAAAAAAATCAACCCCTAATAAAATCAACCCCTTTAAAAATTGCATAAAAAATGTGTAGGAATAAAAGACATATGTTGAGAACTATAAACCGTAAATAAATAGAAACATACCCCTTACTCTTGAATTGGAAGAATTCAGGTAGTTAAAACTGTCGTATAACCCAAAGTAATCTACAGCTATACTGTGATCTCTATCCAATTACCATGCCCCCCTCTCCTTTTTTTTTGCCAAACTAGAACAAATAATCCTAGGAATTATATAGAATAACAAAACTCAGAATTGCCAAAACAATGCTGAGGAAAAAGCAGGGGGCATAACCCTCCCAGACTTGAGACAATACGACAAAGCTATAGTCATCTGAACGGCATGGTATGGACACAAAAACAGACAACCCTCTGGGACAAAAGAGTGAGTCCAGAAATAAATCCACACACCTGTGGTCGAATAATCCTCCACAGAGGAGGCAAGGGTATACACTAGAGGCAAAACAGTGTTTCCAGGAGGTCATGCTGGGGAAACTGGACTGCTCCCATCTTACCTCAGGGGCCTTGGAGATGCCCTCTCAGGTCAGGGCCACTGCCAGGAGCCTATCTCTGCAGCCTGTGTACCACCCTGGAGCCCTCTCCCAAGCCTTGGACCAAATGGAAACAATAAAGGTTGTTTTGGTGTTTTTTTTTTTTTTTCCAGCATAAAAGAACTAAATTTGGGCTCTTCCTAGGCCTACCCTTCATCCCAACCCGCAGTACTGGGGCTACGTCACTCTCTGGGGGTGGGTTCAGCACGAGGCAGAGGCAGAGGCAGAGTGTGTGGGGTCTGGTGAGACTCAGATGAGGCTGGAAGGTCCCAGAGCTGCTGTCTGCTGGGCCCCGTCCTGCAGGGAGGGTGGAGTCAGGCCCTGGGTGGGGGCTGGGCTTTTCTTCCTGTGAGGCCATCCATGAGGAACTTGCAACATTAACCCAGAAACTGAACACTCTGTGTGTGTGTGTGTGTGTGTGTGTGTGTGTGTGTGTATTCTGCTGGGTCTGTGGGCTTTTCAATTAGTCATCTATTTTACATATGGTAATGTGACAGATATCATTTTCTTGGGTTCCAAACTCACTGTGGATGGTGACTGCAGCCATGAAATTAAAAGACGCTTGCTCCTTGGGAGAAAAGCTATGACAAACCTAGACAGCATATTCAAAAGCAAAGACATCACTTCACTGACCAAAGACCATATAGTCAAAGCTATGGTTTTTCCAGTAGTCATGTACGGATGTGAGAGCTGGACCATAAAGAAGGCTTAATGATGAAGAATTGATGCTTTTGAACTGTGGTGCTGGAAAATACTCTTGAAAGTCCCTTGGACTGCAAGGAAATCAAACAATGATTGGTTTGATTCTAAAGGAATCCTTAAGGAAATCAATCCTGAATATTCATTGGAAGGACTGATGCTGAAAAAAAAAAGAAAAAGGCGGGGCAACCCTCCCAGACTTGAGACAATACGACAAAGCTATAGTCATCTGAACGGCATGGTATGGACACAAAAACAGACAACCCTCTGGGACAAAAGAGTGAGTCCAGAAATAAATCCACACACCTGTGGTCGAATAATCCTCCACAGAGGAGGCAAGGGTATACACTAGAGGCAAAACAGTGTTTCCAGGAGGTCATGCTGGGGAAACTGGACTGCTCCCATCTTACCTCAGGGGCCTTGGAGATGCCCTCTCAGGTCAGGGCCACTGCCAGGAGCCTATCTCTGCAGCCTGTGTACCACCCTGGAGCCCTCTCCCAAGCCTTGGACCAAATGGAAACAATAAAGGTTGTTTTGGTGTTTTTTTTTTTTTTTTCCAGCATAAAAGAACTAAATTTGGGCTCTTCCTAGGCCTACCCTTCATCCCAACCCGCAGTACTGGGGCTACGTCACTCTCTGGGGGTGGGTTCAGCACGAGGCAGAGGCAGAGGCAGAGTGTGTGGGGTCTGGTGAGACTCAGATGAGGCTGGAAGGTCCCAGAGCTGCTGTCTGCTGGGCCCCGTCCTGCAGGGAGGGTGGAGTCAGGCCCTGGGTGGGGGCTGGGCTTTTCTTCCTGTGAGGCCATCCATGAGGAACTTGCAACATTAACCCAGAAACTGAACACTCTGTGTGTGTGTGTGTGTGTGTGTGTGTGTGTGTGTGTATTCTGCTGGGTCTGTGGGCTTTTCAATTAGTCATCTATTTTACATATGGTAATGTGACAGATATCATTTTCTTGGGTTCCAAACTCACTGTGGATGGTGACTGCAGCCATGAAATTAAAAGACGCTTGCTCCTTGGGAGAAAAGCTATGACAAACCTAGACAGCATATTCAAAAGCAAAGACATCACTTCACTGACCAAAGACCATATAGTCAAAGCTATGGTTTTTCCAGTAGTCATGTACGGATGTGAGAGCTGGACCATAAAGAAGGCTTAATGATGAAGAATTGATGCTTTTGAACTGTGGTGCTGGAAAATACTCTTGAAAGTCCCTTGGACTGCAAGGAAATCAAACAATGATTGGTTTGATTCTAAAGGAATCCTTAAGGAAATCAATCCTGAATATTCATTGGAAGGACTGATGCTGAAACTGAAGCTCCAGTACTTTGGCCACCTGATGCAGAGTTGACTCACTGGAAAAGACCCTGGTGCTGGCAAAGATTGAGGGCAAGAGGAGAAGGGGATAAGATGGTTGGATTGTATCACTGACTCAGTGGACATGAGTTTGGCAAATTGGCAAATATGTATTCTGCAAACAAGCAAACAAACAAAAACTGGGGGGTGGACTTATTTCAAGAACGAAGGAAAAGGCAGACAGCAATGTCTGGAAACACATATGGGAACCCCAGTGACAGAAGGACAGAGTTTCCAGAAAGCTGAGACCCAATTCTCTGTCCCCATCCTCCCTCCGTCTCCCCAGTGCTATCTTCAAAACCCAACTTTCTCTTTTCTGTCCCCTATGTGGAATGATGTTTCTCATTGCAGAGAGAGCAGGGAGAGGTCTCTGTGTTGGTGAACATCTTGGGGGCTGGAGACAGAGGACCAGAATGGGCTCCTAGCCATCCTGGGAGGGCCAGCATCTGGGCCTGCCAGGAAGAGGGCTGCAGAAGAGGTCATGGAACTGATGGGTGGGAGACAGCCATTGTTTCCATTCTGATAGAATAAAAATGAATGAATGACTTTTTTCCTCTTAACACATATTTCTACCAACTTTTTCCCCTGCTCCTTCTCTGTTGCCCAGACAGATTCTGGGCAATCTAGATTCAGACGGATAGACAGAAAACCTATCTATCCGTCTGAATCTAGGAGCTGAACAGACGCCTGGGAAACCCTCAGAACTCCTGCTCCCCTAGCTGTCTCTGGGTGAGAGGCTCTGCCCTCTGGATTTCCACCTCGCCTCAGAATGTGGATGGTGACTGCAGCCATGAAATTAAAAGACGCTTGCTCCTTGGGAGAAAAGCTATGACAAACCTAGACAGCATATTCAAAAGCAAAGACATCACTTCACTGACCAAAGACCATATAGTCAAAGCTATGGTTTTTCCAGTAGTCATGTACGGATGTGAGAGCTGGACCATAAAGAAGGCTTAATGATGAAGAATTGATGCTTTTGAACTGTGGTGCTGGAAAATACTCTTGAAAGTCCCTTGGACTGCAAGGAAATCAAACAATGATTGGTTTGATTCTAAAGGAATCCTTAAGGAAATCAATCCTGAATATTCATTGGAAGGACTGATGCTGAAACTGAAGCTCCAGTACTTTGGCCACCTGATGCAGAGTTGACTCACTGGAAAAGACCCTGGTGCTGGCAAAGATTGAGGGCAAGAGGAGAAGGGGATAAGATGGTTGGATTGTATCACTGACTCAGTGGACATGAGTTTGGCAAATTGGCAAATATGTATTCTGCAAACAAGCAAACAAACAAAAACTGGGGGGTGGACTTATTTCAAGAACGAAGGAAAAGGCAGACAGCAATGTCTGGAAACACATATGGGAACCCCAGTGACAGAAGGACAGAGTTTCCAGAAAGCTGAGACCCAATTCTCTGTCCCCATCCTCCCTCCGTCTCCCCAGTGCTATCTTCAAAACCCAACTTTCTCTTTTCTGTCCCCTATGTGGAATGATGTTTCTCATTGCAGAGAGAGCAGGGAGAGGTCTCTGTGTTGGTGAACATCTTGGGGGCTGGAGACAGAGGACCAGAATGGGCTCCTAGCCATCCTGGGAGGGCCAGCATCTGGGCCTGCCAGGAAGAGGGCTGCAGAAGAGGTCATGGAACTGATGGGTGGGAGACAGCCATTGTTTCCATTCTGATAGAATAAAAATGAATGAATGACTTTTTTCCTCTTAACACATATTTCTACCAACTTTTTCCCCTGCTCCTTCTCTGTTGCCCAGACAGATTCTGGGCAATCTAGATTCAGACGGATAGACAGAAAACCTATCTATCCGTCTGAATCTAGGAGCTGAACAGACGCCTGGGAAACCCTCAGAACTCCTGCTCCCCTAGCTGTCTCTGGGTGAGAGGCTCTGCCCTCTGGATTTCCACCTCGCCTCAGAATGAATCCGGTCAGAGCAGAGGGCAGGGCGCCCATATGACCCGAGCAGGATCTAGAGCCAGAAATGCTTTCTTGTTTTCCTAATTGTAAATTTTTAAAAAACCACAGTAATAACTAAGCATTAGGAAAGAAGAAATGAACATTTAACCTTCCCCATGCCTGTGTGCTCAGTTGCTCCCTTGTGTATGATTCTTTGCAATGCCATGGACTGCAGCCCACCAATCTCCTCTGTCCATGGGATTTCCCAGGCAAGAATACTGGGGTGGGGGCTTCCCTGATGGTCCAGTGTGTAAAGGGTCTGCCTTGCAGTGCAAGGGGCATTGGTTCAATCTCTGGCCTGGGAAGATCCCATGTGCCGCGGAGTGGCTGGACTGGTGTGTCCAATTGTGAATGGCACTCTGGAGTGCATGTGCCCAGAGCTGGTGCTCTGCAGCGAGGGAGGCCACTGATGTGGGAGGCCCACACAGGCCAGGATGTGAAGATGGATGAAAATAAATGGATAAAGAATCAGTAAGAGAGGCCAAAATAAAAAAAAATAAATGCTGGAGTGGGTTGCCATGCCTCTCTCCATGAGATCTTCCCAACCCAGGGACTGAACCCATGTCTCCGGCATTGGCAGGAGGATTCTTTACTCCTGAACCACCAGAGAAGATCAACATTCCCCATGGCCCCTGGGTGTTTTGTCATTACTCTAAATTTATTATGGATGCAACCTATGGATCTTCTGCGTGTGCCTGGTGAATGTGTACATCCTCAGAAATGAAGAATATGTCTGACCCTGTTCATTTTTTGACATCACTTCCATGTCCAAAGCTTCACCTTTATTCAATCGTGTAACACATCGTTAGTTGTCAACTCCAAGTTTTTCTCTTTCTAGACAAGGAGATTTGGGAGTGAAAAAAAAACAAACAAACTAATAAGATGTGTCAGCATGGGCTTCCCTGGTGGTCCAGTGGGTAAAGAGTCCGCCTTGCAGTGCAAGGGGCACTGGTTCGATCCCTGGCCAGGGAAGATCTCATGTGCTGCGGAACAGCTAGACTGGTGTGTCCAATTATGAGCCAGTGCTCTGGAGTACATGTGCCCAGAGCCGGTGCTCTGCAACGAGAGGGGCCATTGCAGTGGGAGGCCCACACAGGCCAAAGGGTGAAGATGGATGAAAATAAATAAACCAATAGAAGAGGCCAAAGAAAAAAGATGTGTAAACTAAGTGAAAAATGCACTGTAAATCATCCATTGTTACTCACAGGTCTACCCCTCTGTCCTTTAAATTGTTAATTAGTATTTCTGATATTGCCAAGAATTATTTAGTCATCCTCTTATTCATGGACATGAGATGATGCAATTAACAGGTGATTGGTAGTTCAAGTTAATATATTCATGCTTTTTCACAGTAATCAAGAATTCTCTCAGAATAAACCTCTTAGGGGAAAAACCATGGAATCAATGGCTGCTATGCTCATTTGATCCTTTATCAAAGGTTACCCATTCTGCCTCCAAAACCTCCAAAAATCTTTTTACCAACCTACATTCCATTGGTAGGGAGAGAGAGCCACGTTCTCCATCCTGTGTTCCAGTTGTCTTGATCAATCCAGTGGGCTATAAAATTAGCACTACTTTCATTTGTCTATTTTTATTGACACATATTCATTTAATATAAATTTTACCCCTTTAAAGTAGGGACCCTGAGCCTCCAGGATCTCGTACCTGATGATCTGAGGTGGAGTTGATGTAATAATAACAGAAATACAGTGCACAGTAAATGTAATGTGCTTGAATCCTCCTGCAAATACCCCCTATCCCTGGTCTGGGGAAAAATTGTCTTCCACAAAACCAATCCCTGTTGTTAGAAAGGTTGGGGATGACTGCTTTAAAGGGTATAATTCGGAGACTTCCCTGGTGGCCCAGTGGTGAAGAATTCTCTTGTCAACACAGGGGACACAGGTTCCATCCCTGGTCTGGGAAGATTTCACATGCCTTGCTTGGGGCAACTAGGCTTGTGGGTCACAGCTACTGAGCCAGCACTCAAGAGCCTGGCTGAAATGACTGAAGCCCATGTGCTCTAGAACATGTGCTCCCAAACAAGAGAAGCCAGCACCTCGAGAAGCCCTGGCACTGCAAGGAACAGCAGCCTCCACTGTTCGTAACTAGAGAAAGACTGTGCTCAACAGTGATGACCCAGCACAGGCAAAACTAACTGAACAACTTAATAAAATGTTTCTAAAGTAGACGATACCCAGAAATGGATAATCTACCTTCTCTCTGGGTTTGTCTGCTCTGGACAGGTAAAAATGGAATCACATAATCTGTGACCTTTTGTGTCTGGATTCTTTCACTTAATGGAATGTTTTCAAGATTTCTCCACATTGTAGCTTGTGTTAGTACTTCATTCCTTCTTACAGTTAAAAGGTATTCCACTGTACGAATAGATAATGTTTTGTTTCTCCCTTCATCAATGGATGGATATTTCCATCTAGTGTCCTCTTTGGGCTCTTGTGAATAATGCAGTCATCAACTTTTCTGTCTTTAAATTATATACTTTCAGTACTTCCCTCATAATCCAGTGGTCAAGAATCTACCTCACAATGCAGGGAAGGTGGGTTTGGTCCCCACTCAGGGAACTAAGATACCACACCTCTTGGAATAACTAAGTCCAAGTGCCATAACTACTGAAGCCTGTGGACTGTAACTAGAGAGTCCGTGCATGGCCACGAAAGATTCTGTATGTTGCAAAGATCCCGTGTGCCGCCATTAAGACCTGACACAGCTAAATAAATAAATATTCTAAATAAGTTGTATATAGTTCCATAAAGCAGTATCAGTGTGCTTCTCCATCTATTTATGCTTTTCTTCACCAGGTCAATGCTGCACTGCAAAACCTCTGAAGGCAAGGACCTCACTTTCCCGTTCACCACTGAATCCCCAGCATGTTTATGAGGATTAAATTGTTAGATAAGAAAGAAAAGACGGATTGCAAAATTTCTCTACATTCAACCCAATGGAGTCACCCACAACAACGAGCCAGAGCTATAATAACGATGTTTATGCTCAGTGCTCAGTGGTTCAGCTGTGTCTGACTCTTCACAACCCCATGGGCTGTAACCTGCTAGGCTCCTCTGTCCATGGGATTCTCCAGGCAAGAATACCGGAGTGGGTTGCCATTTCCTTCTCCAGGGAATCTTCCTGACCCAGAGAACAAACCTGCATCACTTGTACGTCCTGAATTGGCAGGAGGATTCTTTACCACTGCACCACCTGGGAAGCCCAATGATGTCTATGTTTTTTTAATTAATTAATTTATTTGAATTTCATCTGCTTTTTGGGTGGGTCCCCCCTTTCTACCTTCTCTCTGGGTTTGTCTGCTCTGGACAGGTAAAAATGGAATCACATAATCTGTGACCTTTTGTGTCTGGATTCTTTCACTTAATGGAATGTTTTCAAGATTTCTCCACATTGTAGCTTGTGTTAGTACTTCATTCCTTCTTACAGTTAAAAGGTATTCCACTGTACGAATAGATAATGTTTTGTTTCTCCTTCATCAATGGATGGATATTTCCATCTAGTGTCCTCTTTGGGCTCTTGTGAATAATGCAGTCATCAACTTTTCTGTCTTTAAATTATATACTTTCAGTACTTCCCTCATAATCCAGTGGTCAAGAATCTACCTCACAATGCAGGGAAGGTGGGTTTGGTCCCCACTCAGGGAACTAAGATACCACACCTCTTGGAATAACTAAGTCCAAGTGCCATAACTACTGAAGCCTGTGGACTGTAACTAGAGAGTCCGTGCATGGCCACGAAAGATTCTGTATGTTGCAAAGATCCCGTGTGCCGCCATTAAGACCTGACACAGCTAAATAAATAAATATTCTAAATAAGTTGTATATAGTTCCATAAAGCAGTATCAGTGTGCTTCTCCATCTATTTATGCTTTTCTTCACCAGGTCAATGCTGCACTGCAAAACCTCTGAAGGCAAGGACCTCACTTTCCCGTTCACCACTGAATCCCCAGCATGTTTATGAGGATTAAATTGTTAGATAAGAAAGAAAAGACGGATTGCAAAATTTCTCTACATTCAACCCAATGGAGTCACCCACAACAACGAGCCAGAGCTATAATAACGATGTTTATGCTCAGTGCTCAGTGGTTCAGCTGTGTCTGACTCTTCACAACCCCATGGGCTGTAACCTGCTAGGCTCCTCTGTCCATGGGATTCTCCAGGCAAGAATACCGGAGTGGGTTGCCATTTCCTTCTCCAGGGAATCTTCCTGACCCAGAGAACAAACCTGCATCACTTGTACGTCCTGAATTGGCAGGAGGATTCTTTACCACTGCACCACCTGGGAAGCCCAATGATGTCTATGTTTTTTTAATTAATTAATTTATTTGAATTTCATCTGCCATGTTTTTCCAGCACCCCTGGACTGTTAACCTTGTCAGTCATGCTCTCCCCTGATCCCAGACCCCATGAAGGTCCGGCCGCAAGAGTACAGAGTCACCCACTCAGCTGTCTGGAGAGAACAGAGGCATCCCCAGCTTCTTCCTGACAGCCTCTGGCTAAGGATTTTGGCAGATATTAGGCTTCTCAGGTAGCTCAGTGGTAAAGAATCCTCCTGCCAATACAGGAGATGCAAGACACGTGGATTCATCCCCTAAAAAAGATGTAAGATCCCCTGAAAAAGAAAATGGCAACCCATTCCAGTATTCTTGCCTGGGAAATCCCATGGGCAGAGGAGCCTGGTGGGCTACAGTTCATGGGGTCACACAGAGTCAGACACAATTTAGAGACTAAACAACACTGGCAGGTATCACCAGGTCCGTCCTGAACACCAGCCTCCACTAGCGGAGCATGAGAAAGCCAGATTCCCACAGCCTCGCCTCCCAGGCCCAGGCACGGATACTCTTCTTCACCTTTGCCGGTCTAATCAACATTTATTTCCTTTAAAAAGTCATCAGCAGGTGGCCTCTGGTCACATTTTATACTCCAAGGAAATTCCCAGACTCTCCCCTGTTGACAGCAGTGCCATCAACTGTCCTATTTATTTATTTATTTTTGGGGCGGGGGTCAGGTTGGGGAGGGAGGGGAGCAGGCAGGCCACTTCTATTGGTCTTTCATTTCTCTATTTTCATCCGTCTTTGTTCCTTGGCTCCTGTGGGCCTCCCATTGCGGTGGCGTCTGTCGCTGCAGAGCACCGGCTCTGGGCGCACGCACCCCAGAGCTCCGGCTCGGTAATTGGACACATGGGTCCAGCCGCTCTGCGGCACGTGGGATCTTTCCAGGCCAGGGATCGAACTGGCGCCCCTTGCACTGCAAGGCGGTGTCCTTACCCACTGGACCACCAGGGGAAGCCCCTCAACTGTCCTGTTGACCAGTGTTTGCAGCTGCCCAGGAGATAGAAACAGTATCCAGTATGAGAGAATGGTGGCATAGAGGAAGCAGAGTAGACGTCCACTCACAGTGGAAGGCCATCTTGAATCACAGTTCAGAGAGTGACATGAATCAAATTACAAGGTCTCTTTGTTGTGTTTCCGGTTGTATTGGTCACCTATTTAATGTCACCTCCCATTGCTCACCATAAACGTCCCTGGGGATGGGCAGGGACTAAGTTGTGCTCAGAGAATCCAGGAGTCTCCAGGAGACCCTGGCACAAGCCAGGAGTTCAGCCTGATGTTTAGATTTAGGTCTCTGCAGCCCCAGGAGGGACTGCGGGGACCTAAGCTCCTGAGTCAAAGGCGGAAACCAGATGGTTCATTCACTCAGGAGGGAAATGGGGCAGGATCCCAGAGGCTTCCTGGCAGCTCCAAGGACAGGACTCAGTGAAAAGTAACTGTTCAGTGATGAAAGGGTTAATCAATAATTGCATCAATGATTGCATCTGCACCAAGGGGGCGGGGCTTAGGGTGGGGCAAAGGGTGTGGGCTCTGTAGGGTGTGTCAAGGTGGGCAGAGTATAAATCTGGTGTGGCGGACCCTGGTCGCAGGTTTTCAGGCAGAGCATCAGACGCAGAGAGCAGAGCAGCAGTGAGCAATTAAGGACCCAAGTCTATCATGGGTGAGTTTGGACCCTTGCAAAGGACCAGGCCTGCAGGTAGGGTCGTAGTGGAGGCCTAGAGACCTCCTGTGCACCCAGTGAAGCATCTGGCTGTTCAAGAGGGCTTCCCGCAGCTCTGAGGTGGGAAGGACTCCTGGGGGTCTCAGGTCTGGAATTAGAATATCGCCCTGAGATGAGCACAGAGCAGCCCACAGTGGCCCCCTGCAAACATCAGGGTGGCTTCAGCCCTTGGATAGGAGATCTAGGGCGCTCAGGAGCCTGTCCTGCCCGTCTTCGCAGGCTGGAGGCCCTGTGGCTGTGGTTAGGCTGAGCGCAAGGATGTGGAGTGCTGAGGCCCAGAGAGGTGCAAGGGCTTGGGTGGAAGGTAGAGAGCCAGGGTGGGACCAAGGGTTTCCGGGCCGGATGCCGCCCTGGGCCTGAGCCCTCACCTGCTCCCTAGGGCCTTGCCCAGGCCGGGAAGGCGGGCTGGGGCCTGTCGGTGACTGGGACGCCTCAGACCCTGCTTCTCCTCCCGCCGCTCAGGACCCCAAAGAGGCAGCGCCGGCAGCGCACTGTGTTCACCCAGAAGCAGTTGTGTTTCTTTCACCTATTTAATGTCACCTCCCATTGCACACCATAAACGTCCCTGGGGATGGGCAGGGACTAAGTTGTGCTCAGAGAATCCAGGAGTCTCCAGGAGACCCTGGCACAAGCCAGGAGTTCAGCCTGATGTTTAGATTTAGGTCTCTGCAGCCCCAGGAGGGACTGCGGGGACCTAAGCTCCTGAGTCAAAGGCGGAAACCAGATGGTTCATTCACTCAGGAGGGAAATGGGGCAGGATCCCAGAGGCTTCCTGGCAGCTCCAAGGACAGGACTCAGTGAAAAGTAACTGTTCAGTGATGAAAGGGTTAATCAATAATTGCATCAATGATTGCATCTGCACCAAGGGGGCGGGGCTTAGGGTGGGGCAAAGGGTGTGGGCTCTGTAGGGTGTGTCAAGGTGGGCAGAGTATAAATCTGGTGTGGCGGACCCTGGTCGCAGGTTTTCAGGCAGAGCATCAGACGCAGAGAGCAGAGCAGCAGTGAGCAATTAAGGACCCAAGTCTATCATGGGTGAGTTTGGACCCTTGCAAAGGACCAGGCCTGCAGGTAGGGTCGTAGTGGAGGCCTAGAGACCTCCTGTGCACCCAGTGAAGCATCTGGCTGTTCAAGAGGGCTTCCCGCAGCTCTGAGGTGGGAAGGACTCCTGGGGGTCTCAGGTCTGGAATTAGAATATCGCCCTGAGATGAGCACAGAGCAGCCCACAGTGGCCCCCTGCAAACATCAGGGTGGCTTCAGCCCTTGGATAGGAGATCTAGGGCGCTCAGGAGCCTGTCCTGCCCGTCTTCGCAGGCTGGAGGCCCTGTGGCTGTGGTTAGGCTGAGCGCAAGGATGTGGAGTGCTGAGGCCCAGAGAGGTGCAAGGGCTTGGGTGGAAGGTAGAGAGCCAGGGTGGGACCAAGGGTTTCCGGGCCGGATGCCGCCCTGGGCCTGAGCCCCTCACCTGCTCCCTAGGGCCTTGCCCAGGCCGGGGAAGGCGGGCTGGGGCCTGTCGGTGACTGGGACGCCTCAGACCCTGCTTCTCCTCCCGCTTCGCTCAGGACCCCCAAAGAGGCAGCGCCGGCAGCGCACTGTGTTCACCCAGAAGCAGTTGCGCACCCTGGAGGACCACTTCCACAAGAACCAGTACCCGAGCTTCGTGGACCGTGAGGACCTGGCAGCCAGGCTCAACCTGGAGGAGTACAGTGTGCAGGTCAGACCCCTCCCGCCCCTGCGCCGCCCCCATCTCGGCACTGGCCCCACACCCGGGTTGGGGGCCGCCTTGCCGCCCTGAGGTCCTCAGGAAGCAAGGGTCCTCCTCTAGGCCCGGACCTCGGGGTCTCTGGGAATCCCTCTGACTGACCTCCTTCCTGGCCCTCGAGCTCCTGGTGACCAAGCCCCGCCACTCCTGCCCTCTTTCTTTTTTTTTTCTTTTAAATTTTCCTGAGGTTTTTGTGTTTTTTTTTCTTTAAGTGGGGAGGAGTAGCAAAGGAATGGTGCACAGGAAAGAACTTAAGTAGGTGTTTTGGCACACTGTCAGTTTTTTAAATGATATAAACTAAGGAAAATATGGTGATGGTTTAGTCGCTAAGTCTTCCCAAGCAATAATACTGGAGTGGGTTGCCATTCCTTCTCCTGCACTCCTGCCCTCTTCAGCTCTCCCCTACCGCCTCCTGCACTCCAGGGACCTCTAACTGGGTCTGGGGGACCGAGGGAAATGTGCACCGCCCCTCCTTTGACGCCTCCTCCCGGTTCTCTGTCTCCCCAGGTGTGGTTCAAGAACCGCAGGGCCAAAAGGTCTAGGCTGAAGAAACGGGCACAGGGGCAAGGCCAGGATCCCTGCGGAACTTCCCTCGACCACAGAGACCGGGTGCCGGTTGCTTCCTGTGCCTCCGCGACTGCAGACCCTGCGCCCCCGGAGGGCCTGAGTTTCTGCAGGCCCTCTCCACCCAGGCCCGCCAGCGTGCCCTGCGCACCAGCGCCCAGCGTCCCCAGCCAAGGCCCAGCCTGGTGCGCCCCGGCGCAGCACGCCCAGGACGACTTACCGGCTGCTTCATTCCAGGCCCCACTGTGGCCTCAGGACCCCTGTGCCGCGGCGGACTCGTGGCCAGACCCTGTGGTCATATTTAACTTCACAGACCTCTTCCCACTCCAAGAGTTCTCGCCGGAACCTCCCTCCGTCTTGCTCTCTGAGTACCAGAAGGCAGATGACTCAGGGGATGACTCGGGTCCCCGGGAGTTTCTGAATCTATAAGGATCGCCTGTCCCAGCTAAGTCCTGCAGACCTCGGCCTGCGCATGGCATGTGGAAACCCTGGCAGCTTGACCACCTTTGAGCGGGACCCACCTTCATGTATCCAGCCTGCAGGGTGGGGGACACTTTTGAGTTCACGAGGGAGGGGCCCTCAGGGTCGCGCTGCTCTGAGTGTCCCCACCACCGTATTTAGGGCGTGCAGACAGTGCAGGCGATTCCTAAGCAGGACATGAAACTGCTGCTTATGGTATGCACCATGCTTGGGAGAATGCGGAGACCCAAGAATTTCCCAGGAGACTGTTTCCCAGCCTCAATCGCCCAGGGCTCCTGCTGATCCTCAGGGACATTTAGGATATGGGACTTTATCATGTTTGCGCATCTGCTATCTGGTGACTTCTCTGCGATTTTCATATTGAGGTCTCCCATGATAGAGAAACTGAGCCCTTCTCGTATTTATCAGGAGCTAGGAATATTTACAAAGTGCCCCCTTTATTTGACGCATTTTTTTTTTCTTAATGTGGTTGAATTTATGGCTATATCCCTTTTGGTCATTAAAGTGTTGCAAACAGTTTTTTCCCCTCGTATTTTTTTTTGTGTGTGTGTGCTTTTTTTTTTTTTTAAAGATTTATTTATTTATTTATTTTGGGCGGGGGTCGGGTTGGGGAAGGAGGGGAGCGGGCGGGCCACTTCTATTGGTCTTTCATTTCTCTGTTTTCATCCGTCTTTGTTCTTTGGCTCCTGCGGGCCTCCCATCGCGGTGGCGTCTGTTGTCACAGAGCGCCAGCTCTGGGCGCATGCGCCCCAGAGCTCCGACTCGGTGATTGAACCCATCAGTCCGTCACGTGGGATCTTCCCAGGCCAGGGATCGAACCGGCTCCCCTTGCACTGCAAGGCGGTGTCCTTATCCACTGGACCACCAGGGGAAGCCCTCCCCTCGTATTATTTTTTTTTTTTGCAAGTATAATTTCCTGATTTTCTTGACTAGTTCAGCCCCTCTCCTTATCTGTTGTGATGAACCACTGTTTTTCTTTCTTGGTTTCCATCAGCAGCACACTGATATGTTGTAAAACAAAATGAATTTATTAATAAAGATTTAGAATAACTTTCAGAGGTTTCATTCACACGTGACAGAAAAGTTTGGAACTGCTGACCGTCAATACTCACTTGTCTTTTCACAGACTGAAAACAGGTCTCTGGCGGCATCAGTTCTGGGTCCTTGAGCTACTGCTTTCAATACATCTCAAGGTCTGGGTAGCAGGGACGGGCGGGGCTGGGGGTGACTGCTTTAACAACTTCCTTCTGCAGTTAATGCTTTTTCTTCTTAAGAAATCTTTCATTATCGTAAGATATGGGTCATAAAAATATTGTATTCTTCTCTAGAGTCTTTCCAGTATTATCTCCCATATTTAGGTCTTAGTGAAAGTGTTAGTCACTCAGCAGTGCCCGACCCTTTGCGATCCCTTGGACTGTAGCCCACCAGGCTCCTCTGTCCATGGGACTTCCCAGGCAAGAATACTGGACTGGGTTGCCATTTCCTTTTCCAGGGGATCTTCCTGACCCAGGGATCGAACCCAGGTCTCCCACACTGCAGGCAGTTTCTTTGTCGTTTGAGTCACTTTGGGTCTCAAGACTTCTAGAACTGATTGTATGTGTGTGGTATGATGCAGGATTTCTTTCTAGTTTATCCTCATGGACTTGCAGCAATCAGCTTGTGAGAGACCGGTTAACTTGTCATAAAACCCCATTCATGTATCGGTCAGTGTCTACAAAGCCTGTACTGGGGGTCCATGGTCCTGTACCCCTGCACCTATTAAATGTTCCTCCATCTCCAGTTTCTCTGCCATCTTCCATGGCCATCTTGACACCGAGGTCTCCCCTCAGCTGGTTCTTTAACCCTTCCCCGACCCATTTAGCAAATGCTCCAATCTTCTTAGGCAAGTGAAGCCTCTGCTGAAAAGAGAGAGATCAGATGGAAGGCAGGGAGGGGGCCACGTGACAGGTTGTGGAGGTGGGAAGAGTGGACGGGCAGGACAGAGTGGGCAGTCCCAGGTGCTGCCAGCATATCACAGAAGTCGCTCCTGCCTGTCTAACAGAAGCTGCTAGGGATTCATACAGAAGCCGACTGAGGAAACCGGAGCAGAGAAAGGAGACCCAGGCACTGGGAGGTCCCTGGTGGTCCAGGGGTTAAGAATCTGCCTTCCAATGCACAAAACTTGGGTTTGGTCCCTGATCAGGGAAGTAAGATCCCACCTGCTGGACGGCATGAAGCCCATGCATGCAGCATCTGAAGACAGCCTGTGTATGGTGAGGAAGTGCAGTCAAAACTAAATAAAACAATAAATACATTACCATATGTAAAATAGTCATGGGGAGTTTGATATATGGTGGGACACCCAGAGCCAGTGCTCTGTGACAGCTGGGAGGATGGGGTGTGGGGGGAGGCTCAGGATGGAGAGACACATTATGCCTATGACCAATTCACATTGATGTATGGCAAAACCCTTCACAGTACCATAAAGTAACTATCCTCCAATTAAAATAAACAGAAAAATTTAAAAACCTTGTACACAAACGTTTACAGCAGCATTAACCATAACAGTCAAAAGATGGAAACATCTCAGGTACCTGCCAATGGATGAATGAATAAACAAGATGGGGTATATTCCTACAATGGGATGTTATTCCACCATAAAAAGGAATGAAACACGGCCACACACTACAGCCTGATGAGCTTGAAAACACTGGGTTCTGTGACAGAAACCAGACACAAAATAGCACACAGTGTCTGATTCCATTTCTACGAAATATGCGACACAGACAAATTTGTAGAGACAGAAAATGGATCCATGGTTACCTGGGGCTGGGGGTGGGGAGGGACCACTGGGACTGACTGCTTCACAGGTTCTAGATTGCTTCATGAGGTGATAGAATGTTCTAGGACTAGACGGTGGTGATGGCTGCACAGCACTGGGAATGTATGAAAGATCACTGAATCAATCATATGCGTTAGGATGGTACAAGTGGTAAGTTTTATGTTCTGTGTCTTGTCTCTTGATTTTTAAAAATGGCACGAGGACAGATACAAACAGCAAATGCACTGACAGGGCGCCTAACTTTTTTTCCTGCTTTGAACACCAAGTGATGCCTGGAGCTGCCATGGCCATCTT
This sequence comes from Tragulus kanchil, assembly GCA_022376925.1. Lineage (NCBI taxonomy): Eukaryota > Metazoa > Chordata > Mammalia > Artiodactyla > Tragulidae > Tragulus > Tragulus kanchil. The sequence continues at coordinate 132,732,205 of JAIOJX010000031.1, forward strand.
GCCACCATGAGGCAAAAACTAGGCAGATGAAAATCCAACAAGCTAAAGGAAGGAGGGAATGAAAAGATAGAAAATTCTGAGACCCTATCACACAGCTGAGCTGACTGCCAACCACAAGACTCCTTTACAATGAATGTCCTCGAAATTACAAAAAAGATGGAGAGCTGCCTGTCATGAGTGGAGCTGCTGAAGGACTGGGCTGAGAGAAGAGAACTCAGTCTTTCTCCTGGATGGAGAGAAATGAAGAAAGTCAGGAAGCCATAAAAAGCAGGTATCTGCAGGGGAGAGGTGGGGGCCGGTGTTGAGGAAGCTGTGGACTGGGAGTCTGAGGTTAAGTCGATGCAAACTATTATATATAGGATGGATAACCAACAAGGCCCTACTGTATAACACAGGGAACTACATTCTTTGACAGATTTCGTGTCACCAAGCCCAAGATGGTGATTTGCCTGGCCAACCAGTCATGGGAAGAGATTCCGTGAGTAGGCACGGGGTCCCACATAGATTCCTGGTGATTCCAGAGGATCTGGGAAGATGCAGTTCTAACGCTGGCCATAGGGTGTCGCTGTTAGAATTCATTGTCTCTGGGCTCAGACTTCTTGTGTCCCTCCTGCTGAATTCTACTTTTCTTCTTTTTTAAATTTTGATCTCTTTTACTCATTTTTAAAAATTTATTTTATTTATTTATATTTTTGGAGGGTGGGGTGGGGGAGGGGAGCGGGTGGGCCACTTCTATTGGTCTTTCATTTCTCCATTTTCATCCGTCTTTGTTCTTTGGCTCCTGTGGGCCTCCCATTGCGGTGGCGTCTGTCGCTGCAGAGCACCGGCTCTGGGCGCATGCACTCCAGAGCTCCGGCTCGGTAATTGGACACATCGGTCCAGCCGCTCTGCGGCACGTGGGATCTTTCCAGGCCAGGGATCGAACTGGCGCCCCTTGCACTGCAAGGCGGTGTCCTTACCCACTGGACCACCAGGGGAAGCCCCTCAACTGTCCTGTTGACCAGTGTTTGCAGCTGCCCAGGAGATAGAAACAGTATCCAGTATGAGAGAATGGTGGCATAGAGGAAGCAGAGTAGACGTCCACTCACAGTGGAAGGCCATCTTGAATCACAGTTCAGAGAGTGACATGAATCAAATTACAAGGTCTCTTTGTTGTGTTTCCGGTTGTATTGGTCACCTATTTAATGTCACCTCCCATTGCTCACCATAAACGTCCCTGGGGATGGGCAGGGACTAAGTTGTGCTCAGAGAATCCAGGAGTCTCCAGGAGACCCTGGCACAAGCCAGGAGTTCAGCCTGATGTTTAGATTTAGGTCTCTGCAGCCCCAGGAGGGACTGGGGACCTAAGCTCCTGAGTCAAAGGCGGAAACCAGATGGTTCATTCACTCAGGAGGGAAATGGGGCAGGATCCCAGAGGCTTCCTGGCAGCTCCAAGGACAGGACTCAGTGAAAAGTAACTGTTCAGTGATGAAAGGGTTAATCAATAATTGCATCAATGATTGCATCTGCACCAAGGGGGCGGGGCTTAGGGTGGGGCAAAGGGTGTGGGCTCTGTAGGGTGTGTCAAGGTGGGCAGAGTATAAATCTGGTGTGGCGGACCCTGGTCGCAGGTTTTCAGGCAGAGCATCAGACGGAGAGCAGAGCAGCAGTGAGCAATTAAGGACCCAAGTCTATCATGGGTGAGTTTGGACCCTTGCAAAGGACCAGGCCTGCAGGTAGGGTCGTAGTGGAGGCCTAGAGACCTCCTGTGCACCCAGTGAAGCATCTGGCTGTTCAAGAGGGCTTCCCGCAGCTCTGAGGTGGGAAGGACTCCTGGGGGTCTCAGGTCTGGAATTAGAATATCGCCCTGAGATGAGCACAGAGCAGCCCACAGTGGCCCCCTGCAAACATCAGGGTGGCTTCAGCCCTTGGATAGGAGATCTAGGGCGCTCAGGAGCCTGTCCTGCCCGTCTTCGCAGGCTGGAGGCCCTGTGGCTGTGGTTAGGCTGAGCGCAAGGATGTGGAGTGCTGAGGCCCAGAGAGGTGCAAGGGCTTGGGTGGAAGGTAGAGAGCCAGGGTGGGACCAAGGGTTTCCGGGCCGGATGCCGCCCTGGGCCTGAGCCCCTCACCTGCTCCCTAGGGCCTTGCCCAGGCCGGGGAAGGCGGGCTGGGGCCTGTCGGTGACTGGGACGCCTCAGACCCTGCTTCTCCTCCCGCTTCGCTCAGGACCCCCAAAGAGGCAGCGCCGGCAGCGCACTGTGTTCACCCAGAAGCAGTTGCGCACCCTGGAGGACCACTTCCACAAGAACCAGTACCCGAGCTTCGTGGACCGTGAGGACCTGGCAGCCAGGCTCAACCTGGAGGAGTACAGTGTGCAGGTCAGACCCCTCCCGCCCCTGCGCCGCCCCCATCTCGGCACTGGCCCCACACCCGGGTTGGGGGCCGCCTTGCCGCCCTGAGGTCCTCAGGAAGCAAGGGTCCTCCTCTAGGCCCGGACCTCGGGGTCTCTGGGAATCCCTCTGACTGACCTCCTTCCTGGCCCTCGAGCTCCTGGTGACCAAGCCCCGCCACTCCTGCCCTCTTTCTTTTTTTTTTCTTTTAAATTTTCCTGAGGTTTTTGTGTTTTTTTTTCTTTAAGTGGGGAGGAGTAGCAAAGGAATGGTGCACAGGAAAGAACTTAAGTAGGTGTTTTGGCACACTGTCAGTTTTTTAAATGATATAAACTAAGGAAAATATGGTGATGGTTTAGTCGCTAAGTCTTCCCAAGCAATAATACTGGAGTGGGTTGCCATTCCTTCTCCTGCACTCCTGCCCTCTTCAGCTCTCCCCTACCGCCTCCTGCACTCCAGGGACCTCTAACTGGGTCTGGGGGACCGAGGGAAATGTGCACCGCCCCTCCTTTGACGCCTCCTCCCGGTTCTCTGTCTCCCCAGGTGTGGTTCAAGAACCGCAGGGCCAAAAGGTCTAGGCTGAAGAAACGGGCACAGGGGCAAGGCCAGGAGCCCTGCGGGACTTCCTCGACCACAGAGACCGGGTGCCGGTTGCTTCCTGTGCCTCCGCGACTGCAGACCCTGCGCCCCCGGAGGGCCTGAGTTTCTGCAGGCCCTCTCCACCCAGGCCCGCCAGCGTGCCCTGCGCACCAGCGCCCAGCGTCCCCAGCCAAGGCCCAGCCTGGTGCGCCCCGGCGCAGCACGCCCAGGACGACTTACCGGCTGCTTCATTCCAGGCCCCACTGTGGCCTCAGGACCCCTGTGCCGCGGCGGACTCGTGGCCAGACCCTGTGGTCATATTTAACTTCACAGACCTCTTCCCACTCCAAGAGTTCTCGCCGGAACCTCCCTCCGTCTTGCTCTCTGAGTACCAGAAGGCAGATGACTCAGGGGATGACTCGGGTCCCCGGGAGTTTCTGAATCTATAAGGATCGCCTGTCCCAGCTAAGTCCTGCAGACCTCGGCCTGCGCATGGCATGTGGAAACCCTGGCAGCTTGACCACCTTTGAGCGGGACCCACCTTCATGTATCCAGCCTGCAGGGTGGGGGACACTTTTGAGTTCACGAGGGAGGGGCCCTCAGGGTCGCGCTGCTCTGAGTGTCCCCACCACCGTATTTAGGGCGTGCAGACAGTGCAGGCGATTCCTAAGCAGGACATGAAACTGCTGCTTATGGTATGCACCATGCTTGGGAGAATGCGGAGACCCAAGAATTTCCCAGGAGACTGTTTCCCAGCCTCAATCGCCCAGGGCTCCTGCTGATCCTCAGGGACATTTAGGATATGGGACTTTATCATGTTTGCGCATCTGCTATCTGGTGACTTCTCTGCGATTTTCATATTGAGGTCTCCCATGATAGAGAAACTGAGCCCTTCTCGTATTTATCAGGAGCTAGGAATATTTACAAAGTGCCCCCTTTATTTGACGCATTTTTTTTTTCTTAATGTGGTTGAATTTATGGCTATATCCCTTTTGGTCATTAAAGTGTTGCAAACAGTTTTTTCCCCTCGTATTTTTTTTTTTGTGGGCTTTTTTTTTAAAGATTTATTTATTTATTTATTTT